>JAHHFK020005934.1:0-309680 GCA_024533555.2 Aedes koreicus | reverse complement strand
TAAAGGGTGTTTCGATCAAAATTTGGTCGACTTAAACTTGACGCATTTCCTTTCATCGTGCATTAAAAAATTTTGCACACCCCTCATTTTGAAGATGTGTGCGTGTAGCATCATGCCTCTATTTTGATTTTGAGATTAGCACTTCAGTTATCAAAATATCGTCGAAGGAAGAGAAGCAACGCATCAAAATTTTGCACGTGCATGGCGAAAATCCAAACTACTCTCACGCGAAATTGTTGAATGTGGCTAAATCAACTGTTACCAACGTATTAAAAGTGTTCGGTGAACGTTTGTCGACAGCCAGGAAAGCTGGATCGGGGGAAATCGAAAGCCGGAGGCCACAGCGACGACAAAACGAGTTGCCCGCTGTTTCGAGCGGAACCCCAACCTCTCCGTCCGAGATGTCGCAAAGAAGCTGGGAGTGGCGCCTTCAACCGTGGATAGAGCTAAAAAACGAGCTGGACTGTCGACTTACAAGAAAGTGGTGACTCCAAATCGCGACGATAAACAAAACACGTCGGCCAAAGCACGATCGCGAAAGTTGTACACGACGATGCTGACGAAGGTTGATTGCGTGGTACAGGACGATGAAACTTACGTCAAGGAAGACTTTAAACAGCTTCCTGGACAGGAATGTTATACGGCAACCGGACGGGAAAAGATGGCAGATATTTTCAAGCACATTAAACTGCCGAAGTTCGCGAAGAAATATAACCTTTGAGCACTCGCGCTGTTGTACTTTGTACAACACATGTAGATTTTCCCTTACCATTTTGATGCAGAAGCACCTATCGATGTAAAACCAACGTGTATTCCTCAAGAAACTCGTTCTGGACCAAACAGCGTATTTTTGATTACAGAAATTCCTCAAATAGCGCGGTAGAATGCGATATTGCGAGACGTGTCCGCGTAAATAAAATACGTAGTGTATCAAGTTTGATATAACTGGTTCCAACTTGGTATATCTCGTAATACTGACCATCTAGACGGCTTCTGTCTTCGACAAAGGGGTCCAGTAGATCAAGGCCTTTTCATTGGTGACTATTAGTTAAGAATTTTATCACTACGCAGCGCTAGTGTGCAAGTAAATTTCTGAAAAATGCTTTATCTTTAGATCCTGACCAAATGGATGGTTTCAGTCTTCGACAAAGTTCTCCCGAATATGCTATATCTCAGACCTCTGGCCATATAGAACGTTCCTATCTTTGATATAGTTGTTCAGTGGGCCATGGCTTTTTCATTGGTGATTAATAGTTCCGCGTAGCGACAAAATTCAGAACTATTAGTTACCAATCAAAAGGCCATGACCACTGATCATCGTTTTGAAAACAGAAACGTTATGTATTGCAGGGCTCAAGATATACGTAGCATATTTGGACAATTCACTTGAGCGCGAGAGAATCGTTTCCATGTGAAAACAAATAATATATTTAACTTCATATGTTTTAGAAGTTCCTCCATGTGGCATTCGATTTCTGTTTACAAAAAAGTTTTTGGCCCTTATTATTAATCGTGTGTTCTTAATTTTCACCAAAATTTAGTGCAAAATGTTTCAAAAAATCGCAAATCCAAAGAAAAATCAGTCAATACCTGGTATTGAAAAATATACATAGTTATCCTGCATGAATGCCTAAATCAAAATCGCGTAAACACAGAATTGAATGTATACGTCAAAAGTCTTAAGCTGGAGCTACAATAGTACGTTACTGTCTGTTTTGACGGAGGAGAACGGGTCGTGTCATGTTCTTTTTCACCGACATCTCTGCTTGATGACTTCACATCGACGCTGCGTCAGTGCCTCTTTTGGGCCACTGAACATTTTTGTCGAAGAAATTAACCTCAACTCTAACTAAATGGACAGATCCTAAAGATATAGCATAGTCGGGAAAATCTCAGAAACACTCCCTACGCCTATCAAGAAAATTCTAAACTAGATCGAAAGGTATTGACCTACTGATCACTTTTGCAGAACATTGAAAGCTTGTATATGACCAGAATACCAACGTACAGTATATTCCAGAAAAAGAGAGTTCAAGTCTACCTGCTGGTCATCAATCGAAAGGTTTTGATTCACTGAACAACATTTTCTATTTAAAAATTATTCCAAATTGACAGAATACCCAGGTATATCTAGGCAGGAAAACCACTTGTACACTAGCGCCACTGAAGTGAAACAAATCAAAAGGTCTAGACCTACTGAACAGCTTTGCTGAAGACTTAAACCTTGGATTTAAGACGGACCCAGCGTACTCCAAAAATGTACAAGCACACTAGCGCCACGTGGCGGACAGATTCGGAACTGACAGTCACCAATGAAAAGGTCTAGACCTAGTGAACAACTTTATCCAAGACAGAAACCTTTTAAATGGTCAAGCTTGGTCAGAAACTCAATTGCACACCTTTTTTTTTTTTTTTTTTTTTTTTTTTTTTTTTTTTTTTTTTTTTTTTTTTTTAAAAAAAAAAAAAAAAAAAAAAAAAAAAAAAAAAAAAAAAAAAAAAAAAAAAAAAAAAAAAAAAAAAAAAAAAAAAAAAAAAAAAAAAAAAAAAAAAAAAAAAAAAAAAAAAAAAAAAAAAAAAAAAAAAAAAAAAAAAAAAATTTTTTTAAAGCGTCGCGTAGCGGAAAGATTGTGAACTTCTGGTCATCAATCAAAAGGTTTTGGTTCACTGAACAACATAGTCGAAGACAGAAACATTCTATCTGGTCAGGATACCAAGATATAGCATGTTCCTGAAAACACTTCGCACACTAGCGCCGCGTAGTTAGGAGAAATCCTAAAACTGTTCGCCAATGGAAAGGCCTTGACCTACTGAATAACTTTGCTGACGACAGTAACATTGTATGTGATCCCTATCACGAGATATTCCGGGAAGGAATATGTTGTACAAAGTACAACGCGCGAGTACTCGTGTACAAAAGTTGGCGCGAATGCTTGAAAGGTTAATTCAGGCTCCGAGTAGTGTCTCTTCACCATATCACATCCAGAGGACGACGGTTTCCGTTACACAGGTAAGAAGGCATTGGCCCAAGATATGTGAAACAAATGGAGTTGGGTTTTAGAACGTTCATGCTTTTCTTCCCCGGATCTCTGGGGTCATCGACAACCATTCTGGAACACAGCTGGTGCCAACTTCTCTACAAAAAATTTCTTGTTGTGTGTCCACCCTTGAAAGGTTTCTTGAACTCTCCTAACTTTTGACGTGCAGTTAGGTTGTTATTTGTGAGAACAAAGGGGACCAGTTTACTCGGCTAAGGTTAGACTCATCCGGAAACAGCGTTCGAAATCATCTAGTGCTGACGCAATTACAGACGAACGGAGGATTTCAGTCGATCTACTCCCTCAAATGTTGCGTCGACTTTCAGACACCCACGTTTACCTGCATCCGAAATCCTGCTGTACTATCAGAATGTTGGTGGTATCAATAGGTCTCTCGCCGAATCTCAGCTTGCATGCAGCGATGAATGCTACGATATTTATGCCTTCACAGAAACCTGGCTTAACAACAAAACTTTGTCAAAGCAACTGTTCGACGATACATGTTCTGCCTACCGGTTAGATCGATCGACTCTGAAGAGCAAATAGAACCCGGCGGAGGGATTTAGCGGAGGATCTATGTTCCTCCCGATCGCGTTGACGACAGCAACCCAATCGACAAACACGTGATTTGTCTGGTTTGGATCATCTCTCAAATGGGAGCCACTGACAGCATCGTCATTTTGGGTGATTTCAATCTCAGCACCATATCGGGATAGGCGATAGTAACGGTTTCAGCTTCCGATAATTCGCTCATGTTCAGACCAGCATCGTTTACCTTGTTAGACGCGAACTCCCACTGGCAAGACTCCGACAAGTGAACGGCGTTTGAAATGCAAAGAATTGACGGAGCTGTTCCATTCTCCAAGCGCCCGAACCGCTCGTCAAAAACTGCATCATCCACCTCTTCTCGTTACGCTGGAGTTCAACCCTGTGCAAAGCTTCAAAGACTACGCCGAAAACGTCTACTACGACTTCAACAAAGCTGACTTCGAGGGAATGGATATCTTCCTTACATTCCGGGGTTGTAAACTTGCTGCCTCAACTATTTGTGGCGTTTGATTTAATAATCGACCAGTTCGTGCCGAAAACCGCACGCCTGCGAAACCTGCTTGGTCGAATTCCGAACTCAAACACTTGAAACGACTGAAAAGGGCTGCTCCGCGGAAACATAGCAAATACCATATAGATTGTACGAAGGTTAACTACGAGCCAATGCCAATAACAACTACAAAAGTCTCAACGACTTTTGTCCTCGTATGTCTCTATTTGGAACTTCATTTTCCGTCGACAGTGTCACAGTGGTTTCAGTCGGAAAGCAGCTTAAATTGTCTACTGGAACTGGTCCCGGTTCCCTCACTGATCCTGAAACACTGCCTAAATACTCTTGCTGCGCTTAGTCAGAATTTTTAATTTGTCATTGTCTTCAAGCGTTTTCCGACTGTTGGACGAAATATTACATATCCCTTGTTCACAAAAAAGGATGCAAACGAACTGTCTCTAATGACGAATTTCACGCCAACTCGTCTTCGTGATTGGCAGCACCCTCTCAGAATCCAATGAAACTTTGTGGGTGGGTAGACTATGTCTTTTCAAGCAACTTTGCATACTTTGTTTTTTCAAAATTTATCTAGACTACCATTTGAAAAGGGCTTAAGTTTTTTGATCGATTTTTTTTTAAATCAACATAACTCAAAAAGGAAAAGACTTACAAAAAAGTAATGTATGGGTGACTTTTAGAAAATCGTCCTAACTTTTATGAAAAAAATTGTAAAAATTGTAAAATCGATTCTTACACGCTAAAAAAAATATTTTTAAAATTTAAAGTCGATTTGCAAAAAATGGCTATCTTAGAATTGGACGAAATTTTTTTCTAAAAAAGGCAATATAATTGTCTAAAAGTTCGCTATACATTGCAAGATGGGCACTTTTAAGGAAAAAAAGTTTTTCTAACAACAAATTTTTCATGTCAACATAACTCAAAAAGGAAAAGACTTACAAAAAAGTGATGTATGGGTGACTTTTGGAAAATTGTCTTAGCTTTTATGAAAAAAAATTGTAAAAATTGTAAAATCGATTCTTACACGCTAAAAAAAAATATTTTAAAATTTAAAGTCAATTTGCAAAAAATGGCTATCTTAGAATTGGATAATTGTCTAAAAGTTCGCTATACATTGCAAGATGGGCACTTTTAAGGAAAAAAAGTTTTTCTAACAACAAATTTTTCATGTCAACATAACTCAAAAAGGAAAAGACTTACAAAAAAGTGATGTATGGGTGACTTTTGGAAAATTGTCTTAACTTTTATGAAAAAAAAAAATAAAAATTATAAAATCGATTCTTACACGCTAAAAAAAAATATTTTAAAATTTAAAGTCAATTTGCAAAATATGGCTATCTTAGAATTGGACGAAATTTTTTTTTAAATATAGGCGATATAATTGTCTAAAAGTTCGCCATACATCGCGAGATGGGCACTTTTAAGGAAAAAAAAATTTTCTAACAAAAAAATTTTCATGTCCAATTTTTACCGTGTATCGCGCCAACTCGTCTTATAATTTGGTCCTAAAACCTCACAGAAGCCAATTAAATTTAATTTTAATGACAATTTGGATTTTTTAAGGGTCTTTGAATGTTTGAAAAATCAAGGCTACTATTTGGAAAGGGCTTATTTTTAAATTATTAATAATTTTAAATTTTAGTGATAATACAATTAAATCAGGTGGTTGATCCTGTTTATTACCAAACCTTTGAAGTATATTACAAGAAGGACAATAAATTGGAAAACAAAAGCTTTATCATAATATCTGAAGTATTGACCCATGACTCAATAGCAGTTCAGTTGTTTATATCAAAATTGCTAGATTTCATTAAACAAAATTCAATATATTGCTCAAAAATTATTTTCATGTCAGATGGAGCAGCGGCCCATTATAAGAACAAAAAGAACTTTGCCAGCGTGTGCAATTTCAAGTCCATGTATGGATTGGAACGTCTCATGGGAAAGGTCCATGTAATGCTATTGGTGGTAATCTCAAGCGAATGGCAAAGAGAGCAAGCCTTGCTCAAGATTATGGAAACACAATCAAAACTCCTCGAGAACTATATGACTGGGCAGTTGAAGAGTCAAATAAAAGTATTACAAAACTGAATTTCTGCTTCATATCAGCTGAACAGTATGCAAAAATGTCAGAAGAACTTGAGGAGTTCTATAGCCACGTAAAGACAATACCTGTTACACAGGTTCATTGCTTTGTACCTATTTCAGAAAATCAAATTTCAGCTAAAAGGTTTTCTGATTCAAAGGATAATCCAAAGAAAATCACTTTGTATGTGAAAGATTTATAAATTTAATATATGAAGCTATGTTAATTACTAATACGTGAAGATGTACATATAAAAAATAAATAAAATAAAACCCTTACCAATAAACCTATGAGTTTTCATTGACATAAACAGTATTTCGAAAATTCATATAACGTCATATTTGAATCGTCTTTAAATGGATATGCATCAACCATTTAAAGACGACTCAAATATGCTATTTTTTTTAGATTTATCAGCCCCCCTCTATCACAATTTTTCCCATACCTTTTACACATTCTGTAACAAATCTTGACCTTCCTTCCGCCCCCTCACCCCCCCCCCCCCCAAAGATATACGAAGTCATATTTGAATCACCCCTAAAAATAGGAATATCCGAACAAGCAGTTATGAATGACTTGTACTTAAACGTACACTTTTGGTTCTGTTTTACTGATGTAAAGGGAAATTTAATGTTGTTGACCCTTTTCAAATGTTAGTCTAGATGATTATTGTTTTTTACCAAATGTTCAATACATTCAATTCTTTATGACTGCTAAATTTTATTGGATCCTATAGGGGTGTTGAAGACCATAACTAGACGAGTTTGCGTGATACACGGTAAAAATAGGACATGAAAAAGTTGTTGTGAGAAAAAAAAATTTCCTTGAAAGTGCCCATCTTGCAATGTATGGCGAACTTTTAGACAATTATATTGCCTTTATTAAAAAAAAATTTCGTCCAATTCTACGATAGTCATTTTTTTTGCAAATTGACTTTAAATTTTAAAATATTTTTTTTTTTTTTGTGTGAGAATCGATTTTACAATTTTTACAATATTTTTCAAAAAGCTAAGACAATTTTCTAAAAGTCACCCACACATCATTTTTTTTTGTAAATCTTTTCCTTTTTGAGTTATGTTGACATGAAAAATTTGTTGTTAGAAAAACTTTTTTTCCTTAAAAGTGCCCATCTTGCAATGTATGGCGAACTTTTAGACAATTATATTGCCTTTATTAAAAAAAAAAATCGTCCAATTCTAAGATAGCCATTTTTTGCAAATTGACTTTAAATTTTAAAATATATTTTTTTAGTGTGTAGGAATCGATTTTACAATTTTTAAAATACTTTTCATAAAAGTAAAGACAATTTTCTAAAAGTCACCCATACATCACTTTTTTGTAAGTCTTTTCCTTTTTGAGTTATGTTGATTTAAAAAAAAATCGATCAAAAAACTTAAGCCCTTTTCAAATGGTAGTCTAGATAAATTTTGAAAAAAAAACAAAGTATGCAAAGTTGCTTGAAAAGACATAGTCTACACACCCACAAAGTTTCATTGGATTCTGAGAGGGTGCTGCCAAACACTGGATGAGTTGGCGTGAAATTCGTTTTTTTCTTCCTTTTCTTATATCTTTTTACTCCACAAAAAAAAACTCACCACTCTTTTTTCTGTCCCTCCCCCCCCCCCCTTCCCCAAAACGTTCCCCCCTTTCCTCCCCCCACACCCCCACAACATTCCCCCCCCCCCCCCCAAAAAACATTTTTTCCGCGGTTTTCTCCCTTCCTTTTTTTTCTATTTTTGACCTTGGGATTCTTTTTCCATATGATTTATAGGTTAGATTAATTAGCGATTTTTGAGACTAAAAATCACAAGCAAAACAAAACAAACAACGCTGATAGTGCTAACCAATGGATGCTCCAATGGAGCAAACCGTTCTTGAAAATTTCACGCCTGAAGTCCTAATAGTATTTGAGGTTTGTGCTCAGGAAACTTCGAAGTGATAGGAACTTGATCCCGTATGTCCATATGGGCAGTATGTGCATTGAGCAACACGCGTATGACGAGTTATGTTTCTATTTGAGGAACTGAGGTGCATGCTTGGGGTCGTTATGGATATTAGATTGGACATTCATCAGCTTACATGCACCGTTTGACCATTGCTTTGGTACATCGAACTCCAACTTGAAAAGAGAGGCCATTACCTGCATACATTTTCTTCGTTCTTGAAAGAAGTTCTTTACGCAGGTATTCGAAATTATTCTGAAATAATATCACTTCGAGGAATTATCATCTTCTGATGCTGCCTTAACACATTTGTAAAAGGTGCACCTACCATGCACAACTAGGTATGCTGTAAGTCGGTAAGCCAAACTGGTCTAGCCATTTTTCGGATAGCAAACTTCCTAGATTTCCTGAGCGAAGAACATAATTGTAAAACCACACAATTATTATACTATTGCAAATTAGAACACGAAGTCTAGAACCGACAATAATCTAATTGAGATAACCAATAAGCTTGAAGTGCCATAAAAATGAAAGAGGATGAATCTGAAACAACATTGTCTTGTGACTTCCGGGTTTACGTTCCGAATGGGTTGTGATTTTGAGGACTGGGATGATGTCAAAAAGATACGCATATACATAACCGTTCGTCGCCAGTGTTCGCGTCACTTCTGTAAAACAACACAAGGCCTAACACTTGCAAGCTACTTAGAAAAGGGCTAAACTCTTCAATCAAGATACATACGATTTTACCTAATCTATCAACCGCCGAGCAAGCAAAAATCACAAGCTAAGATTACGTAACACATCACACGGCAGAGCAGAAGAACCCGCCTATCGCTAATAGCTGAGACATACCATAGTGTAGGGTTATCATGCGTACGTAGAGCGGAAACCATACCTCTTTTGACTGGAATAGCTCGACTTCCCCAGGGTGTTGCTCGATGAATCATTGGCGTTCTAAAAGAAATGGAATGATTGAACGACAATCTGACACATCCACTGAAGCTTATACACACCTTCAACTGCATCGGGGGCTGCGGTGGGGGCCCTCGATTCGTCCGCAGATTGCTTTCCGTCACCGGCACCTGATTTATACTGTTGTTGCTGACGTTGTTGTTATTGTTTACGATGGCATTGTTGGTACTATTGCTACTGGTTTTCTGCTTTTTGAGCGTTAATTTGGCCGCCAACTCATCCTGAAAGTCGATAACACCACCCCCACCGCCTATCCGGTTGTTACTTTTGATCGTATTCTCCGGTGATGGCGACTTATTAGTTGCTGATTGTGCTGTTGCTGTTCCTGGGGATTGAGAAAAAAGAACGGTCTATCAGTTTCGATTTGTCTGAATGTTTATGATTATAATAGAAGTTTGGATCACAAGTAACGCATATGTGTTTGCACAAGTGAACAGCTGGACAAAGCGCGGAAAAGAACGACTGTATGAATCATTCACCTTTGAAGGGTGGGCTAAAGCGAAACATTACTTCTAATCGGACTCCGTTGAATCACTGTTTTGAGCGATCTGATGATGTCACAGTCGTAGCTTGACGCACTTAAAGTTCTTTTTTGTGACAATCGTGAACATTGAAGTTTGCAGTATGTTAAGGTATGGTAAAAGTATTGTATCTTCTCAAGTTCCAACATTTACTTTTTACGGAGTTTTACATTTCGCTCAAATTAGTGTTCTTGGAAGCACTCTTCCATTCTTAAATTGAGGCTTTCGTTGCCATTATAATGCATCCAATCGTACAATGTGTGGCAATCACAATGATTCGCTTATTCTCCTAGGACCGTTCAAGAATTTCCCAACCGAAAAGACATTTGATTTAATCGGAAATCGACCAACTACCCACAGAGGCCCCACTCATACTTGATGAACTTCTCAACTGAAAATTGTGTCTTCAGAAGAAAGCGGCAGTGTAATAATTTTCTCGCGCCAACTCTTCTAGTTCTTTGGCTCAATCAATCAAGAATTGTATCGCAAGTTTCTTAGCAGCTTCGGAGTGCAAGTTGTTTAACGATGTTATAGATTATAAGAATACTTATCATGCTGATAGCAACCGTTGAACTTATGTGATAGAATCATTGTACTCACTTATCAACATGGAATCCACTTTGTCCCTGAAAAATAAGCCTGAACTATGGCTAAAGCCTGTCCACGTTAAATTTCGGACACTTTTCTTTCAGTGTAGATTTTGAATTATTTCACAGATCGCTGAAACGTTTCACTTATATGACAGCTGAAACTCTACACTTTATTTCGTGGTACAACATGTTTACATTCTTGTTACATTCAGTAAAATGACGTCGCTTCAAGTGGAAGAGCGCAAACGCAGTTTGTACGAACGGCAGCAAAATCCGAATCTTGCCAAGAAACTAAAACTACCAAAAAGTACCGTGTCTTGTGTTTGCAAATCATTTGACCAGCGCTTGACTGTGGATCGGAAGGTTGGAAGTGGAACAAATCAAAAAGTATGCTCCCGACAAATGGACAAGAAAGTGGTAGCCATTATTGAAAAAAAATCCCAATCTTGCTGTGCGAAATGTGGCTCGCAAAGTTGGGAAGTCAAAATCATACGTACGAAAAGTGAAGGAGAGGCAAGGACTGAAGGCGTACAAAGTGAAAAGGGTGCCCAACCGTGATGACAAGCAACATTTCACTGCAAAAAGTCGTGCTGGGGAGCTTTACACAATTTTTTTTTGCAAATATTTTCTTGTATCATAATGGACGACGAAACACACGTACTCGAAGACTTTAAACAGCTTCCGGGTCTGGCTTTTTACAAAGCAATGCAAAGGAACACCGTTGCCGAGCATTTCCGAACAAAGAAGGTGTCCAAATTCCCGAAGAAGTATTTGATTTGGCAGGCCATATGTAATTGTGGTCGAAAATCAAAAGGTTTCGTCTCTTCCGGCACTATCAATAAGGATGTGTACGAGAAAGAATGTCTGCAAAAGCTGTTGCTACCTTTTTTTTTATCAGAAGCCACGACTCTACAGCTCTGTTTTGGCCTGGTCACTATGTGAAATCCGTCCTGGAATGGTATAAGGTACAAGAGGTCAAATACGTGCCAAAAACAGTCAATCCATCAAACTGTCCAGAACTTTGCCCAATGGAGAAGCGGAAACTCTTCGAAACTAAAAAGAAAGCAAATGGTACACATGATTTCAAGAGAATATGGAGAATCGTCACGGCGGGTGTATCGGAGGATACTGTACGGAACCTGATGGCGGGTGTACCACAGAAAGTTCGAGAATTTTACAGAAAGTAGGATCAACATCTTAATCAACTGTTTCTCATGTAGATATCTCTATTATTGTGAAATAAACAATCGGTTTTGTTGAATTATGTGTAAATTATGTTTTGCTGCTATTGTTTTGGTGTCCGAAATTTAACGTGGACAGGCTTTATGCACGCAGGTCTTCTCGCCTTTTTCGCTGTAGGTTCGATAGGATTTATATGACGACTCTGCTGATGGGAATCCACTCTCTCTTTGACGACACTCCCACTCTAAGGACAGGCATCTCCATAAGAACTGGATCGGATCGGGAACATTCAAGGACCACTTGCTCCGATGTTTCCTTCACATTCCTACATTCAGCACAAACGGGTGACCTGACCACCCATGTCGACAGAAACGGTATGAGCCTGTATGTCTATCCAGTGTTCTGCGAAATGGCGTTTCGTGAGTTTCATAACAGACTGTTCGCCATCTTGTTATTCTTACATCTAAAGTATTCAAAAAGTATTTCTTAATTTAACCCATCAATGTTAAATTGCTCAGAATAATGTGACCATTGATCAATTCGCAGATTACTGTGTACATACTACCCGGTGTTCAATAAGTTCGAATACACACTTTCATCATTGTGTATTCGAACTTCATCAATTTCTGCGACCACAGCAGCTTTTGGCAGGCCTCGGCTAACGCCACATATTCCGCTTCGGTTGAAGAAAGGATAACGCACTGCTGTTTCCGAGCAGCCCACGAAATTGGTCCACCTTATAAAAAGATGAATCCAGAATTTGACTTACGGTCTTGGTGGTCGGCGGTCGATATCAGGTAACGGAGCGTCCTTTTGCCCTCCGTCCAATCAGCTTGGCTAGGATTGCTCACCATGCGCCCCAGGATTGACGCGCTAATGGCAACATCGGGCCTTGTGTTTACCGCAACATACAGCAAAGCACCGACTAAGCTTTGGAAGTCGTCCTTCCTTGGCATTGGTTCCTCTTCCTTTTGCTGTAGCTTCGGATAACCAGGGTCCATTGGGATCGGAGATGGCCTTGCGTCTGCTTGTCCGTACCTTTCAGCAATCATACGGATATACGAGGATTTATCCAGCGAAAATCGTCCATCCTGCCCTCGTTGGATCCGAATTCCGAGATAGTTGCTAACGTCTCCTAGACAAGTTATCTTGAAGTGCACTTTCGAAATAGCCTCAATCCTGTTGTACTCCGTTTCTTCATGGCAAGCGATCAGCATATCGTCCACGTACAACAGTATGAACGACTTCCGACCATTGTTAGTCCTCACAAATAGGCAAGGATCTGCTTCCGATGGTATGTACCCCAGACTCCGTAGAATCTCGATGATCCTATGGTCCCATACTCGCCCAGCTTGCTTCAGTCCGTATAGACTTTCCCGCAGTAGGCACACGTCGCCCTTCGCACCGGTTTCGAAACCAATAGGCTGCCTCGTGTAGATCGTCTCGGCTAGGTCTCCATACAAGTACGCCGACTTAACGTCCACATGCTTCACTAACAGCTTCCTCATGGCGGCAATCGACAAGATTGTGCGAAAGGTAGTTTGCTTCGCAACGGGGGCGAAGACTTCGTCGTAATCGGTTCCGTATCTCTGGCTGAATCCTTGGGCGACCAGCCTGGGCTTGTATCGGGTGACTTCGCAGTTACCGTCCAGCTTTCTCGTAAACACCTATTTCCAGCCTACGGGTTTGCGATCGTTGGGCAAAGGAACAATTTTCCAAGTCGCATTCTCGTGCAAGGATTGGATCTCCTCCTCCATAGCACGCTTCCACATGTCACGATCCGGACACCTCATTGCTTTTTCGAACGATCGGGGCTCACGTTACTCCTGGAAAGTCAACCCGACCATGTCGCCGTACCTCTGCGGGGGTATTCCCTTGGTCACGCGGCTGGATCGACGAACGTTCGGTGTAGCACCAAACTCCTCCTGTCCCTCGGTAACGTCTGGCTGATTCTGCTGGATAGCATCTGTGTCATTCGGGTCATCTTCTTCATTGTTGGAAGTGGCTGTCTCGAAACCGTAGAAATCTGCCTCGCTTGTCTCGTCACCATCTTGGTCATTGCTGCTGTTGCTCTCGCTGACATCAGTCGGTACATCGTCATCATCGCTGTTCGAGCCCTCGGCCGGAACGTCGTCGTCGTCGTGTCCATCGTGTGCTGTTAAAACGGGAACGCCATCAGCACGATTCTTTGAAAAAACGTCAGAAAATGGATATGAAACGATACTTCCCAGCGAAGGTTCGGTTTCCCGAACCTCCCGATGTGTCAGAAAGCGGCAGTCTTTACTCGTGACCAACTTGTACGTGTCAGGATCGATGAGGCGGTGGGTCTTATGGTGCATGGAATAGCACACGAATAACATTATCTTGAATGTCGCCACGAACTTCGACCGCTTCTCGGATGGAATCCTTACGTAGGCCCACGAACCGAAATTCTTGAGGTGGCTAAGATCAGGCTTGTCTCCAGTCCAGAGCTCGAACGGTGTCTTCGATATTGGCTTAGATGGTAGACGGTTCTGCAAATATGTGGCCGTACTCACAGCTTCGGCCCAGTACTTGTACGGCAGCTGTGCGTCCAGAATCATGCAGCCCGCCATCTCCACCAGTGAACGATTCTTATGCTCCGCCACCCCATTTTGCTGCGGGGTGTAGGCTGTGGTGAACTGCTGGGTGATACCTTCGTTGCAGCAGAAATGTTTCAGAGCTTCGTTTTTGTACTCACCACCTTGGTCCGATCGAATCACCTTGGGCGTCCTCTTGAAATGATTCTTCACAAACTGCACACACTCCTTGATCCGTTCTGTAACTTCCGACTTTTTTGTCAGAAAGTATACCACGGTATAGCGAGAGTGGTCATCGATCATCGTCAGAAAGTAGCGACAACCCCCTGGCGTTGGCGTGTTCATTGGCCCACACCCGTCGGTATGGATTAAGTCCATCGGCTGCTTCGACTTCTTCTTGGATTGCTTCGGGAATAGCAGACGTGCCAATTTCCCTTCGACGTAACACTCACAGGTCACGTAGCACTCGCAGTCCTTGATGCGGATTCCAGTCGTAAGACCTTTGGTTTGCAGATCCCGAATGGCATCTGGGTTAGCTTGGATTTGATCAGCTCGAGTGTGAAGTCGTCGTCTGACCGTATCTCCAACGCCGTCGTAAGCGTGTTGAACGATTCTGGGAGGCCTCGTAGCACCATTGCCACCTGCAGATTCCGGTCCAATACCTGGCCCGGCACCGACAGCCACTCAAAAAGCTCTTCTAGCTCGAACACGTGCCGCTCGATGTCCTCGCCATCAGTATACCGTTTGTAGCAGATCTGCTTCAGCAGCGAAACCTTCGACGTCAGCGTTGCTTTCTCGTAGTGGTTCCGGAGAGCGTCCCAGGTTTCCTTTGCCGTATTGGAGGCCTTAATAAGGTTCAGCTGGTTATCCTCCAGAAGTAGCCCAATCGTGGCTCCGGCCTTCTGGTCTCCGGTGGTTCAAGCTTCAATTTCCGCCACAGTAGTACCCATGATCGTCGCAGCTCCCGTCGTTGCACCGGTCGTAGCACTCGCCGTAGCACCCGCCGCCGGTTTGAATCCGATCACGTACCGCCACAGGTCGTCACGAACCAGCAGGAACTCGACCTTCGTCTTCCAGGTGCTATAGTTGCTTCCATTGAGCTTCGTAACTCCAAGTCGTTCCATTCTTGAAGGGTTGAAAAGAATTTTCTTCGAAGTGAATAAATCTTGACTCCAACTGTTGATCGGTTGCGATGGTTACAGCCCTGGGCCCATAAGCTATTGGAGGGAAGTGAAGAACGAACCGATCGCTTCAAGGGAATGATTACTAAAGATCTATATTTCTATTCATTTACATTTTAGACTACTGTGTTGGATAACAGCTTCAATCACGGGTTGCTTGTACTCCTCCCGACACCACGGCCGGCGCTGGTCCCCTATTACTATTAGTACTATTTCCGACAGCTGGTGATGCTCCTCCTCCCCCGACCTTACCCTGTATCAAGGGGCCACTTTTGTCCACGGTTACCGTTTTCTTCAGTTTGGCACCTTTCTGGATCGACTGCAGCAGCGCATTCCGTCCATCGCCCGAGGCTTGTCCGCCACCAAGTTTCATCGCCGGCGGTGGCGGTGGACCCGGTGGCGGGGGTGGCCCCGGCGGCGGTGGCGGTGGAGGCATTTTTCAGGAAGCTGAAATGAACAGAATGATGGAATTGAAATTAGATTCGCTTGTTTTTTTGTTTCGCACCCAACATGAACAATTTCTACGTTTTGAAACTCACTTATCAATCTAACTGAACCTATTATCAATCAACACTCATCGTTATCGTCGCCAATCAACACACAGATACCGACTTTGAGCCGTCGCTTGGTATTCTATACTTTGATTCTTATCACATATAGCGTAGAACTTGGTCTGAGTGATGTGCAAACCCTTTTCATAATACGACCTTCACTGTCATTATCATAATGATCGTTGCCAACATTGCCACTGTCACCGTAGCAGTAGCACATACAGTCAACTCTACCATAATCCGTTCTCGAGGAAAATCAAAACTCGAAATTCAATGACCCTTTCAACATCCAGTTAGGATGAGTTGACTGTGTGCATCAACACCTCAAAGAAGCACACAAACCCCCCCGGACTCATCGCATGCTTTGTTTTCATTTTCACGCTTTGCACTCCGCTCATCGTACAATTTATCTGACCCTCTAGATCTACGCTGAGAAGAGACGCGCCAGAGGGAGGGAGAGAGAGAGAGCCATTTTCACAAAGTAAACATCGCGGCGAGGGTAATTTGATGCACCTTGCGCGCACACTCTCGCTAACGGGGCAGGTCTCTTCGCCTCCTCTACACGATTGATGATCTCAGCCAGATCAGGCCCCATTCCCGCCGTTCGTAACCTAAACTGTTGCTATACCGTACCATGCCAACGCGTGGTCGAGCGCCAAGCACTCCGTTGGTTGGCCATTTTTGTCGTCAGTAGAATCAGAACGGATGGCACACGTTGGAGACATCCATGAGAACCACCCACGCGCGTGATTGCTATCATAATCGCTTCCACAGTCCACAGATAGCGTTAAGCAGTTTTGCTTTTTTGACTGTGCAGTCGGGTTGATGTAATTCTGTTCGCGCCCATGACTACACTGAACTGTCCAAAATAAGCGGCACCTAAGTTGGATTGAGCCGCAGTTCGCTCCGTTTGTGGGGTGCGGATAATAAAATTTGGTGACTAAATGATATTTGGCTTTACCATCGTACGGATGGCGGCGCGACGGGAACTGAACAATCGGCGCAACGTTGGAATGTGGAAAATTGGATGTCATTGCTTTGCTGCCGCTTTTGGATTAGATACAATCGCGTTTTAGCTGATTTTATAACACCTTGGTTGCTTGTAAGATGGTTACCAACGATCACTTATTAGACTTGTCTATTCCTGCATAAAATTTTCGGGATTCGCGTTGTCACAACGTAAGACTTTTGGAACATGGTTGTTAATCGTTTACATCTGCGAGCGTCTGCGTTAACGTCTTATATGGAAATTTACATCACCCATCCATTAAAAAAACAAACACACCCCTTTAAAACCAACCAAAAAAAAAATTTTTTTTCGTTATTCTACACCTTTAAACAACCCCTAAACTGTCAAAAAAGTGAGGTTAATACATTCCGTGCAATTATCTATTGCAGACGTTAACGAAACAAACGTTAGACGACGTTAACAACTTCTAACAAAAGAATGGTTTGTAACTGTAAATTATCAGTTGGAACTGTAAATTATCAGTACACTTATTAAATTTTCTGCCAATTTGGCATATTTTCCAGATTTCTAAATAATGCGAAGCTGCTATTCTTTTAGTAATGAATTGAATTTAATCAGCAAATCATTAGACTGGCTCAACATAATCTTATTCTTCTTCCTGTATTAAGGTAGCTTTAAGCTGGTTAAGCATTAAGGAATCCACAGACTGGCATGTTTTTTTACCGCAGTGGCAGCGAATAATCGCGGCGAAAAATTCGCCGCGAAATCGCGTATACCGTGGTTTAGTATTCCGCATAGGTACCCACACCGAAGCGGTTGTTTCGTCGCAGCGTCAATAAAGTAAGTGCATGCAAGTATAGTATAGAGGCCAAAGTTGTTAAGTGGATAGTTGGCCATCTTCTGGTGACATCAAACATCAACACCTAGGGCAACAGCTGGACTTCCGGAAGACCCGCAACAACTGTAAATTGGTCAATTTATGAAATTTTCTAGTGTTAGAACTCTGCGATTTTTTTTAAAAGTACTTTTAAACATATAACTTGAATACATTTCCACGTGTGACCTGAAAAATTACTTCCGAGGCCATTTGGTAGCCTTCCAGACAGATGATTCGACAACCCTAAGAGTGGTCAAAATAGTTTCAGAACTTTGCGGTTTTTTTGACGTAGACTACGTCTTACGGCAAGGGTAGGGTGTCAATTGAAAATCTAAAAATTAGCTACCGTCACGAAATATCGTTACAATTTTAACGCTTATATCTTAATAAATGCTTGATAGATTTTCAAGATGTTAACACCAATCGGTTGAAAAATTTTCCCGCGTATTAATTCAATCTTCAAACATTATCCGTTAACAATTTCAAACTAATGGAAATAACGAAAATAAAAGGTGATGTCTTATAATTTTGTTTTGCAGGCTAAATTTACACAATAAACAGTAGTTTCCTATCACAGATTTCAAATGTGAGCAAGGGAGGTTTCATATGCAGCAGTGAACGATATAAAAGGGGTACACCTTCGCGAATTTTCTCATTCGTGTTGCAGTACTGAAGCTGTTCGGAGCAACGAACCATTATGGATTGGTAGCTGGCGTGGGCATGTACCCTGAAGGGTGCATTCGGCAGTGCTGAGGGGCAAGGCGCCAATGTGGATGTGGCAGCTGACGCTGGCAAGTACAAAAGAAGGTGCACTAGCGACCAACCATTGGAGATTGCGCTAATTACGCTGCAGGCTGTTGCTAGCAAGCCGTTGGCTAGGCAACCGTTGCTAGGCAGCCAGCCATTAAGCAATGGTTTGCTAGGCCCAAGTCGGTGATTTATATGTAGCCAGCCGGTGGGCGCTCCCACGACGAGCGAAATAAGGTGTGTGTGTGTGTGTGTGGGTGTCATCTTGCTGCTGGGCATCTTTTGGTTCGGCGCAACGTGCAATGAGTGAAATAACCTGATTCATCAAAAGACCGAGAAGGTTTGAATTCAAATGCGGATCATTTCGAATCTGTCCTTTTCAGGACGACGAATTTAATTTCGAGAGAGTTTGTATGATTTTAATTGATCTAAAATTACTTTTCAAGTTCTAACCAATTGGAAGACAGCGGTGGCTATAGTTATTTTAGTTTTCTCTTCGTTGCATACCTTGAGAATTGTGTACAATTTACAAATGGCTGCCGTCACCAAAAAATGAAACATCGGACGCGAATAATTCGATCGTTTCTTGATTGATTTATTTTTTGAGATATTTGCACCAACCTAAAGGTTTAACGATTGTCATTTTATTTATACAAATATATATTTGTAATATATTTATACTAATACTATTTATATTATATACTTGAACTATCAAGAAATTCCTTATCACGGACAACGTTTTGATTCTTCACCAAATGCTTTCTAAAGAGTGTACAAAAGAATTTTCTGACATAATTGCTATCTAATGCTGGTCTAACGATCTATTTGGACCACACCCACGCTCAGACTACGACTTACGGCAAGGGTAGAGGTCAAATGAATATTTGAAAATAACTGAAACAGTTTGAACGCTTATAGCTTTATCATTTCTCAATAGATTTTCGAGATTTTTGCTACAATCGATTGGAGATTTTTGCGACTGTCAACTATCAAAAATAGAATTAAGTGTTGACTTTGAATTCCCAGACAGACCCTGAACAATCTATAACGCGATAAGGATAATGGTTTCCAGCTGGTCTATCATATCAACACAATCACTACAGCAAGCACCACCGTTGCCTTTCATCATACCAACATTCAAATCAAACGTCCCTTTTCAGGGCCGCCAAATAATTACTAAGAAGCGAATCAAGCGAATGTTCTTACATACTCACTCACTTACTTATGCTAACGTCCCATTAGAACAGTACCTGAGTACTAATCAAACGGTTTAACGAAGTCTACGTCAACCGGTCGTGTGTTATACACAACCCCACAGATTTTTTACGTAGGAATACGTCTTTGTTTTCAATACAGCGATACACGTTGCGAGTACAAAAATTTGGAGCGTCACGAAATATGCTTAGGTTTTGAACGTTAATAACTATTTCATTTCATGACCGATTTTAAAAATCTTTGCACCAATCTATATGGAATATTTCTACGCGACAGTTTTAATATTGAAAATGATTGATTTTTAATATTGAGATATTGAAAATAACGTAAATACAATGTCGATTTTTTAGAGAAAATTTACCAAATGCACAGGAGGTAATACTCCTAGCACAGACTTCATTTGAAGTAAGGAACGTCTCCTAGGCAGCCATGAATGATATATAACAGGTACACCTTCGCAATTTGAATTAATTTTTCGGCAGTCGTGGAGCTGTGCAGAGCAAGATCTGCACGTATTTGGCGGCAGCAAGCACCCTGGAGGGTGCACTGGCGACCAGCGTTGTCCAGATAGGCGTTGGTGCAGTTGACTGTTGGTGCCGATGCTTCCGTCAACCTTGCTGCGAGAAACATGGCTGCTGAAGTTGGCGGGAAATGCCGCCCGTGACAACAACGAGACAAGAATCAGCCCACGTCACCTGCAGATGGCCACCCGCATCGACGAGAAGCTGAACCAAGAAGAACAAGAAGAAAGCCCAAGTTCAATCAAAGCCCAAGTTCCAAATTGCGGTCATATGTTCGACTACGACGGCCCCTCTTATTGATTCCATTTCAATTTAACTCAAGTTCAATTCAATGTCAATCAACTAATCATGGTTTCATTTATTCTTATTCCTCTGCTTTCAGGGAAATAAAACTAAATAACTCGGGGCTGTAAAATGAACGCCATTGACATAAGACAACCTGACTGACTGACTCTTATAACACACTTTAAAATGGAAGCTCAAACTTTTAGGATTATTATTAGAAGATACCGCAGTGCTGTAAATAGCTAACATAGGCGCACCATTGCAATTGAGGGTTGTCTAGAAATATCACTCTAGACTACTACTACATACGGCCTGGATATGACTTCAGCACTTAGACGGCACTTTGTACCGGATTATCATTTCCAGGAAACATTAGAAATCATTAAACAAAGCTCGTGACATCTAGGAATGGGGTATTAATTTGAGCTTCCATTTTACGACTGTATAACAAAACATCATCGCGGGAATATTGAAACTGAAATTTTGAAAAATACTACGATCCAATACTAATTACTTCAACTAGTGCTCAAGCGGCCAACATAGGCTAGTGCATCTAAGGTATTGGTCGTAGTAGAGGTGACGTTGGGAAAGAGTCTAGTCTTGACAACCAAGCTGTCACGCAGCTCCAGCTAGATACACTCAAAAAAAAAAATTAAGGAATAAACAATTTTTAGTAGAATTTGTCGTATGATCCTTTCTAAAAAAAACGTAAAAAATCTTTTCAAATACATAACGTGGGTTAGCTGGACTAAAAGTTACGACGATGCATAAATGCGAACCTGAAAATAGCTTTAAAATGATTGTGAAGGGATGCTATAATATTAAATGATAATAATAATTACATTTGTACTGTCTGCATGTCTGTAGACTGTTTTCCAGCTGCAATTGTAGACACATTTGCATTATCATATCTACGAAGGAAACAAATAATTTAAAATTATTATACAACACTTGGGAATTCCTTGGATGATCTGAAATTATATACGGTATAATGAATACTTCCATTTTTCGTGGTAGGGTTAATATTCTACCACCCCCCCCCCCGCCTCCCCCCCCCCCTCGCCGGGCCCCCACACTAAGCCCCCCTTCTCCCCCCCCCCCCACCCCCCCACGCCCCCCCCCCCCCCCGCCGCCCCCCCCCCCCCCCCCCCCCCCCCCAACCCAACCAAAAAAACAACCCCCCCGGCCCCCCCCCCCCCCAACCCCCCCCCCCCCCCCCCCTTTCTTTCCCCCCCCTCCCCCCACAAACCAAAGGGAAAGAAATTGTGAGGACCAGTGCTATGGTGCGGGGACGCACGCTCCATCCCAGTTGTCTACCCGATTTAGAGACGAATCAGTGCACATCACATCCGAGACGCATCGTGGAAAGCACTTTGGAAGCCCCCGGTTCCTCTGCCCCAGTCGCGCCAATTCCAGCCACCGTTCAGCATAGTCGTCTCGGCCCTGAGGCCAGATGCACACCGGGGGTCTTCAACCACACATTACATTTTCAAAAAAAAAACTCCCATCCACTTCCCACACACGAGATCGTCATTTACTACCAGAATGTCGGTGGTATTAACAGCGATGTCGACGATTTCCGCATAGCTACTTCGGACCAGTGCTACGACATCATCGTCTTCACGGAGACCTGGCACACTCTCTTCTCAGGTATTCGGCAAAGATTACGAAGTATTTAGATGTGACAGGAATGCCGATAATAGCCATAAAGCAAAAGGTGGGGGCGTACTAGTGGCTATAAGTACAAAATTTAAAGCAAAGGCTCATGAAAACCCTTCTAGGATTCGTTTGGAACAAGTTTGGACGTCGATCAAATTGGGCGATCGTACATTATTCCTTTGCGGACTGTACATTCCACCCGACCGCATACGCGAGCGTGACCTAATTGCAACACATTGCCAATCGGTTTTCGCAATTTTGGAAAATGCCAAAGCAACCGACGAAGTTATGGTGATAGGCGACTTTAATCTGCCTGGGATTTCATGGAAATTAACTGACAGTGGGTTTCTATTTCCCGATGCCAATCATTCTGTCATGCATTCCAATGCTTCGTTGCTTCTGAACAATTACAGCTCAGTCACTCTCTCCCAAATCAATCATGTCACCAACCAGAACACACGCAGCTTGGACCTCTGTTTCGTGAGCGCCCAAGACTCCGCTCCACTCTTATGCGAAGCTCCCTCTCCTCTAGTGAAACTAACTCTTCATCATCCGCCTTTACTGGTCACGTTACGCTCAAAGCTGGAACATGACTTCGAAATCTCACCTGCCACAGTTTCCTACGATTTTGTTCGTGCCAATCATCGTAATATCGCCGAGTTACTCTCGCTTTTCGATCGGGATAACATTTTGGATACAGTCAATGTCGAGTCAGCCGCTCAAACATTTTTCAATGTTCTGGCATATGTCATAGACAGACACGTTCCAAAGAAAATCCATCGTCATACGTCTCGTCCACTTTGGCAAACGAGCGAACTTCGTCGCTTGAAATCTGGAAAGAGAGCTGCCCTCAGAAAATTCACAAAGCACCGGACACTAATTCTAAGTCGTCACTATGTAAGAATGAATCACGAATACGAGTCGCGAAACGTTGCTTTCTTCAATATCGGCGTGGAATACAGAGAAAGCTCAAGTCACGTCCTAAACAATTCTGGAAATTTGTAAACGAACAACGCCACGAAGTAGGCCTTCCGTCGTCTATGTCGCTCCACGGCAACAAGGCTTCCACCCCGCAGGGTATTTGCCAGCTATTTTCCGAGAAATTTTCTAGCGTTTTCACCGAGGAGACATTGAGCGATGACCACATTAGACTTGCGGCCAGCTATGTTCTCCTTGCCGGTCAAACCTTGGGCCAAGTCGACATCGATGCAGAGATGATAATCAAGGCCTGCTCAAAACTCAAATTATCTCACAATCCCGGGCCGGATGGAATTCCTTCGTCCTTTCTCAAACTACACTTGGATAGTTTGGTGCCCCCGCTGCTGCACGTTTTTCGACTATCTGCGACTGTCGGTATTTTTCCTCGCTGTTGGAAATTTGCGCACATGTTTCCAGTACACAAAAAGGGTAGCAAACGGGACGCTGGCAATTATCGCGGCATTACTTCGCTTGGCGCTGTTGCTAAACTGTTTGAGCTTGTAATTATGGAACCGTTGCTCGCTCACTGCAAACCGTATATCAGTACCGACCAGCACGGATTCATGGCTGGTCGCTCCACTGCTACTAACATGCTGTGCCTTACTTCCTACGTTACTGACAGTATGGCGAAACGCGCCTTAACGGATGTCATTTACACCGACTTGTCTGCAGCCTTCGATAAATTGAACCACCGCATAGCTATTGCCAAACTGGACAGGCTTGGGATCAACGGATGCCTGCTGCAATGGTTTCAATCGTACCTCACTGACCGTCATCTGGCTGTAGTCATAGGAGATTGTCAGTCTCACATGTTCAAAGCCACGTCTGGTATACCGCAGGGTAGTCACTTGGGACCGTTGATTTTTTTGATCTACTTCAACGACGTAAATTTGGCTTTCGAAGGACCACGACTATCATACGCAGATGACCTAAAACTCTATCTTCGAGTGCACTCACTCGACGACTGTCGCTTTCTTCAACGTCAGCTAAATGCTTCAGCCGACCGGTGCACTTTGAATCGTATGGATGTCAACCCGGCCAAATGCACGGTTATCCCGTTTTCACACAAGAAACAGACTATTTTATTCAAGTATGTCTTGTTGGGCACCGAAATTGAGCGCGTCACTCAAGTCAAGGACTTAGGAGTAATTCTGGACACCCAACTCACCTTCAAGCAGCATATCTCGTACGCTGTCGGCAAAGCCTCCTGCGTTCTGGGGTTCATCTTTCGGATTGCTAAAGACTTCACGGACATCTACTGCCTCAAATCGTTGTACTACTCCTTGTGTCGTTCTATATTAGAGTATTGCTCGGTTGTGTGGACTCCTCATTACAACAACGGTGTCGTTAGAGTAGAGGCTGTTCAACGACGGTTTTTGATATTTGCGCTACGTAAACTACCGTGGACGGATCCCTATCGTTTGCCAAGCTACGAAAGCCGTTGCCGTCTAATTAACCTGGAGTCCCTGTTAGCCCGTAGAGATACAGCCAGGGCTTTGTTCATCGCAGACATCTTGCAAGACCGCATCGACTGTCCTGATCTTCTGGAGCAAATCAATATCAACGTGCAGCCCCGAGCCCTGAGGAATAGTTCGATGCTGCGGTTACCTCCACAACGAACCAATTACAGTATGTTTGGCGCAATTGGCGGTTTACAAAGACTTTTTAATAGGGTTTCCGCCTTGTTTGATTTTAACGTGACTCGCCAGATGCTTCGTCGTAAGTTTAGTCATTTTTTTAAAGACCTGTCTAATTCGCATCGATAGTGTAATTTTTAGTTTGTTTTATGTCATGACCATTAATGTACCGTTCTAGTTTAGCTTTAAGTAACATCATTGGGATTTATACATAATCTGTTGATGAATAGAAATAAATAAAAAAAAAAAAAAACAAAAAAAAAAAATAAAAAATATTCCCCCCCCCCCCCCCCCCGTTTTCCCCCCCTCCCTCCTGGCCCGCGAATCCCCTTTTTTATAGCACTGCGCCTCTCTTGCTGCCCTCCCAGCCACCCACCATTTTGTGATATCATCACATGAGTGGAGTTGCTGACCCGTGCGACCACGTGCCCCCCCGCCCAGCAAGTAATATTAGGACGGTGCAATATCAGGAGAATATGGCGGGTGGGGTGGGGCTTCCCATTTGAGCGTTTCCAAGTAGGTTTTCACGGGTTTCGCACCGTGAGGTCGAGCGTTGTCATGCTGAAGAATCACTTTTTTGTGTCTGTGCTCGTATTGTGGCCGTTTTTCGTGCAGTGCTCGGCTCAATCGCATCAATTGAGTTCGATACCGTTCCCCGGTAATGGTTTCGTTTGGTTTCAACAGCTCATAATAAATAACACCAACTTGGTCCCACCAAATACACAGCATAACCTTCGCAGCGTGAATATTCGGCCTAGGCGACGATGTTGAAGCATGCCCGGGCAGTCCCCATGAATGTTTCCGTTTTGGGTTACTGTAATGAATCCATTTTTCATCACCCCATTGTGACGGGTGTAGATGTAGAAAACTCTTCCTTTTTTGCCGCTGGAGCAGTTGTTCACAGACGAAAAAACGACGCTCAATATCTCTTGGCTTCAAATCATAAGGAACCCAAGTTCCTTGCTTTTGAATCATTCCCAACGCATGCAATCGCTTAGAAACGGCTTGGCGGGAAACTCCTAATCCTGAACCAAGCTCTTCTTGCGTTTGACACGGATCCTCATCGAGCAATGCCTCCAATTCAGAGTCTTCGAAGTTTTTTGGCCTTCCTTCACGCGGACGATCATCAACACTGAAATCACCATTTTTGAAGCGACGAAATCAATCACGACACGTTGTTTCACTCAGAGCAGCATCACCGTAAACTTTTTGGAGCTCTCGATGTGCTTCAGCCGCCGTTTTCTTCGAATGAAAGAAGAAAATTAACACTTCCCGCAAATGACGATTATTTGGCACGAAATCAGACATCTTCAAACAACCAAAATATATAACACTAAACCAAAATCACTGATTTGGCAAAGCGGTTTGTTTACCATATGTCTGAGCTTGGTTTATGACGCATGAAATGTACAACATTCGACCAGCACTTACTGCTGGCGCCATCTTTTGCTAAACAGCGGGAACTTAGTTGCGCACCTAATATATTCTCTCGTCGTAGATTTACTTAATGACTTCATGTTGGAGAAAATAGTAAACCCAAATTTTTTCAACTTCAAACCTATTTAAGATTCTTATATAAAGATTATATATAAGATTCTTATATAAATTGGCTTAGTATTGGTCTACATAATATAAGTGTTAATTTCATGAAACAAAGTCAGCAGGTTTCTTTTTTCTTTTTGTAAGCTATACTGTTTACAACTGCGCGAGTTTCAAAAGGTGTAGGTATACATACTTCCATTGCATGATATCGGTTCACGGCCATGTTTGATACACATTGGTACACCGGAAACGAATTTTCATATCGCGCTTCATTCGTCATCATCACCATAATTTTCCGAACTCTGCTAACTGGTGCTGTTTGGTAGACTCCAGCAGCGAAAATCTCTAATTTTAAACCCAAAGTAGGAAATAAATCACACACAAAGCAGGCAGCGTGCCAGAGTGGGAAGCAACCAACAGCGGTAACCAACCAAGCCAAGTTCCAAATTTGGAGGAATTATTACACAAACGACCTACGCGGCGTTGCTCTGAAAACATTGCACTACTGCACCTCCTCTGCTCGCTCTTTGTTGCCACAGATATCGGATGCATGGAGTCACACAGGTGTTTCCTCTAGAACAAAAGATGGCCTGAATGTGTCGGGCTGGTTTAAATTAATCAGTTTAAAAACAGATACAGAGGATTAAGAGATTAAACAAAAAACAATCATTTCATATATGGTTGAACAGATGCCAGCCAATTTCTATTCGTTCAATTCGACAATTTGCTCCGGTATGATTATGGCCAGCGCCAACCCACTATCCCATCGTGTTGCGGAAAAAAGCCACTGGTGCTGAAGAGCAATACCGATATGCGATCTACCTTACCCATGGGAGATAACAAAAATCTTTGGTGAGGTTGCTTTTTAAAGGCACATAACAACCCGAAACGAATGATGCCGTATACATACCGACATACATTCGTCACAAAGGTTATTGATTTAATCAATTGGAAAACTATTTCGCTCTTCTCGCATTCAGCGCGCTTCCGGAAGGCCGCATTTTTCCCATCACACATCAGCTGAGCGAGCATCGACAAAGAGATTCTGACACCGATTTGTCGCTCGCTGCTATTGTTTGTTTAGAAACAGCAATGGAAACGAAAAAGAAAAAAAAAACAAACAAACATACGACGAGGGTGACGTTCACTCAACTGTCAAAACGGTGCCAACTTTTTATGGAATGTTCCGATTGATGACTGATTGATTCCTTTTATGTATGCACCGAGGTGGTTCACATGTTGCGAGTTTTTTTTCATACTATCGGAGATAAAGACGTGGGAAAGATAAATCGATCTGCCCGTCTTGAGTTTTGACCTTCTGCTAATTAAATCACTAAGTTTGTTGCTTTAAATGGTTTGTTTTGAAAATTATTAACGCAATAGAAAATACTACACGGTGTGAATGCGTTTCTTAACCTTCCTTATGCTTTAGGGTAAATATGACCTGATACGCACCTTCAAAATGCGATATTTCTTCTCTTCTCTTTCTTGTTTCTGTTGCCAATAACGCATGATTATTATCTGAACTGCCCTTTGATTCAGTAAGGAATTGGGTGACGTTCCGCCAGGTTGGTTGAGGCGGGAGTCAAGTAGGAGTAAGTGACATTCATCATGTCATTGTTATTTGAATCCTAGTTCTAAAATACTGGGCTCTTTATTTCACCTCATCTAGTTCAAAAGGGCCTGCACAAAATGGGTGGCTTACGCAGATCACTTGAAGATGTGACATGAAGGAATATTGGCATATTTAATATTAGCAAGGGGGTTTGGGGGGAGACCCCGCGGGCAATAATGCTACACCACGCGACCCGGCACAACGAGGAGGTTATAAACGGAAGCGGAAGCAGCACCCCCCACCCAGAAAAAAACCCCCCCCCGAAAAACGGCGGGCGCCACCCTCCCCAAAAACCCGCAAATCTATCACAACCCACCCCCCCCCCCAAAGGCTTTGTGCCCCGAGCCGAAATTTGTAGGGATAAAGATGGGGGCATTCTGACAGACGGCCGTGAGGTGATCGAAAGGTGGAAGCAGCACTACGACGAACACCTGAATGGCGCAGAGGACGCGGGCGTTGAAGTCCAAGTCGGTGGAAGAAATGACTACGTCAGCACAGCAGAGGATGGGAACGAACCAGCTCCCACGCTGAGGGAAGTTAAGGATGCTATCCAACAACTCAAGAATAACAAAGCAGCTGGCAAAGATGGCATCGGAGCTGAACTCATCAAGATGGGCCCGGAAAGGCTGGCCATCTATCTGCATCGGCTGATAGTCCGAATCTGGGAAACAGAACAGCTACCGAAGGAGTGGAAGCAAGGGGTTATATGCCCTATCTACAAGAAAGGCGACAAGCTGGAGTGTGAGAACTACCGAGCGATCACAGTCCTAAACGCCGCCTACAAAGTGCTATCCCAGGTCATCTTCCGCCGGCTTTCACCAAAAGTAAATGAGTTCGTGGGAAGTTATCAGGCCGGTTTCATCGACGGGCGCTCGACGACGGACCAGATCTTTACTGTACGGCAAATCCTCCAAAAATGCCGCGAATACCAGGTCCCGACGCATCATCTGTTCATCGATTTCAAGGCGTTGTACGACAGTATCGACCGCATAGAGCTATGGAAGATTATGGACGAGAACGGCTTTCCCGGGAAGCTCACTAGACTGATTAAAGCTACGATGGACGGTGTGCGAAACTGCGTGAAGATTTCGGGCGAACATTCCAGCTCGTTTGAATCAAGCCGTTGTTGCCTGTTGTTCAACATTGCGTTAGAAGGTGTCATGCGAAGAGCCGGGCACAACAGCCGGGGTACGATTTTCACTCGATCCGGTCAGTTCGTTTGTTTTGCGGATGACATGAACATTGTCGGCAGAAGATTTGAAACGGTGGCAGAAATGTACACTCGCCTAAAACGCGAAGCTGCGAAAGTCGGACTGGAGGTGAATGTGTCGAAAACAAAGTACATGCTAGCAGGAGGTACCGAGCGCGACAGGGACCGCCTAGGCAGCAGTGTTACGATAGACGGAGATACATTCGAGGTGGTGGAAGAATTCATCTACCTTGGATCCTTGCTTACGGCTGACAACGACAACAGCCGTGAAATCCAAAGACGCATCATCAGTGGAAGTCGTGCCTACTACGGGCTCCAGAAGAACTTGCGGTCAAGAAAGATTCACCCCCGCACTAAATGTACCATGTACAAAACGCTGATAAGACCGGTTGTTCTCTACGGGCACGAGACGTGGACGATGCTCGAGGAGGACCTGCAAGCACTTGGTGTTTTCGAACGCCGGGTGCTTAGGACCATCTTTGGCGGCGTAGGTGGCGGCGAAGATGGAACCACGAGCTCGCCGAACTCTCCGGCGAACCCAGCATTCAGAAGGTCGCGAAGGCTGGAAGGATACGGTGGGCAGGGCAAGTTGCGAGAATGCCGGACGGGTCGTCATCGAGGTTGGAGAGAGGCAGCCATAGACCGAGTATATTGGCGAAATGTTGTAGATGAAGTCATATCGTAAATACGATGTATGGCTATTTAAATAAATAAATAATATTAGCAAATAACATGAGTCGATGTTGCATAAGTTGATTGAGTTGCTTTATTGAAAAATTTAATACCTCGTGGTTAACAAATCCATTCGAAATTGAGTTAATCATCTCGTTGTTTCCCCCCAAACATGCTTAATTTCGATGTTCCTTCATTTCACATCCGTTGAACCTTACTGAATAGCCATTTCGTTTTGATAATATCACTTTCTAATGACTAAGGTCTGTATCCACATTAATCCGGACACCTTTAAATCATTGTAACTTTTGAAATATTGCACGTAGGAATGGAAAATTTCACTGTGGTATAGCTGAGAGTCTATGATGAAAAAGACTATGATTGATGTTTACATTTCATGTTTAGTATTCAAGATGGCGACGAAAGAAAAACAAGTGCGCGAGCGAATTTTGTACGGGCGTACGGCAAATCCTGACTTGTCAATACGGGACCTTGCAAAAACATTGGATTTGCCTAAATCCACTGTTCACGATGTGCTCAAATCATTTTCGGAACGTTTGACGGTGGAGAGGAAACCGAGAAGTGACAAAAACATTGGACGCGCTGATCCTGTCATGGACCGAAAGGTGAAAAGGATATTAACGAAAAACCCAAATCTCTCCATTCGAACGGTGGCTCGTAAAATAGGGTCCAAAAATCAAAACAACGTTTGGGACTTAAGTCGTATAAAGTAAAAACAGTTCCAAATCGCAACGACAAACAGAACTTGGCAGCAAAATCACGGGCTCGACGTTTGTACTGCGAATATTTGACGAAGTTTGCATGCGTTGTTATGGACGATGAAGCTTATGTCCTGGAGGATTTCAAGCAGCTTCCAGGACTAGCTTTTTATTCTGCTATGGCCAGAAATGCTACAGCTGAGCATTTCAGAACGAAGAAGGCATCGAAATTTCCCAAAAAATACCAGGTGTGGCAAGCAATTTGCACGTGTGGCAAAAAGAGTAAATCTTTCGTCACTACAGGCACAATCAACAAGGAGATCTATCAGAAAGAGTGTCTGCAGAAGCGATTGCTACCCTTCATCAAAAGTCACAAAGAAAAACCTTTGTTCTGGCCCGATTTGGCATCATGCCACTATGCTAAAACTGTGATGGAGTGGTACCAAGCAAATCAAGTGAACATTGTACCAAAAACCTCAAACCCGCCAAATTGCCCAGAGCTACGACCAATCGAGAGATATTGGGCTCTGATGAAGCGAAAGCTTTCTGGAAAGAAGCAAGGAATCAAAGACATCAAACACTTCCAGCAAATTTGGACGGCTTCTACGATTTCTGAAGAGTCTGTACAAACCCTAATGGACGCGGAGTTAAGCGCAAAGTTCGAAAATTTTATGCAAATACCGAATAACTATGTTTTGTCTTCACGAATTCTTAAAACACATCCCATGAATCTGAAATAAACAACTACGACGGAAATATATTGCGAAATTTATGTTTTATTCATGTTTTGAGGTGTCCGGATTATTGCGGATACAGACCTTCTATATCTGTTTCTTTTTCGGTATACTGGAGTCAACAGGAAAGCTGGATCTGCATCTGCAGTGGCAAATGATTTCAAAATCAGTAATCAATAATCAGTGAATGAGATCGAAGAGCAAGTTGAATGACAATAACTTGTGGTACCAGTGCAACAACAACCAATAGAAGAAGAAACAGATGAAAACTAATTCATACTTGAACTTATCAATTGCAATAATATCCCTGTGGATACGTATAAGTGATGTTGCATATCGATCCACCCAACCCCTTTTTGGCCCTTCATACAACGGCATTATTAGGATAATCAGTGGTTATTAAAGCTTGATCAAGTCTAACAGAGAGGAGAGCCCATTGCTGTCGGACTTAGTTTCCGTGCTACAATGGGTGGTAGTACATATCATACATCATACATCAAATGTAAATGTCGACAATGAATGACGGAATAAATAAATAAATAAATAAAAGTCATAAAGAATAGAGATGTTTAATCTACATCATACCGGCTTCCAACACAAGCGCACCATTCTCACGTTACCTCGCCAGGAAACCACTCTCATTTAGTCTACTTTCTTAAAAGAGTTTTTTTTTAGTTAAATCATTGTTGTTATAAAATAGTAGCTTTCTAACTAATTTGCTCGGAGGGACCTAAAACAGACCCATCACCAAGCGAGTGTATATCTTAAAATGCACAAACATTACGTGTATTTAAAATGAACCTTTGAGTGTATTTAACAGCGTTCAGACAAGGTACATATTTGTTTGTATTCTTTAGATTTATAGATGAAAATGCAAAAAAAATGAAATCAAAAAGGAAATGTGGAAAAATGTTCACTTGAATTCACAAAGAAGTCTAATTTGGCGATAGTATGAACTTTTCCTCCCATTAAAAATGAACTTCGAAAACCTTTTAATTTTGAACAGCCCGAGCTTCTGATATATCTTTCTGTAGACTTCAAACGAACATTCTTCTGATCGTTATGTGAATTTTCTCTCGAACTTCCATTGCTTAAGGCATCATTTCGGTTTTTGTTATGAACTTCCTTCAGATAGTCTTGGAGAAAATCGTAGGAACTTGCAGGATAACTGTTTGTTGTCTTCTTTTTGTTCTTCCCTCAGATTTTTCAAATGAAGCTTTCCTAAGAAATAATTTTACATTTGCTTGGAATCTTTTTAATATTTTTTTTTAAATGCGCTCAATGTTTTTTTTTTTTGTGTAATATTTGTTGTAGAAATTTTGGTAACTTTCTTGAGATCATTAAAAAAACTCTTTGGTTTGAAGAGCTGCTGTTTTTTTCAAGATGGCAAAACCTCAAAGTGACGAATTTCAAGAACTCTACCAGCAAATCTTGCGGCAGAACAAGCAGATGGTGTAACAAAACGCTCGGATGATGCAGATGATGGGACGCTTCGGCATTCAAGAAAGCGGTTACTCCAACCGATCATCGGGTCGCTCGGAGGTCATCTTTGAATCTCTGGCTTACAACATCCGGGAGTTCGTCTACGATCCAGACAACGGTCGCGTTTTCGACCGGTGGCTCTCCTTCACCACAATCAACCGAAGCCTGTACTCCTGGAAGCACTGGAAGCACGGCGCAACTCCTCGTAATTTGCGTAAAGGTGACAACAGAACAAAACAGTTGAGCTCGGTGACTTCCTTAACAGGAAGGCCATCTACATCGCCTTCGTCACCGAGACACATCTCAAGCCGGAACTCAACATTTTCATCCCCGGATACCGGATTGTGCGACTTGATCGTAGCGGTCTAGTGGAGGAAGAGTTGCGATCGCCCTGCGCTACAACATCAACTACCATCGGCTTTCGGGTTTTCAGCTGCAGTCTATCGAAGCCATCGGAGTCAAGTTTGCAACTGCCGTCGGCCCTATCACTATCATCGCGGCCTATTGTCCCAAGCAAGCCAACACCGCTAACGGAACAACAACGGACGGAACGACATCCGCAAGCTAACTCGGAGGCATGGGCAGTTTATCATCGCCGGCGACCTACATGCGAGACACGAAATCTGGGGGAACACCAGGCGCAACCGGAATGGAATAATTCTGCAGGGCCATTACACCGTCCTGGGCCCGGATACTACCACCCGGTTGAGCAGATCCGGGGTCCATTCGACAATCGACATCTTCCTCACCAACATGGGGAACAACATCGCCCAGTCGGTAGTACACCAGGAGCTCAGCTCGGACCACTATCCAGTGGTGGCCGAAGTTGGGTTTTTGGTCAACCGGCATCGGATCACCAGGCGGAACTACCATCGTGCCAGTTGGGAGAGGTTCCGACAACATGTCGACGACACCGTCGATTTCAACGTGCATCTCGAGTCAACTGATGACATCGATCGGCAACTGAAAAGTATCGAACAAGCGATCTCCCAGGCCCGGGAGCAACATGTACCGGTGATTGATCAGGTGAGCAACTCTGTACCCATTGACAGACCCACTAAAGATTTAATACAATTGCGAAACGCCATCCGAAGGCAATACTAGAGAAGTGGTTTGCCAACGCTAAAAAGTCACTGTAATAGAGTGACGAAAATTATTAAGGCCAGAATAGTGAACCTTAAGAATAACAATTTTGCCGACAAGATTCGCTCTCTCTCAGATTGTGCAAAGCCGTTCTGGAAGTTGACTAAAATTTTGAAAACTAAGCCAAGGCCCATTCCACCGTTGATCCCACTAGACAGCAATGGCTCTAAGGATCGCTTGATAACTCCTGCAGAAAAGGCTGCTGAGATAGGTCAACACTTCGTCAGCTCCCACAATCTCGGACAAAACATCGTCAGTCCACACGAAGCTGCCGTTAGCGTGCTTATTACTACCATCCATATAAGCCCCAACGACTTCACAGAGGAGTTGAAGATTTCAGCTGACGAATTGTTGACTTATATCAAAGGCTCAGAGAACATGAAGGCCCCAGGTTTCGACAACATCATGAACTTGGAGCTCAAGCAATTGAGCCCCCAATTCTATAACCATCTGGCGATGGATTTCAACCAATGCCCCGGACTTGGCTACTTCCCCTCGTGTTGGAAGTCAGCCGAAGTTATCCCCTTCCAGCCTGGGTAAGATCCTTCATGTTCCAAGAGCTATAGGCCCATCAGCCTTCTCTCAGGAGTATCGAAACTGTTTGAGAAAGCGATCCATTGCTCGACGAGCAGTTCGGATTTTGACGTGGTCGCTCAACAGTGCACCAACTTAGACGAGTAACCAACATCCTCAGGCGGAACAAGCCTGTTTCGAAACAACAGGGTAACAATAGCGCTTACAGCAAAAATCCTATTCCCACACTCCCACTCTCCCAAACTTGTTCCGCCTGAGGACTGTAAAATTGGCCTAAACAACACAACGGTGGAATGGGCCAAATCAGCTGCCTATCTTGGTGTCACCATAGACAGCAAGCTTATTTTAAGGGAGCAGGTTGACAAAACTGTCACAAAGTGTAACGTTCTGTTGAAGCTACTGTATCCATTGATCAACAGAAGGTCTACATTATCCCTGAAAAACAAGCTTGCTGTCTACAAACAAATCACACTTCCAGTCATCGAGTACGGCATGCCAATCTGGGAGAGTTGCGCAAAAAAATACCACCTGAAGCTTCAGCGTGTTCAAAATAAGTTCCTCAGGATGATCCTGAACACCCCTCCGAGGACAAGAACATCTGAGTTCCACCGTCTGGCCGAGATAAAAATGCTCGATGATCACTTTAGTGAGTCTATCAATCGGTACAGGGCAAGCTGCCTGTTATCGGATCACCAGATCATCCGGAATCTGGTTCCCCACCCCTAGGTTTTTCAAATCGTAGCTATAGTTTAGTTTAAGTAGGTTATCAAATTTTAACTAACAATGCCCCAAGGGCTGATCTGAACACTTAATTATAACATAAACATACTAAACACACCAAACACATAAAACACTTAAACAAAGCTGAAGAGCCCATTGGGCTAAAACACTTACAATGTAAATTAGTATATAAGGCAAAGAATGGAAATAAAAACAAATTTAGTAGTAGTGCCAATATTTCATTCTGTGATAAGACTTCAAGAAATAAAGAACTATTTTAATATTGTATCAAGTACAAAAAATTTAGTTACAAAAGAGACTTTAGAGCCCTTTCATTAAAAATAGAGATTTGTTTAGAGACTAGCATTAAAATAGTGTGCATGTCTCTAAAAAGAGATCTGCTACCAACCATGCGGTAAAACAATTGCTTTTGTGGCTTGCTCACATGCTTATGTCGAGAGAAGACGTTGTTAGTTTGTAAATAAAAAAAAATCAATGACAAACGCTTTTGCAGCCTCGTTATTCACAGACGAGAGTCAACTAAAAGATTCTACCAACGAAGAGAAGGCCTTTTTCAAATGTTACGCGAGAAATATTCGTCCCCCAGCAGTACAATCGTAACCAAATCTAGTTCATAGACAAGGAATTTAATCCAAAAACAGATTAAAAAATTGTCATTGGATCAAAGGGTACCCCTGGAACTAGCTACAAAAACTTTGTGCACAAGACACGACACGACCGACGTTGGATAATATTAGAGCTTTAGAATTTTAATTTTCTTGGAATTACAACTTTTTTGCAGTCACTTTCCTGACATTTCTGATGTAGTGAGTCCATGTCCATAGTATTGAAATTAAGAATTTACAGAAAAATGAACACATAGCTTTATTTGAGAATTAATTATTTTTTCAGAAATAGATAATTCTGTTTGAAAGCGTTCAATTTTCTTTCTTTAAGACGAGACTCAGCGTACTAAAAACACAATCAAATTGCAAATTTAGGGGCAGAGAAACAATGTTCATTATTGACCATAAAAACAGATGGAGATTAAGAACTATAAGAAATAAGGAATAAGTAAATAGAAATACCGGAACTGCATATCTACATTAGGGCGAAATAAGAGTTTTCCATTTTTCCTTCAGACTTAATCTGTGGCTACTACGCGGCACTGAGACGTGCAAAAAGTTCAAAATATCATGATGTGCTAAAAGTTTGTTTATCTTTGCGAGGTGCGCGGCGTGCAAACACAACAGACAATAAAAATTATGCATGTAGTGATATAGTCCCGAAAATTTTATCTGCAACCACATACCACAAAAAAAAAACGAACAATCCCGTAAGCTTTCAGCTTACCAGCTAGCCGAGTTCTCGCTGCACCTATCACCCAGCTACGAGTCAGTTCAGTAGACTAAGATTCCGTAATGCGACTTCGTACGTATAGATAGAGGATTACTCACCACCTGGTTTCGTCTTGCGGCCTTCCCTCCTATTGCCACTGCTGGCACTTCCACCTCCGCCCGGTGCTGCCCCTCCGACAACTCCACAGTTCTCCACTGTTGACTGCTGGAGCTGCTCCTCCTCCTCCTCCCGTTGGTGCTTTTGGTTATGCAAAATTTTATCTCCGTTCAACTCCAGCTCCGGACCCGAAATTGTGACCTTCCTTTAGGGGGGGGATTTTCTGCGATCCCACCTCAATAGGAAAACTGGGTGACTCAGGCCACCCCAATATGCGCTCTTATCTAATCTGTAGCCCTTTCCAACACGCACTCGGAACACCAAGCACTGGAGATGGTCACTTTTTATGCCTATCCGTTTCCGACCAGGAATTTCACAAATATTATTGGTTTTGATTAATCAAAAACGTATGTGCAACACCGTACACACACAATTACACATACACAACACAAATCAGCAGCCCCAAAGAAACTCTTTTTTACTTCTTATATTTTTCGCTTCCTTCCTTTCTTCCACACATCCACGGTGTATTTTTCTTCCTCCTCTGGCAGCCAGCGCACAAAATATATATGTTAAGGCCCTGCTGCGCTTTCTAGCACACTTCCAGCGACATGTTCCGTAGCTGAAGGGAACTTTTCGCGACCGATCCCGATCGGAAAACCTCGAAAAACACGAGCCCGACGATTTCCGTCCGTCAGATTTCACCGAAACACACGGTACACTTAACACGGATTAGCGAAAAAACGGGGTTCAAGAAGTTCCACTTCTCTGTTCGCTGCTGCTGGCTGGCCGATTCGTGTCGTCGAAGTTGAGTCGACGAATATTTTTTGACGTCTTCACTCAACGAGAGCACCGTTCGATTTGATAGCTGTGATGGCTGTATAGTGCGATGTTTCGCGCGGATGACGTTCGTCCGGGCCCTGACTGAAGCAAACGGGTTGGCGAATGTTGAATGATTCGTCGTTTGCATTTGAGGCATTACATCTTCGGCAAGGTGAAACGGGTTTGAAATTAATTTAATGTTTTATCAATGTATTAATGAGTGAATTTCGAAACCATCATCAAACTGCTGTCTACTAGAAATAAACTTTTGGGACTATTTAAGCCTAACACCGTCGAAAAACTGTATTCTATAACATCGCAATCCAATTTAGCTCCCTTGTTATTTTAATCATTAACCGATGGCAGTTGTTTCTTCCGATATTCATGTGTATGAGGCCATCAACGCCGAAATATATGTACTACTCAATTCGAGAGTGTATGAAGACATATATTTATTGCTTGATTGTTAAAAAAGAAAATCTTTGGCCTTGCTCAGACTACAGAGTTCTAACATTTTATTTTCAAAGTAATACAACCGAATATCAAATATGTTCACACTTGCTTTAGGGTGTTACAATTTGACAGCCAATTGTTAATATAAAACAATTCCTTTTTATTTTTTAAAATTTTCAAAAAAAAATTTTTTATTTTACAAAAAACCACTTTCCTATTTTCGTTTTTCCCACCTCCCCTTTTTCCTCAAACTTTCCCCTTCTTTCTTTCTTAGAATACTCCCCACCTCCTCCACCAACCAACCCCTCAACACGAACCCCCCAACACCACAAAACAAACCACCTTATACTAAACTTTCTATTCCAAATTATTAGCTACAGGCTGCAAGAAGCTGGATTGAAGAGCAAGTATGCAAGTCGAGGCCCTCTAATCAGTAAAGTGAATAGAATCAAACGATTGAAATTTGCTCAAAAGTATGCGGAACAGCCCGTAGAATTCTGGAAACGAGTGGTATGGTCTGATGAGAGCAAATTTGAACTGTTTGGCAAGAAACAGCGCCCTCGTGTTTGGATAAAGTCGGGAGAACGCTTATTGGATCAGAACGTGCAGAAAACTGTAAAACATGGTGGCGGAAGTATTCTGGTTTGGGGGTGCTTCTCGTGGTCCAGCGTTGGAAATCTCGTAGAAATCGAAGGTATCATGACTGTTGATCGTTACATTGATATAATCAATGAAAATCTGGAGGAATCGCTTCTTAAAATGGGGCTTGAGGAAAGCTTCATTTTCCAGCAGGACAATGACCCAAAGCACACAGCACGAAAGTCAACTGCATTCTTCAAAGCAAATCACATTAAACTGTTGGAATGGCCACCACAATCACCTGACCTCAACCCGATTGAAAATTTGTGGTCGATTTTGGATAGACAGGTGGATAAAGGCGAAGTGACGAACAAAACCAAGCTTTTCAAAGCTTTAAATGAAGCGTGGCAGAACATCGATGAAACATATCTGCACAACCTCGTTGAAAGCATGCCACGACGTCTACAAGCAGTGATCCAGGCAAAAGGTGGACATACTAAGTACTAAAAGCTTTATATACTGTGTTTTCTTTACAATTTCTCTTGTGAGGACTTTATTTTTTCCAGTCGATAACAGAAAAGGTTCAATAAAAATTAAGATATAAATTTCCAGTCCTAGATTGTTATTATTTTCTTTGCACGAAACGATAAAACGGAAGAATAAGATGAATTATGTCGAATACAGCTCAAGGTTTTCTCTGAATGTGTAAAGGGTGTCACTCTTCAAGATTATTCGTTTTGGTGAGCACTTTATTTTTTCCAGTACTGTAAATATATATGTTGACATATGTTTTACTTTCTTTTTTATTTTTTATTATGCTCGGAGCGCGAAACACTAAATTTTTTTTTGGGTTTGTTGTTTTTTTTCGTTGTTTTAATTTTAAATTAAATAAACCCCCTACCATCAAAGCGCCGAACCACCGAGTGTTGTTTTGATATACAAAATTTTATTTATTTTTTTTCTTATTTTTATATTTTTTTTTTTTTTTTAGGGCGAATCTAACATTGAGAGACTCTCTTTGATTACATTCTTTTTCATTTATATTCTAATCACCTTTACGTTTTGCATTTTACTAACGGGTGTTCAATAAAAAATGAGATTTTTTTCAGCCATATAGAAAAAAAAATTTTTTTTTTCAACGAATTCAGTATTTTTTATTAAAAACATAATGTTTATTTTAAATAAAAAAAACGTCAATGAATATTGGAGAAGGGGCCCTGGTCATCCGTACGACGCAACTTAGTCGCGATGCTCTTACAAGAGCGCTGGACGGCACTGACGTCCATCTTCCGGATACAATTCCGGATCCTCGTGGTCAACTGCTTCGTATCCTTGGCCCGCTAATTATTTGTGTACACTAGGGCACTGAGGGAGTCGAAAAAATCCTCAATACTCCAGCGTCTCCTTGGCGTAATGGGAAGACGCCTTGTCAGGCCAGAAGACGTACTTCCCATCCGCATGATGCTCCTTTAAGAACGGCAGAAGAATTTTCTCAAGACACTCCTGGTACACTTGTTGATTGATGGCCAGACCGGTCGGCTTGAACCACGGCTTTGAAATCCCTCTGTCCGATATGACGATGTACAGCATTACTTGTTTTTTTTTTTCAAATTTATGCTCACATTACTTACATTTTACTTCGGGGGGTGTGGCCGACTTGTCGCTGGAATAGTAGCTGTCATTTCCTGGAATGTGGGTCTTCGAGAGCGGAAAGTAACTTTCGTCGTCCAGCACGAACGACGGCCCGTGTACTCGGGGGACCAAGTCTTCTTCCGACAGATGATGTCCTCCATCTTGAGGGTTCGGTGAATCAAGGTATGGGAGCAGTCATATTTTCGGCCGGCGTCACGCAAACTCGTTCCGTCCTTGTTGTCGAACAGCTTTTTCAACGCTTCCTTCTTCTTCTTCGTCATTATCTTGGCCGGACGACCGCTACCGGCCTTCCGCTCTACGCACAGGGATGCCAGGATCCGGTAAACTGTACTCACGGGCACGTTTTCGTCTCGAAAGTGGTCTACCGTAAACTTTTTTCCACGATGACCATGCTTTTCGTAAAACCGTACAACACGCTCGCGGGGTGCTTGCTGTTTCAACGCCATATTTGATTGAACTGACAGCACCCGAGCGAAAAAAAACATGCCACCCATTTCTAGGGAGTCCAGAGAGCAATTCTCTTGGAGAGAAAAAAATACGCTCTTTACTTTAATTACAGAAAGGTATTGAAATCATTCTCATTTTTTATTGAACACCCGTTATTTGTAGAGTATGCTAGCCAGCACTATTGTGTTTCGATCTGTACTCAACAATCCCTCGAAAGTTTTATAACGGCGCTGTAATGAATGAAAGAGAGTGAGTCCGGAGAGAATCTCTCAATGTTAGATTCACCCTAATGAAAAAAAAAACACCGAGATTTGTTATCAAATATGGGCAGGGTTGCCATAAAGTTTTAAATCGAGAACATTGTAGTTTCGAGCGGTAGTATTATAGTACAACGTTGTAACATAATACAGCGAGATGATATTGCCCTTTGCACCGAAAACTTTACTGTAATTTCAGCGCCATCCTTCACGCCACTTTGGTTGTTTGTTTAATCTGGTTCGCGTTTTCGGTGTACTATTCTTTGGATCACAAAGAAGTGTGCGCCGTAGACACTAACATGAGCCTTAAGCATGCGTGCTTGCTTGGGTCCTCCCTTAGCTCAGTCGGTAAAGGCGCAGCTACAAAGCAACGCCATGCTGGAGGTGGCTGGGTTCGATTCCCGGTTTGGTCTAGGAAGTTTTCGTTAAGGAAAATTTCTCGACTCCCTGGGCATAGCGTATGATTGTACTTGCCACACAATCATACTAATGCAAAAATGGTACTTGGCATCGAAAGCTCGCAATTAATAACTGTGGAAGTGCATTTAGAACACTAAGTTGAGAGCAAGCAATAAGCTAACTGTGAAAGCAATAAGCTTGAAATGCTAAAGAAGAGAAGGTTCTGTTGTGGGTTTCCAATTATGAAAAAAAAAAGACAAAAAGTCACTCACATTGCCCCACTCGCTCCCACTGGAGCTTCCACTTCAAATTAAATCGCATTGGTTTGTAACGCAAGAAGAGTAAATAAACTCGCTCACTATTCGCTTAAAGATCTTTGCATCAGAAAATGCTTCGGTATATTAGGAAAAGCTTGCTTTGATTTCCTCCTGCGAATGCGTTCGAAAAAGACGGAAGAATTTGAGTTTTAATAGGCGAATATCAGTAACCTTGGAATCATACGTGGTAACAAAGAAGTGGGAGTGGATTACCAATCACATGACTTGCATCCCATAAATAAGTACCATGAGTCGGTATGCGCAAGACAAGGCATCTCATTACAGATGTATGTGTAATGGTGCCACCAAAGCCATTCAAGCTAGAATCTCAGCGTGTGTAAAATTCCATAATCGTCAATTTAGAAGAAATCGCCAAATAACAATAAGCAACTAACAACTAGCATGTATGTGGCATCACATTGCACGTCAAAACATCATGTCAATATAAAGTGGCGTGTGGCGAACTGATACACCAAGTGATACATTCATTGTAGGTAACTAAATTTCGTCGAAACCGTTCTTGTCCAAGTAACCACAAGAACTAAACTATTGCACTTATTTAACCTAATCTCAACATCATTAATGCGGAATCGCATTAATTCAACAGTTGTCAAATAATAAAGCATTAGATTAGCTTTAAGAATATAGTGATTACCAATGCAATAATACTATTTTAGCAATGCCTTATCACAGAGACTTTGTGAAGTAACGAGGCTATACTAGCATGTATATATAGGGCATATGCATTACGTCTAGTGCATCATTGAAGTTGGATTAAAGCCGAAAAGGGACCCACTAAGATCGAACTAAGGCCATATATTTTGTTATGCATAATAAGACCAGGATTTCCAGTGGTTCACCTACACTGGTTAAAGGCCAAGTACGTCTTTTTGACTCTGGAATACTTGGAGTTTATGATAATTTCCAAATAGTTCTAGGGACTTTCTAGGTGAATCTAACAATGAGAGATTCTCTCTTGTCTCGCTCTCTTTCATTTATTACAGCACCATTATAAAACAATCGAGGGATTCTTTAGTACAGATCGAAACACCACAGTGCTGGCTAGCATACTCTAAAAATAGCAGAATGAAAAACGAAAAGGTGATTGGAATATGAATGAAAGAGAAAGTAATCAAAGAGAGTCTCTCAATGTTAAATTTGCCCTATTGAAAAAAGTCCCTACAGGGTAGGCCCAAACAAGTGACGCATGAAACAAAGACTGTATCTCGTACGAAAAGACAATTAATTTAAATGTTTCTTTGTTATTCTGTTTCTTATATTTTATTGTTTATGTATACATATTTACTTTTCGATTCTATCGCCTTTAGCTTTAATTATTGCCCTTAGTCTCTTCGTAAAGGGCGTTAACTAGAATGGTCCCTCTTGTCAGTAAATTAGACAAAGGATGCTTAACCGAATGACCAACAAAGTGACGCCAACGTTCAACTACGCTAAGATACGCCACTTTTGTTGAGCTTCCTCAGCAACGTATCTGCAACGAGATTCCACAAAACACAAAACAAAACTCCTCCTTAAGAATGGTTTACAGTTCGGGAAAAGCGTCACGGGATTTCGGTGCCAGTGTGTTTTAAATGGAGCCCGGGATTTGAATTCCCGTGGCGGGAATTAAGTCTACACAAACATTTCAGTTTTCCTGAAATGTAAACCCAACCGCGGGATACACTCCAGGAAATAACATTCATCTCTACACACTACCCAGGTATCCAATAAGCATTATCATATTCAGTAAATCAACCCCAAATCTGCATTCCAGATGCTACAAGCACTATATTAGCATTATATCATCATCTTGAATGCTATCTATTGTAAAGTTGAATTTCAAATGCTTTTTAAATGCTTGTAGTCTGTAATAAGCATTTCGAAATCAAAATAGCATTAATGAAGCATTATCATAGCATTGCAGTAAAGCAGCCGTATATTGGGCCAAAAGCGGCATTTATGTTGCACTTAAGGCGACTTAATTGCTTGATAGGCTGCCGTAAAGACGCTTTGGGACTGCTTATTGGTTACCTGGGTACTTCTTCGGCGGGAACAAATCATTCCGAATTGTTTCCGTGCGGATTTTGCCAGTTTGAATTCTAACGAAAAAAAAAACAAATTAATGTTAGAGGGAGAGCCGAGTTCCTTATTTTATTTTTTCAATATTGATGTGCTCGTAGATTTTGATGGTTTTGACAGTCAGGCTAAATTTTATGAACAGCGAACGCAGGAAGAAATATTGTATGTAGATAATTCTAAAGATAATTGGGATGCTTTGAGGGAATCGACCAGATAAAAAACATATATCGTTAAAGTAAACTTAAATAAAATATTTCTAAACATAAACTTAAATAAAATATTAAATTTCTAGAATTTAGTTTGATTTTCAATGCTTTTTGAGAGAAAAAAACTTACACAAATGTAAACAATATGCAAAACCTGATACACAAAACTAGGTTGTCATTGAGTGTGGAGAAATATGATGCTTTTCCCGAACTATCCATGAACTCTCAATTTTGAGTCAATCTCTGCTTGGCGAAGAGTCGAGAAGATACGTCGTTTCTTGAACATCTAATTAATTTTGTAAAAAATAACTTAAAAGGTATCCCGTGATTATGTGCAGCTTCGATTAATTATTCCATTGAAGGCAACGTTATCGATAATACGTTCCAAGCATTTAAAATGAAATGAACTTAGGCTTCTTGATCTGAAACTCTTCGCTTCTTTTTAAGATCGATTGTCCTCCTTTCGGAATAAATTTAACTGTTTTGTCACACCAAGATTGAGGGATGTACCTGAGGGATGAAAATCTTCTAACCATGAATTTTTTTAAATACCAACATGTTTAAAGTGCTTGAATCCCTCCTGGAGCAAAGTTTTATACATATCATCTGTCCCAAAAGATTAGTAAGGAGCCAAGTTATTCAGTGCCCACTGGAGTTCTTCGGCCTTGGGCCTAAGTTTTACAATCGCCTGAAAAGACACTTAGTTCATCAGATGATGTCGAATCCACACAAAGTGAAGTGTGTTCCAAATAAATGTTCCAGCGCTTCTTCATCCAAAGGGTTTTAGTTTTCGAATTTCGTTAACTTTCTAATCTTTTAATTTTGCAATAGTTTTACTTATTCGACTAGCCTCGCTCAGATTGGAAACATTTGTACAAATACTTTTCCATCCAAATCGTTCAGCAGCAGACCGAAGAGCCTTTCTATAAGCTATGCGTGCTGAGCTAAAGGAATTCGAGTCCTCTGAGTGACGTCTGTTTCAAGACTATCTACGCTGTTTCCTGGACTTTCATGAGTTTAGTTGAATCACATTTCCACGAAGGTGTTCATCTAGTAGTTTAGACTGTTCTGTATGTTAAGCTTCTCCATACACAGAGACAAATTGGATGGTAAATTTTACTATTATATTGCAGAATAGTGATTTTGAACCGACTATGATCATGGTCAAAACGACCATTAAAAATAGTTGATTCAACATTTTCCATAATGTCGGAATAGTCCTTGTTACCATGATCATAGTAAAAAATGCCAACGAACGTGGTGAATTCGATCATTTGCATGGTTTTTGTAACCATTATATGCAATAGTCATCTTGACCATGATATAATTGTCGGTATAACAATAGAATTTTTCTCAGGTTAGGCATTAATTATGTAAGACGTAATATCAACGGCATCGATTCCAGTTTGTTGAACGAGGATTTCTAAAGATCAAGGTCTGTGAAATAACATTTAAGTGTTCGAAATAAATGTGCCTAGGATAAGATAAAAATTCTTCATCAGAAATATGCCTGTTATTCTGCTCATGACTGATTTGATTCGTGCAGAGCGTTTTGCCTAAAATGTCATCTCTATAAGACACCATAAAGGTTGGACGATTGTCTGTATACAAAATAGCATGATTTGTTTTACTCAAGTACTCCATCAAACTGGAGCCTCTCGGTTTTATATTTGAGCTATACCGCGTGATGTGGTGGGCATTTTCACCGCAGTTTAACATTAACAGAAGACTTTTTGTGGCACAATGTGCAATAACCTTTTCTAAATCATCTCTGGTTGTTACTTCAGAGATAATATTAACAACTGTTGCGTTATTGACAAGCACACATGCACGAGGCAAGATACGTTAGTTTGTCATTCCGCTTTTTCTAAAAGTAGTGAGTAGTGGGGTTCATGAGGTTTCCTAAATAAAAGTTTCGTTTACGAAAATCTCACCCTTATTTAGCCTCACACTTTAAACTTAAGAAGGGAGACCGAGAACCTCAAAGAAACAAAAAGTCCACTGACCCACCTCACTCTACGGATGAGCTCATCGATGTTGAGAATTTGATTTTTTTTTTTTTTTTTTTTCGTCGGCCTATTTCTTCACATGGTGACAATCACCGACGCCAGGAAGACGACTCCACCACCTGAACTCTACCTATCGACTCATGAATATGAGCCGGGACCAACGGCTTTACTTCCCTTCCGAAGGAAGACGTGACCAGATTTTTCGCCTCAGAAAAACCACCGACGTCGACTGGGGTTGAACTCAGACCCACTGGGATGCCAAGTAGCGTCACGCTTACCACTACACCACCGACGCCGGCAAGAGAATTTGATCAATTAATTATTTTTTTCCCGTACTGGAAAAATGTTTCTTACTGTCGATTATGCAATCGATCGTGTAGATTGATTAGTGCGCATCAACTAAATAAACAATAAATAGCTTAGTTCATAGATTTTTTTTCGAAAAACGAATGCTAACATAGGTTTTCGACACACAGTTTTTTTTTTTTTCATTTATTACATATGCTTATAAAATAAACAGATAGGCGATCAATAAGGTATTAAAATTAATATCGAACACATACAACGCAAGAAAGCAAAATCACTTTTCTCGACTTGTTTTGTAGGCAATCTCCAGTGCCGTAGTTATAACATTCATGTCGTTTTCGATTGTTTTGGCCCAGTTTTCCACATCTCCAATTTCCTGAAATGAGATTGAAAATAAAATCACTGCTCGACTTGATTGCTTGTACATTTCCCGAAGAATACCTTCAGAGATCCATTGAAATTCTCAATCAGCGTCAACCACTGCTGTGTTTGTTTGGCAAAGTTCGTTGCACCCACATGCAACTGTTTGGCTTCCGCGTCCAGCCGTTTTTGGTTCAAGTAGGCCTGGGCAACACTAAAGGTAGATGAATGAAAACACTCGTGAAAATACTAATTTTCTCTTCTAAGCTGGAAACTCCCTTCAAAAAAACACTATCATGGAATTGAAAATTAGAACTGTGTAGTTATCATTAACCGTTGTGTGTCCAACAAAAAAAAACACCATTAAGAGGCCGACAGGGAACGTTTTTGCCCACGGAACTAGAATGACCATAACGATAGAAATATCCAACCGATTTGGAATATTTTGGCAGTTTTGGATTCAAAAACTCAACCGCTTTCTTTAACTTGTCTAATATGACCGATGGACATCAACCGTCTCTGAAAATACCGGATATCCGGAACCATGTTCCGTAAATGGTATACTTATAAAAGATTCCAATAGAAAATCTGCAGTAGTGACACTAAAAGTCATTCAAAGAATACACAGTAATGTGTGATTGCCAATTGACAATCCGATGACTTGGTCCTGGAATAGTTACCCCGCAGCAGGTTCCCATGGTGTGACGGATGGCCAGAAAATTATTTGAATAGAACCCTAACAATATGAGTGTCAAAATTCTTGAAATCATTCCAGAAGAACGTTTACCATAGCTATTGAAGCATCCGGTCACTTGGCATCGGATTGGCCAATTCAGAATAGGTTCACATGAGGCCACGGATGGCCAGGAAATTATTTGACCCTAACAATGTTTAGGTTAAGGTTCAATTCATATAATTTTCTGGTCATCCGTGGCCTCATGGGAACCTGCTCTGGGGTGACTGTTCCTGAATCAAGTCACTGGATTGTCATATGGCAATCACACACATTCCTGTGTATTCATTCCATAGTTTTTTGCATCATTATTGTTGGTTTCCTATTGAAACATTTATAAGCATACCATTTTCGGAACACGGTTCCGGATTTCCGGTTTTACCGGAGACTGATGATCCATCCATCGATCACATTAGACTAGTCAGAGAAAGCGGTTGAGTTTTTGAATCCAAAACTGCCAAAATATTCCAAATCGGTTGGATATTTCCATAGTTACGGTCATTCTGATTTCGTGGGTAAAAACGTTCCCTGTCGGCCTTTTACGTAATAAAAAAAAAAATCAGAAGGCCCTCCTTGCGTCCCCCCTTGATATGCCATCATTACTGCACTCCAGGATGATAAGTATTAACGAGATATGAGATGTCACAAAATTTCAATATTATAGTAGGGTATTGAAATTTTGTGACAAACTGAAACTTAATGAAATATCATGTTTTGAAATCGAAAAAGGCAACTTTGTTCCCTGTTGGACACATAACGGTTAAATTTCACAAAAACCTACTTTCCATATCTCTGTGCTGATTCCCTTCCTGGTGAATTAATCAGATCTCTTCATAGAATGTTTCGATTTTTGTGAATGATAAAATGATCTTAGGAAAGATCGAAGAAAAATTTATTTTATTGTTTCAAAATAAAAACTTGCTTATTTCGCTATTTTTTATTCGTTGCCATTCGACGCCCCGTGAATAGTAATCGTTCCCATGGAAGTTTCAGATTAAGCATGTCATTAAACATCATTTTTCTCTGAACAAAAAATTGAAAAAAAAAACTGTGTTTGTTGTTTTACCAATATAATAATCAGTGGCTTATTATTTTAATTTTTTCTCCTCCCCTTAATTTAATCAACATCAACAAATATAATACTTTAACACAACTCCCCTCTTTCCTTCCTCTCTCCCACTTTATAACTCCCCCAATTTTTCCCCCCTATTTTTTAAACCCCCAATTCAACACCCTTATTCTTGTTTACGGCCGTATTCATACTTCGTTCGAACGACTCTATACGAACGAGTTCGAAAAAGGTATTCTTGTTTTCGTTCGACCCCGTTCGTACGAATCCTTTTTCGAAATTAAATAGTGTTAGTGTTACCCGATGCACATTGACTTTTCTAAACATTTCGAATCATAGAGCAGTGCTAGATTTGACGTTTCTCGGATACTCGAGTTGTCATATCAATGTAAATAATCAAGTTTTCACTGACATATCTGGTGGTACTTGAGATTTGAGCGAAAATTGTTTTAAATGAGAACATTTCTAGGGTTTTTTTTTTCATTAGGGCGAATCTACAATTGAGAGATTCTCTCCGGGCTCGCTCTCTTTCATTCATTACAGCGCCATTATAAAACTTTCGAGGGACTCTTTAGTACAGATCGAAACACAACAGTGCTGGCAAGCATACTCTACAAATAGTAGAATGAAAAACGTAAAGGTGATTGGTTTATGAATGAAAGAGAGCGAGCCCGAAGAGAGTCTCTCAATTGCAGATTCGCCCTACTGAATAAAAACCCTAGATTTCTGGTGAATTGAAGTTCAACTTCTGAAACAAATCATACTGCATGATAGAAGTACAACATTGTGGTGTTATTAGTATTCAAGATTGGTTGAAAGAAACATGGTTAAAAGCCATTAAGCTGGTACAATGCCATTTTTTTTTAATTAATCCTTTCAGGCCTAATTTATACAAACTATTTGGTGAATTCTGATTGATTTGGTGCTCAATAACATGGAAATGATTGAAAAATTAGGACATATTATTTTTTTGAGAGCAGTCCAAAGTGCCCAAGAGTTCAGAATTTAAGATCTACAGTTGTAACAGTAGCTTTATCCACTATACAATGTTATGATATGTATTCAAACATATTCAATGAATGTCCTGGAAGACCAACTGTCATTATGAGATAATCTTGGGATATTCTATCCCAAACAAACTAACATAACTTTGTACAGCTCATAAAGCTATTGTTACAAAAGTAGACCTTAAGTTTTGAAGGACAGTTTGGAGGACCTAAAACTAACAAGGTTATCCTTTGATGTCTGTGGACGTTTCAGAATATTCATTGAATATATTCGAATATTTATCGTAGCTTTGTATAGCCCAGGAAGCTACGGTTACTACCGTATATCTTAAGTTCTGAACTCAAAGTCAGTTTTTATGAACCTGAACATCCCGAGATAGTCTGATGATGACTGATGAGCTTACAGAAGCTCCACTGAATGTGTTTGAATGCATAACGTCACCTTTCATAGATTATATAGCTAACTTTACGACTATAGATCCTCAATTCTGAACTCAAGGGCAGGTTTGATGACCTAGAACATCCCAAGATATCTCATTATATCGGTTGACCTTTCAAACGACTCTTTTTTTTTTTTTGGTCGAATACATATTGTTACTTTGTTTAGTCCAAAAAACTGTAGATTTTAAATGTTGAATTCCAGGAGATTTTGGATAACCTAGAACATCCGAAGATTATCTCATAATGTCTGTTGTTCTTCCAAAATGATCAATGAGTATGTTTTAATGCACATCGTAGCATTGCATAGCCTAGAAAGCTTTTGTTACAACTCTAGGTCGTTTGTTCAGATTTCAAGGATAGTTCAGATGACCTATAACATGTCATATCCTTAGTTCTGAATGCCAAAACAGTTTGAATGACCTAGATCATCTCAAAATTATCTACTTGTGTATTTTTACGTTCGAAAACATTCACTAAATTTACTTGATTACGTGACTTAACATTGTATAGCCCAAAAAACTACTGCTACTACCGTAGATTCCAAGTTCTGAACTCCAGGACATTTTGGATTACCTAAAATAATAAGTATTGGAAGGTTGGATTCATTGAATATATTTGAATACATATGGTACCCATATATAGCTTATATTTTGATTTTTAGGACAGTTTGGAGTACCTATAATATCCCACGATTGTCGCATAATGTATGTTAGCCTTCCACACTATTCAATCAATATTTTTTAATATTTTGTCCCTTTGCACACTTCAAACACCTACTGTTACCACTGTAGATCTTATGTTCTAAACTCAAGGACAGTTTGGATGACCTAGATTATTCCCGTTTATGTCATAATGTTATTTTTCCGTATGAAAATATTCACTGAATATGGTTGAATACATAGCGTAACTTTGTATAGCCCAAAGAGCTATAGATACTACTGAAGATCTTATGTTCTGAACTCAAGGACAGTTTGGATGACCTATAACCTCCCAGTTAGATACAAAAATGTTAAACGTTTATCAACGAGAATTTAGAGAATACGTATACATATGTACAATATTCTAAAACAACGCTGTACACTATTAATAATGCATTTATTTTTTTCTTTCTGAACTTATTCATATTCAGGATGTTCTAGGTCGTCAACTCGGCCTTAAACTCATTTTTTTTTTATATTTTCCAGATAGAAAAAGTGACGGAAAACAAATTTGCCGAAGACAGTGTACACTATTATTCAGTCTTTTATACAGCCATTATCCTTTTGTGGTCATATATGACCCTTTAGGCCTGAAGGAGTTAATATACTTTTTCAGGCAAGGTTTAACATTTATGAATCCCGAAATCAACAATGTTCTGTATTGAAATTGATGCGTAGAAATACTTTCGATCGATCGGTATAAACATTTTGAAAATCTTTTGAGAAATGACTGAGATATTAATTCTCAGAACCTGACCACTTTTCGTGACGGTCGCAATGCGATTTTTTTTTAATTGTACCCCAGTATTGTAAACAAAAACGTAGTACTACGTCAAAAGCAATGCAAATTGACAATCCAAAAAGATCATCTGCACGTTATGTTATTTTTAAGTGAATTTAAAAAAAAACCTCAAGACATACTACTAATCCTTAGTCCTTAAGAATCTGTAGGAACTATTATTTCTTGAATTTTAGGATCAACCGAATCAAGATAATATATAATACACACGACTGCTTGTAGTATTTTTCATTAACATAAAAATATACACTATTATATAAATATTTCATGGGAATGGGAGGGACCATCAGGGCACCCGATTGAAGCACTCTGGATGTGGAGAGTGGGAATGCCGAAACCCCCTCGCTAACAGTTTGTGAATAGAGGGTGGGCTCTTCTCCCCGCCCATTGGGGCATCCTCATGTTAGATAGCTTGCTCTTTTGACCAATTGTTCAATCTTGTTGTTGGAAGGAGATTCTTATATCTCTGTGGAAACGTATAAGTGATGTTGCCTGTCGATCCACCCAACACGTTTTTGGCCCTTCATAGAATGGCAGAATTAGAATAATCAAAGCTTGATCAAGTCTTACAGAGAGTAAAGTCCATTGCTGTTTCTAACTTTTCTAACTTGACATTCATAAGAAACAAATTAATCGATTTCAAAACGCTTAGGTCAAAAGTTTATTCTCAACTATTAACTCCTTTGCGGAATAAGTAAGACCAGCAGAAATGCATTAATTATCTGGTTTTCCTGGATCAAAATTTCAAGTGATAAATACATACATACATAAACATTTCAACACAGGTATTCTCCTACAGGTGACTATCGACCGGGCAGAATCGACTGCCATCATCAAGTTAACTGTAATGTAAGCTTGGTTAACTTTGTTCGTTTCAATTATGGATTTTCTTAAGTCTTCCCGGTTGAGTGGCCTACTCTGATAGTTTAATTCAAATCCTAAATTCTGATGTAACTTTGTGTCAAATCCACATAAATAGGGAAATCCACACTTCATTCCAATAAAACAATTCATTTCGTTTACGAGATCCGCAACTAACGAGTGACGTTTGTGAGACAGACCAAAAAACGGATACAAACGAAAACGGGAATCGCGCAATTCGTTCGAACGAACGATGTTCGAAAGTTCGAATGGTTAGAAACGGTTCGAACGAAAACGGGAATACGAATGTGACATTCTTTCGAACGTTTCCTCTACGAACGTAAACAAGAATAGGGGTGATGAGTCCCGTGAGAGTGAGTCGAATACGCGTCTGCGAGTCAGCGACCAGGTGAGAAGCGAGATTAGCACAATGCTAACGAGGGGTGCATCCAATCTAACGTGAAGTGATATATTTTTTTAAATGAACGATTGAAACATCTGTTACATAATTGCTTTTACTGCTCATTCTTTCATTGTAATTTTGTATAAATTAATGGTTTCTACTAGGTTGGTAGGTTGTTTTCAGTTTCGGGTTCTTGCTTTGCACATCATTTGACATCGTTACTTCTCTATCATTTATCTTACATAAATTAATAAATTTAAATGTTTGTTCTGGTTTTGTTGCTAATTTTGTTCGGTAGATTTTGCCTAATATTTTAATTTTTGCTTGACGCTTGTCGCATTTAAATTATTTAATATTTTACACCATTTATCACATAGAAAAAATCAATTCTCGCTTCCAGTTTGTTCCTCTCGCCACCAAGACTTACTTCACGTTGGGGTACGTCGGTAGGTCCACTACTTCGATTTTGTCGTTGACTTTGAAGGATGGGAATAGTCCCACCTGGTTGGTGCGAACGTTCTTGCCCTTGGAGAAACCGTTCCAGTGGTTTCCGGCTACACCGATGAGGTCCCCTTTGCGCATGTGTATTTCGTCGTGATTTTTCGGATTATGCGGCAGGATAACCTCTCGATTGTGAGCATTTTGGCCACCGTAGTAGTAGATGTCGTCCAACGACTTGAACCGGTTGGATGCGTCCGGGTACAGGGTTTGCATGATTTCGTATGCCACTCGGCACACCTGCGAGCTGAAGGTGCACACGAGGTAGTCGCTCAGCGAGAGCAGATGGATGTCCAGTATGATTCCGTTGAGCGAAGAATCGGTGTAGCGGGTGGATACGGCAGCCACCTTAGCCACGTCCGGATCACCGACAACGTCATAATGGGGATACTTCGATCTGGCTTCGTCGATTACCTGAAAGAGGCATGGGTGGGTTTGGGTCTGAGGTTATTGCTTATCGCATATTAGTTTATGAGATTATTGTATATTAAGACCTTTCACAGTTATAGAATGAGTTTTTTCTATGTCTGTACCAGTAAGTTGAATTTGTCATTTTCTATGGCCAGGTCTCCAGTGAAAAATTACTGTCCATTTTCTCATCCGAACAAAACTTATAATTAGAAAGTATTGATCTTGTTTTATTTTTGTGCCCTGATACCGATCAAATCAGCTACAAAATATCCAGAAAAAAGTCTCGAAATTTGTTCCATTTTTCTGTTCTATCATCGTCAACGTAATGAACAAGAATTTTGAAACTCATAAAAGATAGAAGGAGTTCGTAGGGGTTCACAAAACTTCGTAAATCTCCAAGAAACTTTGTACAGTATACAATGTCAAATAATCAACAAAAAGTAAACTTTGTACATGTTGAGGGAGCTTGGACCAACCCTAGGGGATGTTTTACAATACAGCAAACTAATTTTAAATCCTGATAGTTTTTGGTAACTTTGACGGAACTCTGGAAATGTCGTGTACATTTTCAAAAAAAAAAAAACATCTGGGCTGTTTAGATAATTAGAGCTTTATGAATGCATTTTGAGATGCTGAAATAAATCGATGGCCAAACTCTTAGTTCTGGCTTTTTTCTACAGAATGAAATTCCCTCAGCGGTAGTGAAGCAAATTTTTCAGTAGGGAAAATTCATCAAATTCTCAAAAACTACGAGTTCATTCGCGAAGCGACTCAGACCAGCAGGAGTCCCAGGTTTAAACATTATATTGAGAACTGGTTTTGTTTTTTTTAATAATAGAGCACAAACGAAAAATATCCATACATTGTCTTATTGAAAACTACCAAGCGCATTCATTTCGATGGCGGGCGTTTCCTACATCTGACTGCTAGCTGAGTTGACTGCCGTCGGCTGATTTCAGAAAAAAATCTTTAAATTCAGATAATTTCGTGGGAACTCCTAACACGAATAACAGTTTTAAAAAAGTGTAGATATTCAGAGGAATATTCTGGGAACTGCTTAGAGCTTGTCGGGTTAAACAAAGCTCATCAGCGATGGCCAAAACTGCCTGGACAGCACTTCAGAATCACCACCAGAAGACCAGCCTCATGTCGAAAGTGTCGCTCCTAAAGCGAATTTGAGGTAAACGGTTTAATGTACACCCGTTTAGCCAATGCCGGACAGAAGCTAGATGAGAACTAGATGAGGATATATGGACGCGATCTTGAGGAGTCTTCTTAGCTCATACGACACACTGACTGCCGTTCCGATGACGAATTCAAGATGGAGTTGGTCAGAAGAAGCTGCTGGACGAAGCAGCAAAGCGGCAGGATGCTAGTTCAAGCTCGGCTCAGAAAGTCACCTAAGAAAATAGAAGGAGCCGATCGTGTGTCACTACTGAAAAAAGCAGGGACAATACAAAGTGAATGCCGGAAGCTGGCTGGTGATTTTGAGAAGGGATCCAAATGTCCGGAGAAAGCTTCCATCAGGGAGAAATCCGTTTCTTTTGCACTGGTTGCGAGAGGAGCAACGGAAAACAACAGAAACATCAGTACCATTCTAGTTTGATCAAGCGGCACGTAAGGCAAGGTGTTTTTCGGTCTCTCATTAAGAAGTTTTTCCTTTTCCGTCCGTTTTTTCGCGATTGGATTTGCGAGCAACCAATTTGACACGCTCCCGGTACAGGAGAAGCCAAAAAAAAAAACTTAAAGTCCCCCCGCTCTTCACCACGTCAAAGGACATCGCTGCACTCAGGACCGAGGAGCCATCCGAGTTCATTTGCTGTACCAGCTATGCAGTACGAGAACAAAGATTATGTGCTCGACGGAAGCTGACTACCGTGCTGTTGGCGCTCACCTATTCGCTATGCAACACGAATTCTACACTCACGACGCACCCAGAAGCAAGCCGCTGAAGGTGATTCTGGACGGCCTTCCGGAATTTGCTCCGGAGACAATCATAGCCGAGATGCAAGCGGCGGCACTGAAACCTCAGAAGATGTTCCCCATTAGGCGCCAGCAACTATCTGGTCCACCTTGAGAAGGGTTCTGTCACGACGGCGGAACTGATGAAAACGCGGGCCCTCTTCAACATTATCGTCGAGTGGGATCGGTATTGCCTGAATCAGCACGACGTGACGCAGTGTGGCAACTGCCTTGCGTTCGGCCACGAAACCCGAAACTGTCATATGTAATCACGGTGTGGCAAGTGTGCCAAAGAGCACACAACCAAGGATTGTGTCCTGATGGACGAAGGTGCCCCACTGAAGTGCGCCAACTGGTGCGTAAATCACGAGAGCGGCAATCGAGCCTGCTCCAAACGTGCAGAGTTTTTGGCGATCCGCAAGCAGGCGTCCATCAAATCCCGGCTTGGTCAACGCCGTCCGCCACCTCCGATAAACGAAGAGCACTTCCCGAAGCTCCGATGCCAAGTGCTAAACCTGACGCCGCTCTATTCAAACCACTGCCAGATCCGTTCAGAAAAGATTTGCGACAGCCGCCGCTGACCCCACGCCAGCTTCTCCTCAAGGCTGGTGGAATCCGGGTTGCAGTATCTCCATGCAACAACCTGCCGATGGACAGCTCTACGACACGGAGCAAATACTGGAGTTCTTCCAACGAACGGTACTGTCAACTACGTTCGTGCCGCTCGAAGGAGGAACAGCTCAAAGCCACCACATCCGTGACGATGACGTTCATATTCAAGTATGGACCATAAACGCACCCTCAGCATCGTGTATTGGAATGACTCGGTGGTTTCGTCACGGAGACGCACCTCAAGCCTGACAACAGCTTCTTTATCCCAAGCTACCGGATTGTGCGACTTGATTGTTGCGGCTTTGATGAAGTTTATCGAAGCCATCGGGGTTGATGTCAAATCTGCCATCGGCCCTATCACCATAATCGCGGCCTATTATCCCAAGCAAGCCAGCTCCGCTAACAAAACAACAACAGTCCTACAAAACGGCATCCGCAAGCTAACATGTAGGCAGGGGCAGTTTATCCTCACCGCTGACCTGAACGCGTAACACGAAACCTGGGACAACCAAAACGGCACCATTCTGCAGGTTGCCGGTTGAGCAGATCCGGGGCCCACTCAACGATCATCAACATCTTCTTCACCAACATGGGAACAACATCGCCCAGCCAGTCGTACACCAGGAGGTCAGTTCGCACTGCGCCAGATGGGAGAGGTTCCGACAGCACGTTGACGACAGTGTCAATTTTGACGTGCACCTCGAGACATCGATCGGCAACTGCAGAGCATCAAACAAGCGATCTCCCAGGCCCGGGAGCAACATATCCCAGTGATAGATCAGGTGAGCAACTCTGTACCCATTGATAGACCCACTAACGACGCCACCCGAAGGAAATACCAGAGAACTGGTCGCCCTACCCCAAAGAGTCATTGTAATCGAATGACTAAAATTATCAAGGCCACAATGGTGGACCTCTCAGAAATAATGATTTAGTCGACAAGGTCCGCGCTCTCCCAGATTGTGCAAAGCCCTTTTGAAAGTTGACAAAAACATTCAAAACTAAGCCAAGGCCCATTCCACCGTTGATCCCACTGGGAAGCAATAGGTCTAAGGATATAACATCGAATAACATCCATCTAAGTTCGAACGATTTCTCGGAGGAGTTGGAGATCTCAGCTGACGAACTATCGACCTATATTTAACCTCAAAGAACATGAAGGCCCCAGGTTTCGACAACACTCTCAACTTGGAGCTCAAATAATTGGGCCCCCAGTTCTACGGTCATCTAGTGAGAGCTGAGACTTAGCTACTTCCCCTCGTGTTGGATGTCGGCTAAAGTCACTCAGAAACCTGGGAAAGATCCTTCCTCTCCCAAGCGCTATAGACCGATCAGCCTTCTCTCGGGATTATCAAAGTTGTTTGAGAAAGCGATCTAACGTCGCCTTCTCACATCTTGCTCGACGAGGAAATTGGCTTCCAACGTTGTCGTCCTACAGTTCACCAACTGAACCGAGTCATTAACATCTTCAGGCGGAACAAATCTGTATCGAAATCATCTGCTATGGCACTTTTCGACATCGAGAAGGTCTTTGATAACGTGTTACATAATGGCCTGGTGTTCAAGCTAAAACGATACAATCTTCCCATCGTCCTGGTGAAGATAATTAAAAACTATCTGTCGGACAGAACATTCCGTGTTTCGCTGCATGGTGCAGTTTCCGATGCGCAAGAGATCTCCACCGGTGTTCCGCAGGGAATTATACTAGGTTCACTTCTGCTTGACCTCTTTACCTCGGACATATCCCCGCTCTTTGAAAATGGATCTCTTTTCGTCGATGATACCGCAGTCGTCCACAATGGTAGGGTAACAAAAGCGCTCACCGCGAAACTGCAGCGAAGCCTTAATGTCCTGACAGAATACAGATGACCTGATCTCTTGCAAACATTTCGAGAGCTTGGAAGCAGTTTGAAGAGCCGCTTCAGGATCATCATCTGCACTTCCGCGGTTTCTTCGCTTTTGCCACTCGTCGATGAGTTGCCCCTTCACCAGGTCGAGAGATAAATCTGCTTCAGATCTTGCCTCCAATGCCGTCGCCAATGAGTCGCATTCCCCGGAAAGGCTGCTGAACATGATTGCCCCAAGCCAGGATTCGTTCACCACCTTGTCGGGTTGAAGTTCGTTCAATTTGTCAAAAAGTTCCACTAATCGTCTGATATGGGCCTCGCCATTCTTCTCCGGTCGTAACGCACAGATTCCACGCATGACGGAGACCTTGGTACTGAGAGTCCGCTTCACATAGAAATTTTCCAAATTCTGCCAGGCTTCAGCAGCAGTCTTGGCTTTCCTAATTGTCTTCCATGATTCCTTGATTGTCTTCCACGGCCAAACCGATTGTCGCCGTACCTTCTTCGTTCTTCTCGTCCCAATCTTCAGGAGCAGGATCTGGGTTTTCTTTGGTGACGACCTTCCAGCAACCATCTTTAGTCAGAAGTAACGGCATCTTGAAGCTCCTGTGATTGAAATTCGAGCCGTTCAACTTCGGGAAATAAACCATTCGATCGCTCATCTCGATTCAAACTTTCTTCTTCAAAAGATTTTCAACAATATTGCGCTAGCTCTGGGTTCATCGTCTGGGCCTATAACCTCTTGGTAGACGTAGTGAGGAATGAACCAGGCTAGTGGAAATAGTTAAACTTCATTTAACGTCTTTATTGAATGAAGAATTGAACTGGAATGAATGTAAAAAAAACTGTCTTCGGCATGGAACTGAATGCTTCGATCAGGCAAATTCTCCTCACCTTTAAAACTTTCAGGGATTTTTAGTACATATCGAAACACAACAGTGCTGGCTAGCATACTCTACAAATAGTAGAATGAAAAACGTAAAGGTGATTGGAATACGAATGAAAGAGAGCGAGCCCGGAGAGAATCTCTCAATAGTAGATTCGCCCTAATGAAAAAAACCCTCGATATGTTGTTTATTTGGTTGCTGCCCAATACTTCTTTAACGTTAGAAAACTTCTAAGCTAATGTATAGCTTCAAAATAAATCGTAAAAATGCAAGGAACATCGTAAGGTTAATGTACAGATCGGTCTGTTAAGACGTAATCAAATTTATATTTCAGCCATGTTTGGTTTTTGTGTGGCGCAGTTTTTTTTACAATTTTATTTTCAATTCATAATTCATAATGGAACTCTAAATTTCGGATCTTAAATTCAGAAAACTTTGTAGGTAACTGGGAAACTCGTTAGACTTTAGACTTAAGGTCTTTAGCAACTACGAGGTGAAGGTTAGTGAGAAAATGGTCAACATTTATTTGTCTATGCCAAAAGATAGTCAAAAATTTGACTTTGCTATGCAAATTTAATGAAGATTGAACTGCCCATAAAAGCAACTCTGTACTCGTGAGATCTTTGTTAGAAACTGTGAAAATTGTGATGAAGACTTTGCAAATGGCCAGGATGTCTTGTACACCTTCGCGGAGATAGGATTAAAAATCTCCAATTCTTTGAATATTCCAAAACTTACCATTAAAGTTCGTTTCTTAATAATCACACCTCGCCCACAAATCCAAGCGCAGATCTGTTATAAATCTATGCACTTATTTCAACTAATCGAACGGATCGCAAATCAAAAATAAACAAACTCTCAACTACCTTGGGATCGTCACTGGCGATAAAAACTCTCCGCTTGTCGATTGCCTCCACCATTTCCACCTGGTCGTAATAGTCGTCGACCGCCTGCATGTACTCCTCAATTCCATGGAATGCTGCCTCCGTGCCGACCTTATCGGTTCGTCTCACGTGAATCCTAAAAACAAACAAACGAAAATGAGCTATTAATTGCCTTCCATACTACCCCCAAATCCAACCGGCCATACCCAACGATCGGCTTCTTGAAGCCCAGCTTCTCAATCCCATTCTCCAGCATTTGCCGCGTCTCGCCGGTCGGCTTCAACAGGTACTTTAAAAACTGTCCAATCCACCACACGATGGGATCACCGTGCAGTTTCATCAATCGGGGTGCCAAATCGGCCGGAATGGCCAGCGGCAAGTACGGCGGTCTCGGATTCAGCGAGTCTATAATTGGCACAGTGAGGACTTGCGTTTCCGGCGTACCCGGCCAACTGGCATGAGTGGCCCCATCCGAACTGAGGCAGCTATCGGAAATGGGTTGGAACACTTCCTCCCAACCGGCTTTGTGGTATCGCCATCCTTTTGATTTCAGGATGAGGGTACGTTCGGTCGCGTACGCCATGATGAAGCAATAGACCACATGGTGCAGCTGACACCCATAACCGCAGCCTTTGTTAAGTCTACAGATCAGCTTTTTTGCCGAACTGCAATCTTCGGGATTCTGCAGCGAGGTCAGTCGCTTCTGAACCAGATCACTGAGATCTTTCGATTCTTTGTAACGCCAGAACTCGTACCCATCGCCGGCTCGCATAAGGTTGATGTCGTTCAGCAGGGATCGTTTATGCTCGGCCGCAAGGGCAAGGAAGTTCTCGGCGGGTCCGTAGACCTCCGGGGAATTTCTTCTAGCCGTTTTGGCAAGCTTGGCTGTTTCGGAATGTAGGAAATTCCACAATTCCTGGGTGTTGCTGTACACCCGACGACGCAACTGTTCGTACTCTAGTGAGGGAACGCCTTTAAATCGGCCGGCGCCACCGCCCTGAATCTGAAGCTTGTTTCCCAGTTCGTCAATGAACTTTTGCTTCCGATTGTACGATTGATCACTGAGGTATTCATCTATCAGGCCACGGAGCTCCTTATCAACCTGTTTGGATTTTTCCAAATATGTCAAGGCCTGGTTTAGACGCCGTATGGCATCATCACTATCATTAGCGCTGCCTGTATTTAGTTTGGAGTAGAACACTAAAACCAGAATCACCCACACCGATATAAATGCTACCAGGACTCGCGCCCAGGTGTTCAGTCCCATCAGCTGCCGTAGAATCATGACTGCGTCTTGAACAATTAAAACCTATCACTTAACTCTAAATCCACACGAAAACAGATTTTTCGTTCCTGTTGGAATATGTAGTATTGACACTTCCTTTCCACTTACGTTTTCTAATCCGTTCGCTGTCGGGGTAGGAACTAGTTGAAATTAATTCTTAATACGGTTTAGCTTCATGCTTTCGTCTATTCTACTGTATTTTCGCTGTGACGTGTTCCTTCACCCGTTTCCCAATTTCAGCCCTGGTCGTTGTCGCTGATTGTTGAAACAGGGTAGATTAGCGTTCAGCTTTCGAAATGCAATGTTGATAACAATATGGCTAGGTAGAGTAGTTATTGAAATTGCCTACTGTGGGCAGCGTAGAGTAGGCTTTCCTTCCGTAAAAACAGATTACTTGGTTCACTCTTCTGAACAACATAATCGTCGCAGGGCTCCTACTCCAGGGCCCACTGACGGTCGAATACAACAAACAGAACAGCTTAGTTGACCACTAGTTCTACAGATTGGCGATTAGTTCCACGGCATCACTATGGCGATGAAGAGAAACACTGCTCGCACAGCAGCAGGCCATGAAAGAATCTTTCCAGTTGAGCAAATTCGTTCTCACCGAACCGAACAGAGTGCTATTGTTATTCAAATGAAGCAAATACTGCCGCCTTCAACTAACTTTGTAGCACTTTTTTCCGCTTATTCTCCATTCAATCAGGATGACAGCTTCAATGAATAGCCATCGTAATTGCGGTGGTTGGAAATTCACTGGCCTGAACGAGATTTCTAGCGATACTGTCTATTGACTTCACTGGACTGCACTAAATTGACATCAACTTTTCAATCGCTCTCTCTTTCTCTCTCGACGTTCTGTGTCTCATTTTCAATGATGATGAGCTGGTCAGTCCATCGGATTGATAATGTTCTTTGACGCGTTGATGTTTGATTTACGGCGATTTTTCTTTCTCCGGGAACTCCCACCGTTCACAACTGCGTACGTATACGAGCGGTGCGCACAACTGTATTTATGCTGGGCAGAAACGGGACTGCCTGAAAGACCCCCTGGTACGGTATGTACGAGAAACATGAGTATAAACATGAAATTATGCTCACCCACCATAAGAAGCATTTCAGTGGGTGGCCCTTACATACACACACTCGCATTGCATTGAAAGGAGATTGTAAACAACAGGATTGAGTTCCACAAGCTGTCAAAATTAAGAGGGACATGTTGGTGAGAAAACCCTCATCAGCTGAGCGCACGAGGTGAGCAATTTATGAGTGCCTTAAGGTGAATCAATTTCCCTAGAAATTTAGATCCTCAATTTAGATCAGAAGTATCAATGTTCAACTTAAAACATAAGAATTATTTTCGAGTAAATTGATTGCATGTTTGCAACAAAAATATCTGAGCAAACCCTGTTAGCACTCAAAATATATTATGTTCCAGATGTGTGATAACCCAGATGATATAACATATGATATATTAAATAAATTCAGAACGTAAATGTTATAGAGAGGAACTGTGATCGTTTTATTTGTACCACGATAAAAGAAACGTTTGTAACCTTATCCACGCTGTGGATCCAGGGTTGCCACATTATTTTTCGTTCCCATCTTTAATTTTTGCTAAAAAAATCTTTTTTACCTGTGTTTAACTGCAGAAAATCTAGGCACAAATCTTTACTTCAAACTTTGTGTTGTAAAAGCAGAATGAAAACTTTTCAGTTCCCTGAATGCCAATGCACTGATTTTTTATGGTTTTTACTGAGTTGAATACAAAATAAAACGATATATACTCATCAAAACACATATGTTTTGATTTGCCGATAAAAAACGGTCTTTTCAATATGGCTTAAGTGTAATTATCGGTGTCCTCATATCACACTACAGCAAAACGGATCTTCTTGCTACAGAATAACAGATCTGCATACGAGAGATTCACGTTCTCGGGAGAAATCGATCATTGCCCTTCTGATAGGCCTGTATTGACATGATAATGAATCATGAGGTGTTTGTTTTGAATACTAAAAGTTCAAGGATAGGTGAACAAAATCGGAACGGAACTAACAATCAATCATAGTTATTATGTGTGTACATACATTTGTTGAATTTAGCTTTAACTTGTGATGTTAATGTTAGCTGATCAACTTATCCTTTTCCTTTCATGTAATACTACACGGAAAAAAATTCGTGTCCAGATCCGTGAATTGCAGTCATGAATTCGAGAAGAAGTAAAAATACACCGTGAAATGAATCACGTAATCATGATCTTAATAACGTTTAAAGGGAAAAATCCTGAAAACGTGAACTAGTTCCCGGTCCGTTTCATTTTCGGGAATGCTTTTTTTCTGTGTAGGATCGTAGGATGGCATCCATGGTGCCCGTACTCAGGCGGTTCCGAATTTCGGTCTTCTTCAGATTGTATTCCGAGAAAACTCTCTCCACTACTACTTTTTAATAAGGGAAAAGCCAGCTTCCCATCTGCTCGTTTGAAACAGAACAGTTTTCTCAAACAAGCTTCCAAGTCATCCGATTCTTTCACCTCGATGTCCTTGCAGATGATTGCCGTCCTCAGCTCACGAAACTCATTTTTGATGGCCTACTCCTCACGGCTTTCAAAGAAGACCGGATATTGTTTAGTAATCGAGTTGAACACCTTCAAAGTGTGCAGCTTCATGGAGTCAACTGTAGTTAGAACAGGATCGTTCAGATTAATAAATCTTTTTAATCAGCTTAATGATCTTTTTAATCAGCTCGGTATAGAAAGCACAGCAGATCGAGTAGAAAGCCTTTTTCCTGGTATCATCGAGGGTTCCGGATCCAAGCAGTTCTCTTGCTGCTACCCCGATGTATATATATTTCCAACTTCTTATGAGGATGTTTCTCGAAATCTGAAATCCGTCAGATGTTTAAGGTAATCATCCTCGCAAATATTTGTTAGGTGAACCATTAGCGAGACTTCAGCTGATTGCACATGTTCTTTCCGGAGCTTCTGACTGAAAGATACGGTTCGCTTTGTTGATAAGGGATAATACGTAGCTCAAGAAGTGGAGAAGTGTCATTAAGAGTCATTAAGATGATAGCGAAGGCGCTGTGCAGTTTGATTGCTGTCGCAGTTACATTGGAAAATACTTCTTAATTGGAAGAACAGAATTTTTGTAGAAATCCCTGCAGGAAATTCTGCCGAAATTTGTGGAGCAATCTCTTGAGGAACTTCGAAACAAACATTTCACAAGGGAAATACTTGAGATAATTATTGAAGTTATTTCTGGAGAACTATATGAAAGAATCCGTGCAGACATCCTAGACAAAATTTAAAAAAAAATTGTACAAACCCTTGTGAAATTTTTAAAGTTAAGAATTAAATATGTGAGATTATGGAATTCGTGCAAAATTTTTTTCTGAGATTTCTCCAACAAATTAAGATCATCTCAAAAAACTACTTCAGGAATTACCTCATAGTTTTTGTGAAGTTCTTTCAGCTGTCCTCCAGAGATTCCTTTAGAATCTCAAAACTTCACAAGTTTAGGGAATCCTTCCAAAATTTCATCACAAGAAAGTTTTGAAAAACTACTGATGAAATGTCAAAAGAAACTCCTGAAAGAATGCCTACAAACTCCTGAAGAATACCTATAGAAACGCGAGAAGGATAAATCTGAGAACTTTTCATAGATACTTTGAGAAATTCTATAAAATTTTGTTGCACAATTATCTCAAAAAAAAATTATGAAGAAATCATTTCCGGGCACACACAAAAACTGTCTTTCAGACTGTCATCTCGACAAATATATTTCGTTAGGGCCTAACTGACAAACGTAAACAATGGATTTTTCCGTAATTTCTCATACCCATGTAAGCCTCCATTTCTATCGGATAGGTGAACTCTTCCTCCTCGAAATGATCGTGGTAGATTGATTAGGCGAGTTTTCAATGACGAGATTCGCGTTAAAAGCCATCGTTTACGTTTGTCAGTTAGGCCCTAATGAAATTTTTTTTATCAGATCTGTTACTGTAGTGTCAATGTCAATTATTTTCTTTTGCTTCTTGAACCTAGAACAGCACATTAAAAGTAAAATTGGTAAACAGTTAGATCATTAAATGTAGCTATTTTTAAATTCGAGGTTTTTTAGTGGACAAGCAATTGCCAAAAATCTTAAAAAATCTTGGTTTATCTAAAAAATCTATAATCTTTACATACAGATATCTGTATGAATAAAATGAAAAAAATCTGTGTCAATCTAGATAAATCTGTGCATGTGGCAACCCTGTGTGGATCAACTGAGCTCTGCTCTGATTGTATATTATGGTTTCACTTGAAAACCGAATTTATCGACTAGCGACAATCGATTTTACTCTCATTCTATACGTTATACCTAATGTCGGAAGTAGTGCGCTGTATGGCGCATCTGATACGCTATACAGCGCGCTACTTCCGACATTAGGTTCAACGTATGGATCGACTGTAAAATCAATTGTCGCTAGTCGATAAATTCGGTTTTCAACTGAAACGGTAATATTGTTTTTTTTTTCATCTACATAGATCGTGTGTCATTCGTAAAACTACACGAAAACGCTTATAGTTAAATACCCAGAGTGAGTTAAAATATAACAATTCCTTATCCCTTTAAGTTACAGAACCCATTCGGAATTCACCGACAGTAAATCTAATTTGCTAAGACTTCAAACCCTTTATAATTAAAAATGAAGAGAAATACATTTACCATTGACCACCTATGACTTCATTATTTGGAAATCTACTATTAACTGTAAATAAACATATCATCCACTTTCTTTTCTTCATTCTTTCTGATCTTCTAGGTATTTTATTCACTGTTTCTTCGTCCCCATTGGGTCCTTTGTGTTTTCTTTTCCTGGCGCGCGTAAAGGGCGAACACGAAATTATTGCGACACCGAAAATGTCATGCCAATTTTCTTATAATGTTTAGAATCAAACCAAAATTTTAGGGTAGTTTTATACATATATTTACTTCAAAAATCAAAAGAAAAGTTAATCGATGGAGCCTTGAGTGTAAAATTGAACGCATTTTCGCTTGATGCCCTCCATCAAAGTCTTTACAGTGTCATCCGGTACCAGTTTCTCAGTTTTTTTTTTCCATTTTCTTTACATGTCCTTCTCGTCTTTGACTGTCTTCTTGCTCTTCCGAAGTTCCCGCTTCATCATTGCCCAGTACTGCTCCACCGGGCGCAGCTCCGGACAGTTTGGCGGATTCATGTCCTTTGGAACAAAATGGACAGAATTGGCCTCATACCACTCCAGGACACTTTTAGAGTAGTGGCATGATGCCAAATCTGGCCAAAATAGCGGAGCTTCGTCGTGCTGCTGCAAGAACGGCAAAAGGCGCTTCTCGAGGCACTCAGATTTGTAGATCTCGCCATTTACTGTGCCCTTTGTCACGAAAGGCTCACTTCTCAGTCCGCAAGAGCAGATGGCCTGCCAAATGAGATATTTGGAGGCAAACTTCGACATTTTCTTCTTCTTAAATTTGTCGTCCACATAGAACTTGCTCTTGCCGGTGAAAAACTCCAACCCCGGAATTTGCTTAAAATCGGCTTTTATATACGTTTCGTCGTCCATCACACAGCAGCCATATTTTGTCAGCATCTTCTCGTAGAGCTTCCGTGCCCGAGTTTTAGCCGTCGATTGTTGCCGCTCATCGCGGTTTGGGAAGTTCTGTACCTTGTATGTATGTAGTCCAGCTCTCTTCTTTGCATTCTGGACGTAGCTCTGCGACATGCCGATCTTTTTAGCCAAATCACGGCTTGAGACGTTGGGATTTGCTTTAATCATCCGCTTCACCTTTCCCTCCGTCTTTTTGTTCTCCGGTCCCGGTTTTCTTCCAGCTCCTTTGCCGTGGTCCAACGTCAACCGCTCCTGGAACCGCTTCAACACTCTGGAGACGGTTGAATGGTGAATGTTCAACATTTTTCCCAACTGCCGGTGCGACAGGTCACGAAATTCCAGGTGTTTGGAAAGAATTTGTTCTCTCGACTCGCGTTGGTTCACCTCCATTTTCGTTGAATCGAAAAACACGACTTCGAGTTTGACAGCATGTAAACAATACACATCAATGAGAAAATGTGCAAAATTTGGTTGATTTTTACCCAATGGTAAAAAAGTTATGCCCTGTTGAATGTGTCGCAATAATTTCGTGTTCGCCCTTTATTTGAAGTGGATGGAGTATTTTTCTCGGCCATATCGCCATTGATGTTGGACCCCGTTGGGTCATCCGTTTCTTCTATCACCGCTTTATCTGCCTCACATCGGTTGAGGACCACGCAAGGTTGCCATCGAGGATCTTGGATCATGCGCAACTGATTCCTATGCGCCATTGATTTTGCGCTTCCAACTTGTACCTGAAAGATATTTTTAGAGAACTTCTTTAGGAAGGAAGCCTGTAACCATCTTGCATGGTGGTGAGGATTATTGATCTTGTACCACACCTCGTCACCAACCATCAGATCTTCAAGTAAATCTTTGCCTAGTTTTGGGATTTTTCCCTCATTGTCTTGCGTACCAATTGCATCACTGGTTTGTGGTGTGCTTAACTGTTTTTTAAAATGTTTTTCTTTTGGATTCACTAAATCTATCAAAATCTTTGGTTCGTATGAGAAAATTCTTTCCGCCGGAAAATGTCCGTCTTTTGTCATGTTATTATTTCTGTTATTGATCAAAAACAAATTTATCTGGTCTTCCAGATCCAGCGCAAACATTTCTGGTTCCATTAGGAATCTCTTTAAAACTTCTTTTACTGTTCTGACTAATCTTTCTGCTTTCCGTTACTAGAGGGGTTATAAGGTACGCTTTTCAGTACCTTAATACCCTGTCTCTCAAGGAAGCTGATGAATGAATATGAACTGAATGGAGGACCATTGTCCGATACCAAAACATCCGGTAGACCAAAACGAGCAAAAATTGCTACTAACTAACGAACAAAACCTTATTGCAGTCTGTTCCATGTTTAATCCATTCTATCTCAACCCATTTGGAGTAGCTGTCTACAATTAACAATAATGTGTGAAGCTCGAAATAAAAAAAAATCTATGTGAATTCTACTGAATGGTCTAATCGTAGGTGTCCATTTAGACTCAACTTTTGTTTGATGCGATATAGTCATAGGCAATCATCCGCTATTTCCAGATCATGCTGGTTTGCGAAAACATCTTTTAAACATTTGTTTATCTTTTTAGGCCAACCTTCACGCATGAAAAATATAATTTCTTGAAGAAATTTGTCTCGCTTTGTGTTACCAGCAATTATTTTTGAATCCAATGGGAAACTTTTGCTAAAATTTAGGCTTAGAATGACTTCTGCGTCTAATTCCTTGGGGACATTTTGCTGAAGTGGGAATCTCGAACAAAAATCCGTATTTCCCAACTTATTTGATGGTCTATAAATGATTTTGAAGTCGTATATTGCTAAATCCAATATAAAACGCTGAATTCTTGTATCATTTATCGAGTTTTTACCCTCTTTTCCAAAAATTCCCACTAATGGCTTATGATCTGTGTATACAGTAAAGGGTTGTCCATAAAAGTACTTATGAAACTTTTTTATAGTACATACAAGCGCTAACGCCTCCAAATGTAGAATGGGGTATTTCCTTTGTGCTTGATTCAGTGATAACGACGTGAAACAAATCGGTGTCTCAACATCATCAACTAAAGGGTGTATTCGATAAAAATGGCACACAGAAAATCTTCTGTAACTTTTGAATCGTATGAGTAAAAAACCTAGACATTTGAGTAGATCTTATCCATAGTGTATTATTTACATCTGCCAAGTTTCATAGTTATACATTCAGTAGTTCCAGTCATGTCGTCGAAACAAGAAATTGTCCGTGAGAAAATTTTGTGCACTCACAATCAAAATCCAGGGGCGTCCCACCGGTGGATTGCTAAAAGGCTTGGAATTGCAAATACAACTGTGTCTCGTGTGATAAGAACCTTCAAGGAGCGTCTGAGTGTCCAAAGGAAGGAAGGGAGTGGTCGTAAAAGTGGTCCAATGGACAGTAAAATGGCCAGGAAAGTCGTACAACAATTCAAGAACCGTCCAAACATGCCAATTTGAAATGTCGCCAAAAAGTCTAAGGTGTCAGTCGGTTTTGTGCAGAAAACCATGAAACGTGCTGGGTTACATGTTTACAAAGTGCAAAAAGCCCCAAACCGGAATGAAAAACAAAACATCACTGCGAAAACCCGCGCCCGGAAACTTTACACGAAGCTGCTCACCAAATCCGGTTGCATCGTGATGGATGACGAAACATACGTCAAGGCCGACTTCCGTCAACTTCCTGGGCAAGAATATTTCGTTGCCAAGTCGAAGTTCGATGTTCCGGAGGATGTTCGAAAGAAGAAACTATCGAAATTTGCAAAGAAGGTTCCAATCTGGCAGGCGATTTGCGGATGTGGTGAAATAAGTGCTCCCTTCATCACTTCCGGAACAATAAACGGTGCGATTTACACGGAAGAGTGCCTTAAGAAGCGTCTCTTGCCATTCATTAAGAAGCACAAAGGATCAACTCTGTTTTGGCCTGATCTAGCATCCTGCCACTACGCTCGAAACGTATTGGAGTGGTACCGAGCCAACGGAGTCAATTTTGTGCCAAAGGATTTGAACCCCACCAAATTCACCGGAACTTCGTCCAATTGAAAAATTCTGGGCAATTATGAAAACGGAACTTCGCAAACATCCCAAAACTATAAAAACAGAGCTAGAATTGAAGAAAATTTGGGTAAAAACAACAAAAACACTGGGAAAATCGGTTGTACAAAAATTTGATGGGTGGAGTGAAAAGGAAGGTGCGGGCATTCGGGATGGGAGACGAAATTGAATAAAACAAATGTTGTAAATCAAAACTCATTAGTAGTTCTTCATTCCCTGAAAATTTCAAGAAAATCCGATAATCAGTTTAATTTTGATGAGTATATATGTGTGTGCCATTTTTATCGAATACACCCTTTAGGTGATGCCCACTCACTGGTATCTATAGGTGTTATGACCTTTTCTTTTTCCAATTTATCCAAATAACTAGCAACTCTGTCTTTCAACCTGTATGGAACATCATAGGCTTTTTTAAAAATGGGGGTCGCATCTCTTAGTACCAATTCAGCTTTAAACCCCTTTATTGGAGAACAAAAGTCTCTTTCAAAAACATTTGAAAAAGTTTTCTTTAGAATTGCTACAGCGGCATCACTAGACTCATGTTTAAATTGTTAATTGACAATGATTCTGTAAAAAAAATTCTCCAGTTGGGAAAAAAAATCATCTAACCAAGTTCGGCCTAACAATGGGAAGAAGTCGCAATCGAGCACAAATAATTGCATTAACTTCTCTTTCCCATTACATTTTACTAAAACCGTTGCCTCACCCTCTATTTTTAATTTAGTCCCATTCACAACCATTAACTGTTTTGAACAAGTTTCCAAGTGATTGTCAAATTTCCATTAATATCGTGTTTTACTGATAACCGACACAGACGACCCACAGTCCACCTCCATTTCTATACATTTCCCATCAATATGCACTTGCAATAAACAAGGATTGCTAATCTTATTTATATACGACACTAACATGCACTGTAAATCACCTGTGTCACTATCATCGCCATCCGAATCACCTGTCCTCATCCTTCCCAACAGCTCGGTGATATGCCTGTCTGCTGAGGGCCCTGGCCGGTAGGATTCTACAAGATTTACAGTATCGCGATGAAGATTTTTTAACTTAAAACACTTCTTTTTTATATGGCCTTTTACTCCACAGAAGTTACATATCATTTGCGCGTAGTCAGGCCGCTGACCCTGCTGGTATCTAGAATATCCATGGAAATTATTGTCCCTGGTCACCGGCATAAAAAATGCGAAAGTGTTCAATACTTATTTTTGGGGTTCTTTAATCATTATTCTTACTGTTTTAATGCGTGTGTGTAGTCATCTGACTGTATACTCTGAGACAATGTAAACAAAATAGTGGTTTGCGAGTAATACTTATGACAGACATACAACGCTGACCGTTGTACCAACAATCAATGTGCAACTAGCGATTTGAAATTGGTTCACTGTTGTAGAACCCCTAGGTCCGAAGTATACCTTGCAGTCTGCACCTTGCAATAATTCTTGCGATTTTCGGTACCTTCCGGTACTAGTATCTTGGTTGTTGTTTTGATTCACTATATTATTTTGACACAACATTTGAGAATGTGTTGGTGTGAGCTACGTTGTTAGGGGCGAATCATTGAGCTTGGGACCGAGCTTGGGACCGATGTGCTAGTACTGACTGAGCCAAGAAAAAAATCGTATTTGTTCGGGACCTACTGGTCTTAGAGTTAGTCTATGGCTGTACGTTGTATGTCTGTCCCAGGCATAACAAAGTTGAGAAAAATGTACGCAAAGGAAGTTGTGAATAGTTTGCTGCTCGCCCAAAAGCCCGTAAAACAAATTGCAACGATTGTGGGATGCCACCTGGCTACCGTTTACCGTATCCAACGTTCACTCGGAAGCCGGGAAGTGGCCGTCCACGATCCGCTTGCACACCGAAGGTCATCAGATCAGTGAGAGACAAAGTGTGGCGAAATCCTATTAGATCGATCCGGAAATTGGCTAAGGAAGCCGATATTTCAAAAACTACCATGCAACGGTTGGTTTTTTTTTTTTTTTTTTTTTTTTTTTTTTTTTCTTGATTATCGAGATTTTCAGCCTCGGGCTGGTTCATCTCCCGTCGTTGTCACTCAAACACCGCTTTTGGGCATTTTCGCAACTTGTCCGGGGGTGAGATTCGAACTCGTGACTTTGGCGTGAGAGGTATGGATGTTAACCACTACGCCGGGGTCGCCCCGCGCAACGGTTGGTCAAAGATGACTTGAAATGTTCGTCCAGGGCAAGAGTAAAGCGCCACCTTGTAACGGACCGAATCCAACACACGTACAGACAGGCTTATTTCGCTCAAGAAGATTGAGGATGTTCCAGAGAACGGGGCAGTAGCGTCCAATGGCTTGAACATGCCTACAGTATTTATCAAAGCTGGATTAAAAGTTAATACCGTTAATAGGTTAATAGGTTTACATGAACGTTTTGAAGGACCACGTTCTGCCATGGATGAAAGCCAACTTTGGAGCAACACGACATTTTCCATCAGGACGGAGCACCGTGTCATACCTCAAAAAGGACTCAAGCGTGGCTGAAGAAAAACATGGAATTTTGGCAAAAGGAAATTTGGCCTCCTAGCAGCCCGGACTTGAATCCTTTGGATTACTCAATATGGGCATATGTTCAGGCTAAGGCCTGTGAACGCTCTCACCCCAGTGTTGATGCCCTGGAAGCTTCCATTACCAAGGCATGCAATTCGATGACTGACTCATACATTGAGAAGGTATGCTCTCGATTCCGTCCCCGTTTGGGCTTAATAAACGATTCCCTAAATAAAATTATGATTTTTTTTATCATTTTCTAGGAAAAAAACTTATTTGAAACTGAGGTATGGATTTTCACATTTTTTTTATGGGACATACTGTATCAACATGAAAAAGAAGCATTCCATGAGCGGACCAGCGAAGTCCACATGGACTCGTAGGAACGGCTCTATAACGCAGTTGGCGACCATCTCCTCGATTTCCTTGTCCATATCGTTCCACCAACACCCCCCTAAGCCCCCCGCCCCGCACCCCCCCCCCACCCACACCCCCCCTCCCAAAAACCTCGTCCAATCCACCCCTCCTCCCCGCCGCTCCCATACTCCCCCCCCCCAACGTCCCCACGGCCATCCCCACACTGTAGCTTCACACATTCACCAGCAGCCAACGGCAAGGTGTCAATTTGGTAAATTTCTACACGCTAAGACTCAATTACCCATAAAAAAGTAATTGTTTCACCCATATATGGGTAACTGATGCAATACTCATAATATGGGTAAATTGTACTCACAAAAGTGGGTCAACTTCACTTACAATTTGAGTTAAGTGATATTACCTAAATATGAGTTAATGCATATTACCCATATTTGGATGAAAAAATAAACATTGGCAGTTCGTAAGCTTCATTGGATCGAGTAGGTTGGTTATCATTCCATCTTGCGATTCAACAGATTGAAGGATCACCCACAATAGATACGTTTGCGTTCCGTTGACGTAAATTTGACAGAAAACCTATGGGAAACTGTCAAATTCACGCGAACGCATCCGCAACGTATCAATTGTGGGCCAGCCATGAGGTCCATCACGAAAGTTGGAATTGCGGAGTAGAAGACGGAAGAACTGACAAAAACATTTGGATCCGGATTCGTTCCGAAAATTGAGCGGTGAGAAGGTTGTGGCAGAGTTGTGACCTTGGAATTGTACAGAGAATACACTACGATGAGAGGGAGTGGGAGGAATCACAACATCTGAAAAAGAAATGCCGTTCTTGTTGTTTAACCTGATGGGTTCAACCCTTCGATCAATAATTGTATTGATGAACTGTTAGTCATTTCTTTTTAATCACTTCTCAGCAATATTTGCATTACTTGTTATGGAACAAATAATCAGCAGTTAGTCCAATTGCTATAGTAGTAGTAGTAGTATAATTGAAGCACAGAGAAATCCATATCCATATCCATATTTGCGTCTAATTTAAATATAATGTTTTAGATTTACCTATATTTGCGTGAAATTTACTTCAAATTTGTTACCTATAAATCAGTAAACATTACCTATATTGTTAGTTAGTAGTTAGTTAGTAGTAGTTAGTAGTAGTTAGTTAATATATTGTTAAATATGGGTAAAGCGACTTTACCCATAAAATGAGTATGTGCACTTTTCCGCGATTATGGGTAAAGTTCACTCATATTTGGGTAAACTGATCTTAGCGTGTACCCCTTCCCCCCCCAACACCACCCACCCCCTTCACCGCCCACCCCCCCCCCCCAAACCCCCCATCTCCCCCCCCCCCCCCCCCCCCCCCTCCACCCCCCCCCCCACTCTCCCCCCCCCCCCCCCCCCCCCCCCCCTTTTTATTTTCAGCGGGTACAACACAGTGCTGAGGTTTTCGTAGAACCGGCCGTAGTAGTTGACAAGTCCAACCAGCGAACGTACCTCGTCTTTGTTCTTCGGACGGGGCATATTGACAATAGCATCCACTTTTTGTTGAACCTTGTGGATACCTTCACGGTCTACTACGTAGCCACAGTACTCGATTTCGTCCGTGAAGAATTCGCACTTCTTCCGATTCACACGAATACCATACTAACTCAGCCTGCGCAAGACTTCTTCCAACCGTCGCAAGTGCATCGCATCTGTGGGACCAGTTATCTTGATATCATCGAGGAATACACTAACACCGTCGATGCCTTGTAGGATTATTTTGATTTGGCGCTGCATTGAAATTGCAGGAGCAGATGCTACGCCGTACATCAACCGGTTTGGTCGATACAGCCCACGATGCGTATTTAGCGTAAGCATCTCGCGATCCTCATCAGCAACTTCCATCTGAAAATATGCTTGCACGAGGTCGATTTTAGTGAACATCTGTCCACCCGCAGGTGACGCAAACAGTTCATATAGTTGGCAGAGGGTGCTGATCCACTCTCAGATGATTTACCGTTTGCTTATAATCCCCACAAATACGCACTCGGTTGTCACGATTCTTCACTGGCACGATCGGCGTTGCCCAGTTGCTGTGGGCCACTTTCGTCAGCACTCCTTCGCATTCCAACCGATCCAGTTCCTAATCCACGATGGCGTGCATGTTGAACGGGATCTTTCGGGTTTTCAGGAACACCGCTTGAGCATTCGGCTTCAAATGTAGTTTCGCCTGCACAGCTGAAATTTTCCCGATGGAATCCTTGAAAACGGTCGCATACTTCGCAAAAATCTGTTTCAGGTGGGAACCGATCGCACGATCGATGGCGTTCACCGGATCCAACTTCTTCAGGATTGCATTCCAGTTCACGTTTAGCATTTTGAGCCACTCTCTTCCGAGCAGTGGATGCTTCGAAGAATCCACTACATACAACGGTAAGTTGGCTTGCATCCCACGGTAATCAACGGTCGCATCCCAATACACGAATGTCGGTACCACAGTAGCTAACGAGATTTAGTGAACACTCCCGCAGGTGGCACTCCTCGAAGATGCGATGGAAAAGCTGCGAGTTGATGATGCTAAACGGGACCACCAATGTCGTCCACAGCTTCGCAGCACTCGAACTACTATTCAACGTGCAAATCTCACCGACCATAACTTCAATCGTATCGACATCCTCCGTAGAACTACTTCGCTGATCGATCGCCTTCACTGCACTGGGTTTCGCTCCGGATTCTCCGGCACGGGGCTTGCCCACCGAAGACTTCCGCACACAAGCTGGTTCCTCAGCGCTGTGTCCAGGTAGTTGCCGAAGTTACAGGTAACAGCAACACGATGAAGAGCAACAATATATTCGTCGATGGTTTTGTCCGGGGAAGGACCATTCTGACGACGGCACCTAAATCGAACATTTTCGGACATCTCCAGCGGCCGAGGGTCGAAATGTTGTTCGAGTGTATTGAGGATTTCTTGAAACGTTTTCGCTCGGGAATAGTTAGGGGCAATCTTGTCGCACAACGTTTCGTACGTTTCCGATCCCATCAAATGGAAAAGAAGATTCCGTCGAAGATTCGCATCCACTACTGCGTAGATGGAAAAAAGGAGTCTCGAGTCGTTCTTCGAATCTCGACCAGCTCGTTTTCTTCCGGTCGTATGCATCGATGTGGAAATTTGGTGGCAGATTTCCAGCAGCAGCAGTAACTTGAAGCAGACCTCCACCAGCAGCAGCAACTTCCATGGTTAGCATTTGCATTTGCCATCCTCGTCGCCAAAACTGTTGTAACGGGGCGAACCACGAAGCAGAGCACGGGGCGTAATCCCAAGAATCACGATGGAGGCGTAGAAAAGTAAATCGCGGACTTTATATTTCGGGACGAGTAGAAACACGCGTTTTCTGTTTAGCTCGTTTATTACTGTTTGACAGATGGGGTACAATGTTCATGTATATCAAGGTGAGGACATTTTTGGTTTACAATGGATATGTTATGAAAGGTATGGCATGAAAGGTACAACAGTTTTATGAGAGAACGAAAATTTTTTTTATCCATACTCAACATGATACCAAACACGTCAACAACAATCAGCTGTCAAAACAAACCTAAGGGCAGTATCGCACTGAAATTTGGCGTGTATGCCTAAATATGAACGGACTGCAAGGCACTATAACCTTCTTGTAGTAGCATCGCATTTTGGCGGTCAAGGAGGTTACTTTTCATCCCATCTAGTCTATAACAGCATAATCAGTGTGCACTTAATCATTTTTAACCTATTATTTTTTCCTTTGGATTCCCTGGTATAAAACGGACTGTCTGAAAATGCGTTCTTTAATATTCCTATACAAATGGATTATCGCTTCACCGATGAATAAAAAAGGGAAAAAATCAATATCTTGTGAACGTCAGGATGTACAAAGTTTAGAATTATTTAAAAAGTTTGCTCCAGCAGACCAAGCTTAACTTTAGGTTTTCAAATTTGTTCGATAAGATCCCATAATGCTTCGGCTCAAGCACTGTTACCATATCATCCAATTTGAAAGCATTTTTCTTGGAATTTCTTTCAAAGATCGAAACAAAAATCACAACTTTACGGTAAAGGGGTCTTAGGCATCTATTATGACCGAATGTTAAACTACTTTAATTAATCTTACTTAATTTACAAGTTATCCTTGATAAACTCATTCACTTCTTGCAGCTTCCCGTTTCGCAGCAATCCTTTCCGGTTTCCTTCTTGCTGGCACAGTTGCAGTTGCATCCGGCGTCACACGGTTTTCCCTGTCCACACCCGGAAGTGCACTTGCAATCTAAACATCCAGAGACAATGGAAATTCAAATAGTTGGTTAGCGATGGTCGGCACTCTGAATTTGTTACACTTTCACTCACCGTTACCACAGCACTTGCACGGCATTTTGAATATTTTGACTTGGTTTTATTTTGGCACTTAATCACTTAATGTTATCACACACCACCGGCGTTGGATTGGTTTTGTTATCTGAGAGCTCACACAAATACTGCAACTAGTCGAATGATGTTGTTGCAAGCGAGTGGTGACACTTTTATAGGTGTTCTGCTGTTGTTGTTCACACGACCATGTTGACGACCGAACGGGAAGCATGAAAACCCATCGCAGTAGGCTGGCCGCTGTATAAAGGGTGTATTCGATAAAAATGGCACACACATATATACTCATCAAAATTAAACTGATTATCGGATTTTCTTGAAATTTTCAGGGAATGAAGAACTACTAATGAGTTTTGATTTACAACATTTGTTTTATTCAATTTCGTCTCCCATCCCGAATGCCCGCACCTTCCTTTTCACTCCACCCATCAAATTTTTGTACAACCGATTTTCCCAGTGTTTATGTTGTTTTTACCCAAATTTTCTTCAATTCTAGCTCTGTTTTTATAGTTTTGGGATGTTTGCGAAGTTCCGTTTTCATAATTGCCCAGAATTTTTCAATTGGACGAAGTTCCGGTGAATTTGGTGGGTTCATATCCTTTGGCACAAAATTGACTCCGTTGGCTCGGTACCACTCCAATACGTTTCGAGCGTAGTGGCAGGATGCTAGATCAGGCCAAAACAGAGTTGATCCTTTGTGCTTCTTAATGAATGGCAAGAGACGCTTCTTAAGGCACTCTTCCGTGTAAATCGCACCGTTTATTGTTCCGGAAGTGATGAAGGGAGCACTTATTTCACCACATCCGCAAATCGCCTGCCAGATTAGAAACTTCTTTGCAAATTTCGATAGTTTCTTCTTTCGAACATCCTCCGGAACATCGAACTTCGACTTGGCAACGAAATATTCTTGCCCAGGAAGTTGACGGAAGTCGGCCTTGACGTATGTTTCGTCATCCATCACGATTCAACCGGATTTGGTGAGCAGCTTCGTGTAAAGTTTCCGGGCGCGGGTTTTCGCAGTGATGTTTTGTTTTTCATTCCGGTTTGGGGCTTTTTGCACTTTGTAAACATGTAACCCAGCACGCCTCAAGGTTTTCTGCACAAAACCGACTGACACCTTAGACTTTTTAGCGACATCTCGAATTGACATGTTTGGACGGTTCTTGAATTGTTGTACGACTTTCCTGGCCATTTTACTGTCCATTGGACCACTTTTACGACCACTCCCTTCCTTCCTTTGGACACTCAGACGCTCCTTGAAGGTTCTTATTACACGAAACACAGTTGTATTTGCAATTCCAAGCCTTTTAGCAATCCACCGGTGGGACGTCCCTGGATTTTGATTGTGAGTGCACAAAATTTTCTCACGGACAATTTCTTGTTTCGACGACATGACTGGAACTACTGAATGTATAACTATGAAACTTGGCAGATGTAAATAATACACTATGGATAAGATCTACTCAAATTTCTAGGTTTTTTACTCATACGATTCAAAAGTTACAGAAGATTTTCTGTGTGCCATTTTTATCGAATACACCCTTTAGTTTAGCTTTGACGAGCGTGTGCAGAGTAGTGTCGTGTGCACTGCAGGCGCCGGCTGCAGCGAGCGGTAGGGCAGCAGCAACAGTCGCAGTAGGCTCTGTCGTGTGGTGTGCCAGCCAATTTGCGCTTACCCTATCATACCAACGTCGTACTTTTCTAATCATCCACTTCTGTCTATGCTCGTGGTTCGTAATGCATAGAGTTATGTCGTTTTCGCGGCGTGGCCGGAAAGGGTCTGTTGATTTGGATCTTTTTGTAGGAATGACCCATAAGATAGTTTGGATTTGTTTATTTTCCCTGTGTTCTAAAAATTAAGCCCATCTGGTCAAAATCGTGAAAGAAATATAGATTTTTAATTCTTATTTTAGCTTCTCGAGGATCGGAAGCGTGATAAAGGATTATTCAGTAGCAGACAGCAGGTCGCCGCCTACTTTGTGTTGAACTTTTTTGCGAATTCAGTGCTCTCCATTCACTAACATCAGCTTTCATTCACTGGGTAGACTCGATCTGATGTTTTTTTTTAACGGATTGGTCTCATTAACTCGCACGATCACGATCGTGATGTTTAATCATCGTATTTTCTTTTCTTTTTTTCGTACATCGTTTCTTCAAGACAGCAAACACTCAAAGCAATCAAAGCAGGATAAATTTACGGTCGTATCACACGCGGGCTTTCGAGTGAGGCGGGAGCCGACGGATTGCTGTTATTTTCTCAAATTGACATCAATTCGTTGCTATCTCGTCGACTCGAACAGGGAAACGAAGGCAAATGCAATATAACTTAATCGCAGAGCAACGAAACGATATCATTGAATGAAATTTGATCTTATCCTGTTTCTTCAAACTGGCTGATACCATTTTTCGTTATGTTTGTTTGAAAATGTCTTGCAAGTAAACACTTAGGGAGTCAAATGTCAAGTTCGTCATATTTTTTTTTCGAACAGAACAACACAAAAATGGCGTGACCATTGGCATCGTGATTATATTAGTTTAGTTAATTGCAGCTCACGAGCACCGGAGGGTAGTGCCAATTTATGTAAGGTGCACTGCACACACATGTGTATGCAAATCAAGTGCAATCGACCAGACTTTGCGCCGGCATGCTATGCAACTGGCAATGCATTCGAGTGGCACTATTGTTCCGTTGAAGTCACGATTATTGTCGAGATTGGGATTCGTCCATCAAGCTCAAGGTTACGTGACCTTGATTCTGTGGGGTAAGTCAGACCGCATACAATCATAATACAGAATTATACTTGAACAATCTCTTATTTCAGTCATTCAAGAAATGGAACAAAAATGTGATTTCGTCTGCGAAAATTCCTCTTTAACGGTGACGGCATTCATCCCGTCCGTTAGCTTCATCGCTGGTCACCACATCCCTGTCACCGTCAGCGTTGCCAAGGGATATTCGCAAACAGTTCGTTCGATTGGCATCAAACTGATTCAACTGGAGAAGAACCGTTCCAGACAGACGAAGTTGAGTCGCGTCAAATGGAAAGATTTCATCAGCCCTGGTGATGTCACGTACGAAATGGATCTATTGATACCGAAGAATACAACACCAAAATCGTCGAAGGAAGGCAGCCCAAGACGATATGAGGTGCAGGTATCAGTGAAGATAGCCCACTCGAAGAGCTGTAGATTGTGCTTGCCTGTCCGAATAGAAGCAGTAGGGCCGATTAGAGGGAGAATTCTGGAAGCTGATAACGATGTACTGATTCCGATGTTTGCTTTTAAATAGGCCCAACGAAAATAAAATAATATGCGTGTTAGTTAGATTTTATGTTTGCAATTCATAAGACTTCATTGATATTCTTTTAGGAATTGTCTACCACTGTAAGTTTGTATAAGTATTACTGACTTTTGTTGATTGAGGCTCCAATTCATTTATGGCAAATATGCGATGGTTAAATTAAGTGTTGAACGAACATCCCTACCCGTCCCACTAGAAGCATGGACAGAGCTCTTCTTATCATTTTACTTTCTTGTCTTGGTTTATTCATCTGACAATGTTAAGTGTTCTGAATCTCAAGTTCTTCTTCGAAAAACGTCAAGCATCGTATCAAAGTCATCGTTAGGATATGGCGGAGTTCCCCTTTTTCGGCAATCTAGGCAACCTGTTAACTATAAATTCGCAGCAACGGGCCCACAACTGACCTTTCTGTTTGTTTACGTTTATTTGCTTCTTGCACCTCTATCTGTCACAATTGACAGGTTATCCATAACTGTTTGAAAGTGTTTTTTTTTATAAAGCGATAAACTTTGCAATTATAGTCGCCAACCGCTGTTTTCTTCGGTTAAGGACATACTGGATCAAGTCCCTATCACTTCGAAGTTTTCTGAGCACAAACTTCAAATACTATTAAGACTTCGGACGTTAAATTTTCAAGAATCGTTTGCCCCACTGGAGCATTCATTGGTTAGCAGTTTGAACGTTGCTTGTTTTGTTTTGTTTGGGATTTTTAGTCTCCAAAATCGTTAAGTGATAATTAACCTAACCTATAAATCATATGGAAAAAGGACTTCCTCCAGTTTCACCTTAATATCAATTCCCGAGGCTAATGCGTTGGATTGAAAGTACAAACAAAAGAACTCAATGTAATTAAAGCCGTAATTATTTGAAGTTGTAATGACGGTTATGACACTTATGTTGCTGTACTAAACGTAATTAAAAGTTCAGAAAATGTTGTTAATGATACCAAATGTTCCATTGTTACTGGAATTCAAATAACTAGAGAGTGAGCTGTAATTATTGCTAATAAATTTTGCCTACGCTGGAATAGAAATTTACCGTGTGCCCCTCGCCGGTGCCAGAGTGTGAACAATTTAGAGAAACTCTAGCGACAGTTTGGGGAAATTTGTGCCTTCAGATGGGCACGCAATACTCGGAGCTCAAGCAAAATACTTAATGTAATTAATGCTGTAATTAATAAACTCTGAACTTGTATTGAGAGTGGTGAAAATTCTATTGCTGTACTGAACGCACTTAAAAGTACTGCAAGTGGTATTAATGATAATTGAAAGGTTATTAACAAGGTGTGGATCGCTCAGCACACTTTTCTTCTGTGTTTTTATTTTTTATTTTTTATTTTTGAGTGTGTCTACAAGCGTTGCAATGTTCTGGGAGTTCTCGTAATTTGCCGAAGGTGCCGATGTGTTGACAGCCCAAATTGTTATTTTCTACTGAGCCTGGCAACCAGGCAATGCATATTGGCAAGGTTGCTGGTTTCTTATTTCTAACAATTGCATTAAAAAAATGGACTTTTTTTCGGATGGTGATAAAAAAAGCTAAAACAGATAATTGCATTTTATAAATTTCCCATGGAAGGTAATTATTTTAATTTACTTGCAAAAAAATTCTACGCCCTTGCGAGCGGCCTTCCGGCAGTTAACCGGAACATTCGCCATGGCATAAGAATGAGTTCAAAGAGATGAGAAAATAAATTCAATCAAACACATCTTCCATCGATTTGCGTATTTGTCAGTTTCGGGAGCCATAATTTCACACGAAATCTTTGTTTATGTTCCCCGACTTTTTACAAACATGAATTACGTCTCGTGTAAAATTAATAATTTCTAAGTGTGTGCGTATAGTTATGTTTTTGAGTTCTTTCATCGTTTTATTTATCAATTCCTCCTCAGTTTTCGCGACAAAATTGTTGAAGTAGATCTTACGCTTCAGGTTGGCCCCGAAATTCTCGATGGGGCGGAGCTGGGGGACGTTGGGTGGGTTCGCTGACTTGGGTACCACATCGATATTCAGCCGCCCATCTTCTCGAACGATCGCTTCGAGTAGTGGACCGACGCCAGATCCGGCCAGAACACCGTGTCTTCGCTTTTATGGTATTTCTTGATGAACGACGCAACTTCCGGCAGGCATTTCGTACGATAAATTTCCTCGTTCACGGCCGTCCGCTGCGAAAGAAGAGCGGCTTTTGCATCCCCTTCTAGCTGATTGTCAGCCACAGCAGCACCTTCTTGGGGAACTTGGTGTGTGAAATTAACTTCACCTTGCAGCTCACTTCCTTCGTGGGGGAAGTAAAATACGAAGTGCCCTGCCAGTCGTTGCCATCCATGGTGAGATCACCACCGCCACGTCACGATTCGCCGGGAAAATCGAGTTGACTTTCTTATTCAGCCGCTGCCGCTGCGTCATTGCCTGCAGCTCCGAAACCAGTGGACGCGACTTCCGCTTCCTGACATGTATGTTCATGTTCACCAGGTACTTTTTCACTGTTTGGCCGGTTGAACCGACCTCCCAGCCAAGCGCACGCAGCGATGTAGCCACTTTTCCCTCGGTCTTCCACTTCAGCATCCTTTGGAGCTTCTTGTCGTTGAGGGTCGTCGGCCGTCCGGAACCGGGCTTTCTTTCGATGCTATGATTGTTGTCTAATAGAGCCAAGATGTTGTCGATGCCGGAACGGGTGTATCCGGCGTCCACAAAGTCCCGCACGATGTCCATTTTCGACGCGGCGGGGTGCCGTTCTTTGAACGCACACACTTTTGAACGGAGTTGCTTCACTGTTTTTGCCATCACGGTTAGAGTTCGACTGATAGAGCTGTCAAATTTTGTCTGCTGACTCATGGGTTACTATGTCACACTCCCCCACCTTATATTAATACTCCCTTTCACCCCCTTTCCATAATATTTCGCCCAAAAAATTTTTACACCACTTTCCTCCCTTTATATCCCATCCCCTCACCTTATTCCCCCCCTCCCCCCCCCCCCCCGCCCCCCCCACGCCGACCCCCCCGCTCCCCCACCCCTTCACCACATTTTGTTCTCCCCTCCCCCGCCGGCCCCACTCCCCCAGCCCCTCTCTCTTTCCACCTCCCCCCAATCCCAATACTTCCTAAATATAGCAGCCATGAACTGACAGGTACTGCTTAACCTCACCATGTTACACTAGTCGGCAAAATCGGAACTTTTTTCGCTCCCGTCGGCATTTCTGGTAGGATTTTATAGATTTTGCTACGCTGAATCCAAATATGGGCTCAGAAATGCTGTAACACGTCCAGTTTTTGAAAAAAATGTGATTTAAACTCACAAAAACACGTACTTCCGTAGTAATATGATCTACCTAAGCAACAACCAGAATATTGGCTCTGCCCTTTGCAAGTTGAACTTGGATTTTATGGAATGGACCTATTTGAATCCATTCGCGAACACAGATTTTTCGTAACACGTAAGATTGATGAAATAAACCGGGTTTTCATTCACAAAATTACGAATTTTTATGAAAATCAAGATTTACTATTTTGAAAACATGAATTTTCGCTCCGCCCTTTGAATGTTGGGCTTGGATTTTATGAAATGAACCTCTCTGAATCCATTCGTGTTGAAAAAAATGAGTTTTTATTCACAAAATTGCGAATTTTCATGAAAATCAAGATTTCCTATCAGTTTGTCAGTCAGTCAGTCAGTCAGTCAGTCAGTCAGTCATTTAGTTGAAATTTTCTCTATATTTTTCAACTTAAATTCACTTTGTTTTCTTTTTCCTTTTATAGTTCTCCAAAGGTGTTTGCCTCTGTAGCATCCAGCAGTAGTCCGCTAGCATCGCTGGGCTCCATTTGCCAGCAAAGTTCTTTTCAGTCTCTGCGATATCTTGATGAAATCGTTCTCCATGTTCATCTGAGACGGCTCCCATTTATATTAACTCATTTTTTTTCAACACGAATGGATTCAGAGAGGTTCATTTCATAAAATCCAAACCCAACATTCAAAGGGCGGAACGAAAATTCATGTTTTCAAAATAGGAAATCTTAATTTTCATGAAAATTCGTAATTTTGTGAATGAAAACCCGGTTTATTTCATCAATCTTACGTGTTACGAAAAATCTGTGTTCACGAATGGATTCAGGGAGTCCATTTTATAAAATCCAAGCCCAGCATTCAAAGGGCGGAGCTGAAATTCATGTTTTCAAAACAGAAAATCTTGATTTTTATGAAAATTCGTAATTTTGTGAATGAAATCCCGGTTTATTTCATCAATCTTACGTGTTACGAAAAATCTGTGTTCACGAATGGATTCAGGGAGGTCCATTCCATAAAATCCAAGACCAACTTGCAAAGGGCAGAGCCAATATTCTGGTTGTTGATGAGGTAGATCATATTACTACGGAAATACGTGTTTTTGTGAATTTTAATCACATTTTTCTCAAAAACTGGACGTGTTACATCATTTCTGAGCATATTTGAATTCAGCGTGGCAAAATCTATAAAATTCAACATATATACTTGAAGGGAGTGAAACACTGCCGACTAGTGTTATTTAAACTGAAAATGTTTATTATTCTAATATTCTCAGCTGTTGTTGGCCTAGCAAAAATAAGAAATAGGGTAGCGGGATGTAATGTTAGTCTAGCTCCTTCATTCGGCTTATGTACCAAATACACAGAAAAAAATAATGAATTTTAACAAGCGCGTAAAATTTCCCCTCATTCAATTCCCAGCCAAAGGAGGCGTAATCATCGAAATTGTTTGCAATCTTTCATGTGCCATACAACAATGTTTGCAATCTTTCATACAACAGACTAGATTCAGGCCTTATCTGACTTAAATTTACATGAAATATCCCATTTTTTATTATAACTCATAAAGTTTTGAAGCTGTATGCGAGATTCAACTTGTTATACATTTGCTAAGATAAGTTTGATAAGACATTTGGTAGTATGTATCACGAAAAGTTACACAACTCTTTTTATAAAGTAAGAAACATTCGAGGGATATGGATTTAATGTCGGTCTATAAGCACCAAATTGGGTCCATTCATGGATGCAACTTCGTCTCATTCGATGAATTTATTAATAAATGCAGTCTTTGTGCGATTTTATTTAAAATTTTATGAATCAAGGCATTGCCAGGTGTATTCGCTTTACTTAACACAAAATTTCACAAAACAAACTAAAATAAAACTGCTTCGAAACGCTTAAGTGATGTTCGTATATGATTTATCACTCATTAAACAATGAAAACATTATAATTCACTATACAATGATTTCGGTTCCTTCGGTTTGCGGTTAGATGAGCCACTTTAGTATAAACAACCTCAAACTCATGCATTTCCACTCTGAATTTTGCCAATAACAACCTTTTTACTATGTTATTGATACAACAGGCTATGGTTTGGAACAAACAAAAAAAAAATGTTCCCAATATTGGGTCTACGATTTTCTTGTAAAGTCATTGTTATTTGAGCTATGTGAACAGTTAGTTTGTAACGTGTAACTATTTTCTGCACATCCAGACTGCATTACTCGCTTTATCGATTCAATTAAGCCATGTTTAGATCACTTAAAGATCGTGTAGATCATCTGTTGAGCTTAACCAGTGAAATCATGATGCCCCAAAAGTTCAAGAAATCGAAAATTACGCGGAAGTGATTACCTATAAGTTGATCAATATTGTCTCAATTGCTTTGGATTACATCGGTCATCCTAATAGCAACATGATTTTGTCGATTATCACTAAATTAATGACATATTTGGTACATAGGCCGAATGAAGGTGATAGGCTAACATTACATCCCGTTACCCTATATTCGCTCAAACTACATACCTTGTGATCAAAAAGTTCCGGTAATTTTCAATTTAAAAAGGCCGCCTTTATTTTTTCGGTAAAATCTTTTTAGTGTAAGATGGCAACACTAGTTCTGATATTCTGTCAAAGTGTGAGAGCAAATTATCCATTAGTTTTGTTTTGACAACTGCTTTTGTTAGTCGAAAAATAGACGCTCGGCGATTTTTACCATGGATAAAAAATTGGAACAACGCGTTTGTGTGAAATTTTGTGTTGCAAACGGATTTTCTGCAGCGGAAAGCTCAGAATGTTGCAAAAAGCCTTTGGTGAGGACTCTATGTCACAAAATCGTACATTTGTTTGGCACAAAGACTTTAAAGAAGGCCGTGAAAGCGTGAGTGACATGCCGCGTTCTGGACGACCATCGACCTCAACTACCGATGAAAACATCGCTTCCGTGAAGAATTTAGTTATGGAAAACCGCTCAATTAGCATTCGGGAGATAGCTGCACTCCTTGATATCTCATTTGGATCGACCGAACACATTTTGACGGAAATTCTGGGCATGAAACGCATTGAAGCACGACTTGTTCCAAAAGAGCTGATTTTTTTGCAAAAACAGCATCGAGTTGAGGTCGCTAAACAGATGATTGCGAACGCAGATAGCGATCCCACATTCATGGAACGCATCATAACTGGTGATGAAACGTGGGTATATGAATTTGATATGCTCACAAGTCAACAATCGTCCGAATGGCGCGCCGAAGATGAGCCGAAACCAAAAAAATCACGACAAAGTCGCTCCAAAATTAAAGTTTTACTGACCGTTTTCTTTGATTTTCGCGGTGTCGTCCATTCTGAATTCCTTCCAGAAGGTCGAACGGTTAACAAAGAGTATTATTTACAAGTTATGAGACGTTTGCGTGAGGCAATTCGAAAGAAGAGGCCAGAATTGTGGCGCAATAATTCGTGGATTTTACACCACGATAACGCTCCATCACACACCGCGCTCACTATTTGTGAATTTTTGGCCAAGAACTCCACCAATACCATCAAACAAGCACCATATTCACCAGACCTTGCCCCGTGCGACTTCTTTCTCTTCCCAAAACTGAAAATTCCGCTCAGAGGTAGGCGTTTTGAATCGATTGATGCGATAAAAAAGAATTCGCTGGAAGAACTGAAAGCCATACATTCATCGGCCTATAAAAAATGTATGGATGATTGGATAAAGCGCTGGCATATGTGTGTTGCCTCTAATGGCGAGTACTTTGAAGGCGATAATAAAGATATCAATTAAAAATTGAAATAAATGCGTTTTTTTTTCAAATTACCGGAACTTTTTGATCACAAGGTATCTGATCGTACAATTTGATATCGTATCTACTACTACTAGTGTTAGCCTTTGTCTTTTCGAAAAGTTATTTTCATATTCCAATTAAGTCATACTTTGAATAAACTCACCACCGGCTTAACGGTCAGACTATGACCTGGTGCTGTGGAACAAGGGCAAGATAAGAAACAAACGAGTTCAGCACGCTGCAGTCCGACCCAAGCTTCAACCTTCTTAGAATTGAATTAACAATCTCAAAATACCGTTATCACTTCTGATAATTGGACTTCAGTAAAGCCGTCCGTATCATGTATCAAATATTCCTAGAACCCTCATAGTCGTGAAATATGGCTCTCCGTTGTTCCACCTTCTATTGCCATTAGCGGAATGTCCATTATTTTTTCCAAACAAATTGGTAGTCAACCTTTTTGAAGCCCTGGCAACCGATAATACTCGATTGAGATTGATTCAATTTTAAGCTAAATTGAGTAACTCGCGAGTTACTCGGTGCATCAAAGCAACTCAGAGCAGAGCTGTCTTACCCCTAGTATAAAGCGGAAAAAAAGAGTTTAGTTGGTCAAAGTTATTATGGTTAACTCGTTGACGCTAACTTTTATGATTACCAAAGGAGAATTTTATTGCAATGCATACCAAACGAAATGTCATATAATGCAAATTATTATGTACATTTTTACATACATTTCATTTATACAATATTGATATCATCGGACGTGATTGATAAATAATTTATAAATTGCAAGTACTCTGTCTATTTAATAAGGAAATCAATAAATCAATCAATCAATTTCAGGTACTTGATATACTTATCTATTTAAGTACTTTCATTACTCATTAACATTTTTTTAGGTACTTTTAAGTACTTTAAATACTCTTCTATTTCTACCAAATACTTTTAGTACACATTTAACATGTCTGAATACTTTATATTCCTTTTAAACACTATTCAGTACTTTGAATAATCTAGAAATACTTTTGAGTTCTATGATTCCTCATAAATTATTCTTGAGTGCTAGAAATACTTTCAAAGTACATTTAAATTTCTGTTCAGTGCCAAGAAGTCCAAGAATATTTTGAGTACAGCGCACTCCACACAGTGCTCTGCGTGCCCCTCGGTCAACCGTCAATCGAGAGTATCCAACAAGTATTTGGGCCTATATAATGCTAGGTCGCCAATCGGCTGGCTTAGGTAAGAACTGTGTCGTTAATTATGAGTACACCTAAAAATTACTGTATCTAAATATGTTTTATTTATTTCGCAATTCAAATTCATTTACATTGTTTATTGACTTTCAAAAAAGCCCATTACAACAGTGTTCATTTAATTTTTCGTAGATCTGGCCAGCTCTTGCAACTTCTTTTTGATGTTCCTCATGAGGTTTTTCACAACCGTTCCGTCGATGGTTTTGCTTACGTTTACCCAGTCTTTTTTGAATTTGATGATGTCATCAGCTTCTCTAGCCTTCTTCCGCAGCTATCCCTTCATCAAAGCCCAAAATTTCTCAATGGGCCTTATTTGCGGACAATTTGGAGGATTCATCGCCTTTTCCACAAATTGGACATTGTTCTCTTCATACCAGTCCAAGGTGGTACGCGCAGAAGTGGCAGGATGCCAAATCAGGCCAAAACAGTGTCGAACCTTTGTGTTTTCGGATTAGCGACAGAATTCGTTTCTGCAGGCATTCCTTCCGGTACATTTCGGCGTTCATATTTGCGGTAGTGAAAAAAGGGTGTCGATTTCATACCGCACTGGCAAATTGCTTGCCAAACCAACACCTTTTTTGCAAATTCCAAAAACTTGATTTCTCAGAATTTGAGACATCCGTTTCATGCTTCACGGTGTAAAACTGTGCCCCTGGAAGTGTCCTGTAGTCCACTTTGACGTACGTCTCGTGATCCATGATAATGCACATGTCATTTTTGCTCAAAACGTCGTCGTACAGCTTCCGAGTCCGGGTTTTCACGGAATCCGCCTGAATTTGGCTGCATTTCGGACATTTTTGTTTCCAGTACGTCTTCAGGGGATTTTGCTTCTTTGCGCGTTGGGCCATTCCAATCGTCGTTCCACACTTTTTTGCGCAATCTCTGATGGACCTCCTCTTTTCCTTAAAAAACTTTGCAAATTTGTTTGTCCAAATTTGGGTTTGACGCACCTGTTTTTCTACCACGGCCGGGTAAGTCCTTCAATGTGTTATGCATAACAAACCGGTTGATCGCATTTTGGACCGCACAGACACTGACACCTTCTTCTTTTGCTAATTTTCTTAGCGACAATCCCTTTTCAGTGCAGTCCTTGGTCACAATCGATTTTCGCTTTTCCTCCGTAAGACCTCGCATTGTTCCGCTTGAAGTACAACTTTAACTTTTAATGAAGGTTTTCGTTTGTTTACAAGGCAAGCAACACATCGACACTAAACAGCTGTCAACATAAGTCATAGTCTTTTTCATACAGAACCTCAAAGGTGTACTGATAATTAATGATGAAGTCCTTAGCAGCACTACACAGAGAAACCAAAGTATCCAAAATCAAGTCATTTTCACTCAACTTGACAGCAAAGTAAAACCAGTCAAAATTGAGTTATTTACGAAGTATCCAATTTTGAGTTTTCCGAAAGGACTCAATACTGAGTGAAATTAACTGTTCGTTAAAAACGAATCGACAGTAAAAATAATCCAAAATTGAGTTTTATTTTTTTGAAAATAGTATACGAAAATGGGCTTCAGTAAACTTTCACTCACTTTTCAATTCAATAAAAGAAAACTAAAAATAAAAACAAAATGTGTGTGATTTATTAATGCATTTTGGGTACATTAAAACATTCCATTAAGAATATGAAGTGGAATTCTGTGTTTATCTAAAAGCTGTATCGTACTCTCTTGTGCGCAATGAGTGCTCTGTCACTTTAGTGCTCTCGGAGCATTGTTTAGTGTTCCATAGATTTATGGCAGTGAGATCTTTAAGTTTTTTCAGTAAAACGGGAACATTGATTCCCATGACTGAAAACAACTTTAGCAATATTTCTACTGCCAGTTCTCCTGAGGTTCCACACGGAATGAAACTATCTCTAAATACAACAAATAGTTCACCTTTTTTAAATGTTTCGGAGCAACAAAAGATGTAACGACGCGGATCATTACGATGGGCGGCTAAATAGTTATTTACCGCATTTGCACTTGTATCAACGTGTACCTGCAAAAACACAAACAAGTTTAAACATTTTTGAGCTTAAAAGGGTATTAGTAATTTGTTGTTGTATCACAAACTCGAGTAATAATGAAAGCATTGTTCTACGCACGATAAATTGATTTGGCGATTACTTTCAAAGGGATAGCAATCTCCTTGGTATGCTTTTATGTGTAAGCAAAATAAATATATTAGTATTCAAATTTAACTCACCTTCGCCCATCAAACTAATGGCGTTGCCAAAAACTCCTCTGGGGACATGTCTTGCTTAATTGGTCGCTTGATACCGCATTGCGTTATTTTTTTTTTTTAAATCGTAAGGCGCCTCGAATATAAACTGAAAATACGATATAAGATAATTAGATATTAAAAGATATTATTATATTATGAAACAATAAACAAAATCGCTTCCACTTAACAGCACCGTTGTTTTCTGAAGGAAGATCAAATATTTTCAGCCAAAACCAAGTGACAGTCCAACACTCCGATTTGGATAGTTTCGCGAAAGGCGCCTCTCGTGTACACTGAAAATTTACTTCTTTTCAAATACCTTGCTCAGGGTAAAATTAACTGTTTCAAATTAACTTTAAGATTAAGTTAGAACTACCAACCAGTGAGAACGAAATTATATCCAAAATAGTAGTTTTATCAAAGTACTTAGTTTTGAGTACTTTCACACTTGTTTTTGGATAGTTTGGTTTCTCCGTGTAGTTTTTGGATCCTCAACCTGTCTGGGAGCACCCCTTCTCCAGACATCTCTGCAACACGCTCCTAAATATGTCAGGATACGCCAGTAATGCAGCTTTCAGGGCCACGTTGGGTTTTCCATCCAGACCTGGAGCTTTGCTCGACTTCAATCTGTCCAACTTGCATATCGGCGTAGTTGCCTCCTTCATGGATCGTGTTTCGGGAAAAGCCTCTCCACGATGAACTTCAGCTGATGGGCACATTTCAGTTTGTATCGTAAGATCTTTAATCTTCGCCATGACTACCCGATAAGTGTCGCCCAAAGAATTAGCTTGCACTGACTTCCAAAGCAACACAAAACTGTCATAATTGGTTGCAACAACTTGATATGGAGATTCCGTTGATGTTGGTAATAGAAAAACCTTCATGGGTGCTGGAAACCACTTTTTGGATACCCATAACATGTATTGCATCCATTCCTGCCAACCCCTCTACCCACTAAAACCTTCTCGTGCCTCCAGCTTTGACCCCTCTCCCCGGAACCACCTTTCGTAATTACTTTAGTGAAGGGGGGGGGGGGGGGGGGGATGTTAGGGTTCTGTTGTGCGTTGAGCACCCGTTATGTCTAACTACTTAGGACTTTAGTAGTTAGCTGGTCCCTCTGACCTGCCACTGGCCATTACGCCATCTGTTCTGAAGCTCAAGGACAATCTGAGACGCTGTACTTACAAAGCCCCAGATGTTCCGGTTTTGACACATTTTGTGGACAAGGTTGCCCGGGATTGTGTCTCGACCACTCACGGTCATCATGCTGTTTCTCGCGCCTTTTAAGCGAGGGCATGTATCCTTTGCCTCCGCGCACCCGTGACACGTGGAGGACTCGACGTGCCTATACTAATGCAGGTACTGTCTAAAGCAGCTATGGCCTGACATGAGCTGCGTCAAGTGGAACTTTACTTCACAATGTCGCCGACCGACCCATCCTGACAACTCTGGAACTAATCGACGTATCCACCGACCTTTGGTGGAGCTATTCCATTCCCTCTACCACTTGACCATAGATGAGGCTCTAATGGTCTTCCGGATACCTATTGTGCCACGTTGTTGAAGCATTATAAGTCCTCTTTTATGAGGATGCCTTTGAGCATCATCTCCTCTAAGACGTAGACCGCGTCGCGTGACACTGTCCGGTATGCGCTGACCACTGTTAGGCACATTAGCTTGTGCGTACTCTTGAGCTTACCTAAGTAGCTCTTAGTACTTAGAGCGAGTAACCCACGCCGGCGCATCATACTGTAACAAGGATCAGCGTCCAAGATTGGTAAGATGATTCGCGTGTAGTTTTCGTTGTTCGTGTTAAATTAAAAAAAAAACCAAGCAAGTGTATTCATGTTCGTGAACGATGAAATATCCCAACCACGAAGCAACCAGTAGCAGAACTACCCTTGCAAGAGCTAAGCAATCTACCACCAGATGTCACTGTCTTAGCGATGAATGGACCGCCATAGGATTGGCGAAATAAGGGCCTTTCCTTGGAAAATTTGAGGCACAAAAAGCGGGTCAACGGCCATTGGTACGAGGTGATCTTCAAACACTACGGTCGTATCAACGAACAGAGCTAAACGTCAAAGCAAACATTTTGTACCAATTGGATATCCAGGTAATGAACTACATCTAATAGAAAACCCTGAACCAGACCCGACCATTGCCTAGCAAATCTAACCGCCATCCTCAATTCTCCATCACGCCCTCGCGGACCTCGCGGTTTTACCGTAATACTTACGGAAGGAGCTGATTCGACCCCGTCTAACGCCGGTGGTTCTCAGTCACCGTTCGCCAACCTGATCCCCCCAGTTATTCTGCGTGCGTCACCGATCCAGGCAAACGGACTTAACTTTACTGTTTGTCAAAGTTTTGAGTTCATCAACACACTCGAAAGGCGCACGGGACAGGTTGAGGGTCCCCCGAGGCTGCAGCTCAACCCTAGCGAAGCCGAGTGGAGTGCCGAGACCCTTGGCGAGGAGTAATTGCGTTACAGTTGACGGACAGGGGACAGGTGAAGGGGCCCCGAAGAAAAGAGAAAATACAAGAGCTGAGGTAGTAGTAGAACCTAAGAAAGTGGGAGTTCGTAGCCAGAGAAGGGAAGATAAAGACAGAATTAAAGTGTGAACAAACCAGTAATAAAGTGGGAGTTTTGTTTGAAGCGTACGTGAAGTATTTCCTTGGTTCGCGGTTTGTCTCGAGCGTATGCCGGCCCTGAGCCTTGAAGACGGGGATCTTATCAGGGCTCCGAGTAACACCGCACTGGCACGTTACAATACCTGAGTATGGACAGGGTTACACTGGCACAGGAGCTTTCGCTTGCTCCCTCGCACCGCCGAGCTATCATGCGGGATAATGCTGATAGGTATAGCCATCGAGCCCTTCTTGCAGGCGTAATTGACGTGGTGGGCAAAGGACAGCTTATCGATCATAACCCCCAAGTACCTCACGGACCGTTTTGCGTTGATTTTACAGTTGCCTGCACTAATCGTCACCTGTTGCTCCGATATTCTTTTGTTGACCACAGTAATCTCCGTTTTGTGATGGGCTAACTGAAGACGCCGAGACGCCGAGACCTTTCAACGAGCGTATTGCAGGTTGATCTCTTGACTCCCGGGGCCTTCTTTAGCTCGAAAAGCATGTCGCTTTTCTGAGTACGCCTGGTTTTTACAACTTCTTCACCACTGGATCAGCACTCACTTTCCGCAGAAGTTCGGCGTACGTCGTACCAATCAAGATGTGTACCAGGACGAATGTTTGAAGCAAATGTTGATCGCGTTTCTACAATAACATCATGGCGATGGACAATACGTGTTTTGGCCGGATAAAGCGTCATTGCATTACGTCAGGTGGTAGGCTGTGCTTTTTGGCGAAGGAGACGATTTTTCTTCGGAGTGCAAGTCTAATGTGCTCGTTAGTACATGCCTTGAAAGTTCGTCGATAATTTTGGATTTTTGTTGCTGATGATTCGAAAATTTGTAAACGAAAATGGAGAAAAGTGCATTGGAGCAGTCTGAACTATAAACTTTGACTCGTGCAAGCTGCCGTCGCGGATTACTAGTGCGCGTGTGCAATTGGTTCCTATGAGCTGAAGTTGAAGTTTTGCGTATTGCGAAGTCACGCAGTCGAAAAATGGCTTTCAACAGAGCTGTTTGGTTTAGGTGTTTTTTGCCTAAGATTTTTCCTCAAGTGAGCCTTAATCAAAACTGTTATTCGTATATGTTCGAGAAGAAGATGGTAATCTTCCGCGTAGTTTATGGAAAAGAGTGGAAAAGAGCAAGAGCAAGTAAAGCAGTGGAAAAGAGCAAGATGATTTGCGTAAGTTAGACAATCCGTCTGCCCAAGGTTGGCCAGGTGGCTCGGCATAGGATCAGCGTGGCCAATGGATTGTAATGCGTGATCGGCCGCTTATGCTCATGCCCTGAGCGAATTAGAAGCGGCTCGGTGATCTCGGGCACTGTTGAGGAACCCAGTATAGCTGAGACTAAAAATCAGCACATCACAGGTTGAGACTGATAGATCTAAAGCAGGAATCAATACTGGAATATCGGTGAGCTTGTCTTATTTTTCTTTTTTTTATCTGTGGCTCCTGTTAAGACCGTTCACGGTCCATCTCGCTCTAGAAATTACGTTGTAATCCTATATGAACTGAGATATATTAAGACTGATCTGAGATATGGTAAGCGTGGATAGAGATTGAGTAATTGCATTAGTCATGTGATAGAGGGTCAGTGTGAATAAAGGGCGACATTCTTTTGCTCTCCCCGACACACAGACGCACACCAAAAGCTTCATTTCGTGCTCAGCTGTAGTGCATGCTTAGGAATCCACAATACATCCAGTAACGTGTGATTCGTGGGTTAATCGAAGGAAATGGTAGAGGCATTGCATTTGCAAGTTAATCCGTTCTTTCTCAGGAAACGATCGGTATCGCAGACATGGGCGCTGATTATCATATTCCATGTAGCGTCACAAGGAGTGTGGGTAGACGTGCGTTGCGGGTACACCTAAAATATTGGTTGCATGCACGATTTGATCGTTGAAAAAACGTTAGTTTCTACCAACAGTTTTTATCCAAGGCACAGACCATACTATAAATGAGAAAAGTATGCTATAAACTAGTTGAAAGCGCACACACCAAGCAACATTTTTTTTTATCGTTTACAATATTTTACACTATTAACATAACCAGCATGAAATAGTGTGAGTGTAAACATAAATTAGAATGTCATCGCTGCATGTTCATAGCGAATTCGTTTTTGAACCTAGGTAAAAAAAAAAACAACAAAAAAAAAAAAACATCCAAAATTACCATAACAAAAAAAAACAAAACAACAATCTCTCCTTCTTTATTTGGTTGTTTGAAATTCCTGAACCTATTTAACTTATTATATTTTATTGTATTGTCATGCAAAACAGTAACCAAGTGCTTATGTATGTATTTTATCCGGTGATCCGTTTTGTTACAAGCATTCTTTTATTCATGAATACGCGCTGAACCATCGCACATAAATTCCGCAAGGGTTCTGGGGTTTTTCTTCCATAAAAACGGAAAAAAAACTTTGAGGTAGCTCATCGAAGCTTCCGGTCCGCCTCTTAGCATCTTGCTATGAGGTACCAGGTGAGTTTTTATCGATTGCCTGTCGATCTGATAAATTTGGAAGATGACAGCATTGAGGTATCTCAAATTATAATAATCCGTCCAATGTTTCACAAACCAGCGATTGGCTATAATGAAAGGACCAACCCCCTTGGTGCTAAACCGATGAGCCTATACATAAATAGAAGCATAAAGTAGCCAGAAGGCACGAAATGCACCTACGCACACTGGATTCACATAGATTATTCTAAAGAAATTTCTACTTGATTGATAGAGTTGTAAAAATTGAAAGTTTACGAAGAAAGAGTTTGCTTCGAGCATCGGCAGGGATAGGTTGTGTCGATCCTTTATTACGCACTATGTTGCTATCGGGCATGGCGCGTTTTGTATTGTTTCGGTTAAATATAATTCGGCGATGCGAGTGATCGAGTGAGCACAGAAAAAAAACAACAAAAATGTTTCACGGTGAGATGTGGTTCGACAGGGCTGTGGGGATCACAATTATTTGTGATCCATAATAATGGTTTGCAAGCTCACCGTGCCATTATATCCCGGAACAAGTAACCCACTATCTAACAAACAACTATGCTGTATAGCTGTTTGTTTAGACAAATTTGGAAAAGATGTTCTGCTATTTCTTCTTGAAAGCTAAATAACTTCTTCAAATGTGTTTGAACAAGCGGTTATTCGACGCTGATGTTTGTAAGTTATCTCATATTGTAAGTGATTCCACTAGCATCCTTACTGTTAGTATAAATAGGTTCAAATCAGAAATCGGTACTAATATTTAAATGTTTTAATAAACGCCGCTTGAATTCAGCTTATCGTTAACTAAAAAGAACCCTGCTGCGACCAAATCCTGTTATCCTATATCCCAGCAATTTCTCGTGGAAAGGCTCGGCTTTCAATCAAACGAGTCTCACACATTCCTACCCTTTACTTATTTGACCTGCATGTGGGCGAGGCAGGCGCTGGTTATTGCCTTAGTTTGGGATCACCAATTTCTACACACTGAGGATGTATGCTAATCCTAAACATCATCTGTTAGTTCTCTGTGTAGTAACAGCTGATCTGACAGCAACGGAGTAGCAATCTCGGGCGGTCAATCATGCTCGTGTCTTGCATGTAAGAATACACCCAGGTATGCAATAAGCAGGTCCAAAGCGCATTTACAGCAACCAATCAAGCAATTAAGTCGCCTTAAATGCAACATAAATGCCACTTTTGGCCCCAATATACGGCTGCTTTACTGCAATGCTATGATAATGCTTCATTAATGCTATTTTGCATTCAAAATGCTTATTACAGGGTACAAGCATTTAAATAGCATTTGAAATGCAACTTTACAACAGATAGCATTCAAGATGCTGATATAGTGCTAATATAATGCTTGTAGCATGAATGAAATGTAGATTTAGGGTTGATTTACTGCATATACTAATGCTTATTGGTTACCTGGGCAGTGCCGTAAAAGGGGATAACATTGACCGGTTTGCCCATACCATCAATAGTCCACATAACCAGTTTTCGTTGACACACTTTCTAGCTATCAATTATGTTTCTTAATCTAGTATTTTTTGGCTTCCGAAAGCTATAACATGTTTAAATATTAAGTTTATTAATTGCCAAGAACTGGAAGTTGAATTGAGCATAGCTTTTTCATCTATCGGCTCGTGGGGGAAAAAAGCAATAAATGCTTGTCTAATAGTTAACATAATAGGTTAAAGATATTTTTTTATATACGTTAGGTTTGCTAGGTTGGGTTCTTGATTAAAGGAAAAAAATTGTAATAAAATTCGTAGCCTTTCCTATTTAAAAATATATCTCATTGTTGTCCACTTTTTGCGCTTTTTTGCTACAACTTGTCACAAAATTGAGGCAACGTCGCGCTTTTTCATTGAGGCAAAGCGGGAATAATACAAACATTCAACATAAGTAATAAACAATTGAAACAAACACAAAAAATTTAAAAATAAAATCAAAAGTTAGGGGGGAGGGGGCAACGGCCCTCCCCTGCCCCCCCCCCTTGGCTACGCCTATGACCTAGGTTGGAACCAGTTCCTGAGATACCTGAAATAATTGCCAGTGCAAACTTCAACCCGATACGAGTTACAAATAAAGAGAAGCACACCGAAGTTCAACACAAAACAAGCCGACCTTATCGTGATACCTGATCCAGATTGGAATTGCATCAAAAAACGAATTCGCTATTGTTTTGCAACACCTCGTATTTCGCAGTTTATAAAATTTGAGAAAACTATTTAATACGTTTCACCCTAGTGGGTATACTTTACAGGGATTCTTAGGTGATGCCGGATCTTATATTGTTTCCAGGTGCAATAAGCTCCTCGTTGAAGGGGCAACGGATCCGCGGTGAGTTGTTCCAGGTAATTGTTTCCGATTGGATGATTGAAAGAGATCGGTATCATATGGGAGTATGGCCAGGAATCTTAAGGTGATCGATTCTTCAGGTACTAAGGAATTACTGTCGCTTTGCTCTGTTCGGAACATAAAATCAATATAATCAACTTCTTAGCTTGTATTTAAGTATAACATGATTTTATGGCAGAAATAAGTTAGAGAAATGCTCTGGCGGCTCGCGAGTGGACGTGTTTTTGTTTCAGTTGTCAATTTTTCGAATTATTCCGCGATTGTATTATTTTAAATCGTTATACTATGGCTTGAAAATGGTTACTTCGCCACTTCAATTCCTATTCCTCATCATGCAATCTCATCATAACATTCATTGCTAAATTTCTATACTGAGACAAATAAGCTACATATCTGTAATGAATATAGATAAAGGCTTTATCTATTTATTTATCAGTTATTTCGTCCATCTCTTCTTTTTCTTCTTTAGCATTTCAAGCTTATTGCTTTCACAATAAGCTTGTTGCTTGCTCTCAACACAGTGTTCTTAATGCACTTCCACAGATATTAATTAAGAGCTTTCGATGCCAGATGCAATTTTTGCATTAGTATGAAGGCTGAACTTGCCATATTCTACGCTTTGCCCAGGGAGTCGAGAAATTTTTCCTTCACGAAAAAATCCTAGACCATACCGGGAATCGAACCCAGCCACCTCCAGCATGGTGTTGCCTTGTAGCTGCGGCTTTATCGACTGAGCTAAGGGAGGACCGATCCTTCCGTCCATAGTTCATTCTAAACTGGCGGCGGTAGAATATATTGATTAATATAACGGTAACAAGAAATTAACAATGATACATAAAGTTGTATATTAAAGTAACGCAATGTTGTTGCTGCAATCCAAGAAATCTGAAAAAATCTCTTTCACCACTCGTTCTTATATTTTCAGGCATTCTTCTCTTTTCAGAGAGCGTGTAATGGCGCTGTTAGCATAAGTCATAGGGAGCTAAGACTTAATGCTTAGGTACCAACCGTTTGAAGAGAAATGAAGTATCACTTAACCTTCTTAGACTAGATGCTCCCAACGACCATTTTTAAATAAATTTTTGTTCTGTACACCAAACAAGGCATTCTGTTCAACTATTCTCTCCGACTATTCATTTCCTTTTTCCTTTGATATCTATTGAAGGCTACGTGGGTTCCCCGTGTCTTCTTACGGTAGATATCAAATCCTCCCTATCTCCAACGGTTGCATGGACGTGGCCAGGTGAGCGATCGAGGAGTGTCTTCGTCGAGATTTTTACGTGAAGAAATCAGTAACTGGTTTCGTTTCATGGTGGCATGCAATGTCTTCAACGAATTATTCCTCATCGTAGCTCCATCCACGAGGTGTGCAAATGTCAATGCTAGTGCTAATGCTAATACTAATGATAAAGCGTCATTGCATTACGCCAAAAAAACACAATCGTTCCTGAAAACCCATTCGATCCCATTTGTACCCAAAAACCACAACCCGACAAATCTGCCTCAGTTTCGCCCAATCGAAGATTTCTTCGGAATTTTGAGCTCCTTTATGCACAAAAAAAAAAACTGGAGAAAGCATTGCAAACAGTTGATTGGTAGAATCAATAGATGCGTTCGCAAAGTTGACATGAAGGCAGTACAACGCTCCTATTCCGACATCAAACGGAAGCCTAGCCAAACAGCAGACTATGGACCGTTTTCAAATGTTCACTAATTTTTTTTCAACAATGGACAATGTATCTTTAATTCCAATAAATCAGATCTTCTTCAAGTATGTTTGTATCCTTTTGACAGATTGAAAAAGAAATTCCAAAATTTTAGTTGCCACCCGTTATAAATGCTCAACAGCCATCATTTGAGAGAAAGGTTGAACTTTTGAGAAATACATGTAGTAATGGTGACTTGTAATAAATATATTCCGATATTGTAGTTGTCCAGGCGGCATGCCAAAAAATCGTTTCGATAATATTTTGTTGGTGCCAATACAATGCTATGTACGGTGTCTATAAAACACCATTATTAGTTTTTGTACAATGCAGTATCTGAAATTTTACACGAATAAGCGAACAGTGGCACGTTTTATCCTACCAGTAGAGTATTGCTAAATAATGTTGGCATTATTCAATGCCGCAGAGTATGAAAAGTTCAACGAAAAACCATCCATAAAGAGGAAAGACATCAAAGCGTCAAAGAATGAGCTATTTATAAGTGAATAACTTTTTCAACGCTAAAATCAGATTGTCTCATATCTCAAAGCATTAAATACAGTTTCGTGTGATGCAAACTGAAAAGGTCAAAAACTTATGTGCAACGCATAATTTTAGTCACTCGAAACCCTTTTGTCAACGACCAACTTCTCTACGTGTCTATGTGTATTACTTGCGATTTCAGGCTACGAATCCATAGAAGCTATCCTCTCCAGTGTGCCACCAGTGCCAGTGCGTTGAACATTGAACATCGCTTTTGTTTCGCCGGCATTAAATCGCCGGAAATATGATCTGTTCAGCTTGTGAAATATATTAAAACTTTATAATTGTAATCCTCAAACAAGTGAACAAAATTCGATCACAAAAACGCGTGAAAGTGTTCATTTTGGTGAGATGAACGCTGGACAGCAGAAGGTGCAGAGGGGATACATCTAAGCAACCCCGCGCCAGACTGGCGCCGCATGCTGAGAGCAACGATGATGACGATGATGATGCTATCGCTTTCCAATTATTCCTTTTGAAAAATCAGGACTTTCTTTTTACTCTGCACCGCATCAGGAAAGCAGGATGCCAACCAAGCTGGAAGTTGTGCTCATCAACAGTGCCGATGGGATTTACTATCCGGGACAGGAAGTAATTGGCGACGTAATCGTGACACTGGGAAAAAGCTGCAATGTGACTAGTGAGTGAGGTTTTATTGATTACCCATTAGTTGAATCAAAGGAGCATATTGTTTGTTTTTTTTTTTGTTTTTCTAGAATTGCTTCTGACCATTTGTGGAGTCGGGAAAGCTAAATTTCCCGATCTGGAGAAAACAGGAAAGGGAGCCTACCGTGGCAAAGAGCGGTATTTATCCTCGGAGCTGGTTCTGTACCAGCCATTCGGTACGAAATCACTCAATTTTGCGAAATAAAGAAAAACGGTAAACCAAGATCTTGTTTGCAGACAAATTAACTGAAATCCCCGCGGCAACGTACAGTCATGGCTTTGCGTGTCAACTTCCAGAGACTATTCCGGCATCTTTCGAAGGCAAATACGGCCACATTCGGTACTGGTTGAAAGCAACCTTGGAGCGACCCTGGAAACAAACGAAAAGCTATACGTTCCACTTCCAGATCGTTCGGCAACTGGATCTTAATGATGAAGTCCTTCTACCCGTGCGATCTGAGCTGACCAAATCCCTTGGCTATTGGCCATGTGTGCCCAGTGGCGTTCTGTACGCGTCCGTGGAACTCTCAACATCCGGTTTCGTGCCCGGGCAATTTATTCCAGCTGTAATTCAAGTCAACAACAAGGGCAACAACAAAATGACAAGGATAGTGACCATGCTAGTGCAGAAGGTAGTTTACAGAGCAAGGCGACCGACGGTATTCCAGACAGTTGAGCGCACAGTAGTTTGTAAAAATGTTACGCCTGGAATCAGGCTGCCAGAGGGCGGTGTCCTTGCTGCGGAAAACCTGCAAGTGCCTTGGGTGTTGCCGTCGAGCAGCTATTCAAATGTGGTCCAAGTAGGGTACGAAGTGGCGGTGGAATTTCAGTTCGACACCTGCTTCTTCAACGCCAATCAGACAGTTCGGGTGCCGGTGACGATTGGGGTGATACCGGCACGGGATTCCAATCTCATCGAAAGCAAAGCCATCCGGGTGTGGACACGGAAAGCGTGAATGTTGCATTTAGTTTTTTTTTTATTCGCCGCCAAAGACTAATCGACTACTTTGATATATGGACTGTTAGATCATGAAATGAAATTTATAAGTCGTTGCAAGCATTGTTGATACCAAACTATCGTGTTCCTTCTTCTTCGTGATTTCCTTTTTCTTCTATTCGGTGACAACATACGAATGGGATTTTCATTCTAATTCTACGAATAAATACATTTCATAAGTAGATATGCCGGTGCGTGTTTTATTTGAATAAGCCCATTGAGTTGGCCTGGGAATTTCTCGGTAATTTTTGTTAGTTAGTCACCGACGGTTGCTAGGTATAAGTAACATTGAGTTGGCCTTGCCTTTTAGTCTATACATTTTTCATCACTTCCGCTCAAACCCAAGGGTAAATCCCTTAGAACAGTGTGCCAGCCACGATGTCTTACACATTAGACGAACTTCGATTTCTAATCCATACCACCTGTGTGGCACACTGAGAAACACTTTTGACAGTTGAGCTTATAGAAATAAGAAACTAGCAACCTTGCCAATATGCATTGCCTGGTTGCCAAGCTAAGCAGAAAATAACAATTTGGGCCCCTGGAGAGTGTGATCTTTTTAGTGGAATACCTGTAACTAGAAAATGAGAAGAAAGATTAGTAATTTCCGTTTAATGGAAATGATTAAATAGAAATTTGGGCTGTCAACACATCGGCACCTTCGGCTCATTACCGGATCTCCCAGGACATTGCAACCCTTAAAGACACAATTAAAAAAAAATAGCACAGGAGAAAAGTGTGCTGAGCGATCCACCTCTTGCCTGAAACCATTTACCTCCGTCTATTCACTAGGCTATAGCCATATATGGTGCGAGAACGGAAGTAGTTTGAACTTCTAGAAGATTATCTCACAAAACGGGATCTTCGGGAATTGGAAGTTCTGAATCGAAGTGCTGATGGAAGACAAGGAATTACTGGACTGTCGGGAGGACGCCATCGCCGATGAAGAGTATGCGAAGGATCTTCCGGTGGACACTGCTGCTGTTCGAGCGGAGAGGAAGCAGCTATTGGAGGAACGGATCGCCCGAGACCGGAAATGTAAGCACTTGCTCGTACGTTAAGGACAAGCGCACGGCGAAGGACGTCTGCGACGGTTTGAAGAGCGCGTTCGAGCTTATTGGAATCGCAGGGAAGCTGTTTCTGAGGAAGCAATTCAATTTCAAGAGCTGACGTTAAGAAACGGTGAGCGGATATAACAGCTTTTTGCTGCAGTTTGAGAAAAAAAAATCTGAATTACCATTGTGATGTAAATATCAGAGCATGTAAAATTTTATTTCATTCCGCACGAAGCAGCAACTTGCATGAAACATTTCTAACGAAGACGAGCTTTCGCATTCAATATTATCAGCAATGTATGGAATGTCCCAGAACGTTACACGATGTATAATGTAATATTTTATATTTTGTGACGCCATTTATGTGCATAATATTGAACAGAAATTCACACTACTTTTTCGAGCTGTGTACGAGAGCTGAAAGGGGTGGAGTGAAAATGGACGAGGAGGACGTTGTATTTCAGCTGCTGCTGGTGCTGCCGAAGTCTAACGATGATCTGATCACTGTGTTGGAGACGATTCAGCCTGATCAGTTAACGCTGGAATACGTAAAAAAGCGCCTGTCGGACGAGCAGGTAAAACGAGCGATCCAAAATCCATCGGACAGCGAGGAGGAAAATTCCAGCGAGTCAGCTTTTGCTAACAGAAAGTCCGACTTCAAGTGTTTCGGCTGCGGTTGATTCGGACAGAAGCATGCAGATTGTCCTGAAAATCCTGCGAAAGAACGAGAGAAGAACCAGAAGGATGCTGGAAAGTTCAATCGCAAGCAAAAGTATGGTCCATATTTTTTTTCCCTCTTTTTTTTTTTTTATTTTGCCATATGATCATCACAGTATGCTCTGGTTACTTGAAGAAAAAACAACAACACTTCATTTTGTGATTTTTCCATATTTTTCTGTGATAATCTCATTAAAAAAGTACTATTAATAAGTCCCCTAGAAGTACGAATTCTGTAATGAATCATTCTTAATACATTTATAATTCACGTACCTCTTAGCAAGTGCAAGAAAAAGAAACATTGTTGGATGCTAATGTGCTGAATCAATTCAAAATAGCACAAGTTTTCCGCCGCATTATTCTTTGTTTTTTCATGCTTCAGTCTCGAAAAAAAAAATACTTTGAGTAATGTCATAGCAACCACAATCGAGGGCTCTAAATCACACACATAAGGTATAACATAAACGCAGATGACGTCACTACAATAACCAGTTGGGAAAAACAATTCGTGTGAAATATAGAGAACGGTGAATGAATGTCAATAGATCTCTATCTCTTGCTGTACAGAAACACAATTCGCAAAGTAGCAAAAGCTGTTGGGGTTTTATTATTTATCTTTTTATTTTATTTTTTTTTATTTTTTCTTAATATTTTCTTTTTTCGCTTTTATTAATTTATATTTTTAATAACACACCTTGTCAAAAAATTTATCACTCTCCCGCCAAACACTTGGGTGGGTGGGAAAAAGAGAAGAGAACAAATATTGCTGTTTGCAGTTAAAATTGGACTCCGACAAAAACAGAAAAGTGTGATAAAAGTGCACGTTTACGACAAATCGTTTCCTGTCTTCAGTGAACTTATACCTTTCAGCATAAAGGATAAGTGCACCGAAGACAACAAAACGATTTGACGTAAACGTGCACTTTTATCACACTTTAAAATGCGCAAAAAGCACTTCTAGAGTCCAATCACAACTGCAACCAGCAATAGAATAAGCAATTATAACGTAATTAAAAAGCAATAACTTAACTCACTTGAAAGATTATTGTGAGGATATTCAGTTGAATGATTCGACCAAATTAAAAGAGGTACATATTGCAGTTTTCCGATAGTTCTAAGTAATCCATGCCAAGGCTGAAGGACTACGCAACTGTTTTTTTTTTTTAATTTATGTAGGCTTCTGCGTCGTCTTATCGTCATGGGGTTACTGAATTCTTTAAGTTCTGAGATTTTACGCAAAGATACTTCATGTTCCAGATACCCACTACGCAAAAAAAACTTCACGGTTTCATTTACCGATAATAGGTTAAGACAACAAATGAAGAGAATAAAAGAGGGTTTGAATTACTAAAAATTTAGTGTTACCAAATTTTTTGCATAAAACAAAATTTTCCTCGGTGTTAATATTTTTTCAATTAAGTTAATCATACACTTCCATTTGTTGTCAAACAGTTTTTCTATGACACGTAATTTTTCCAAGCTACAATTTTTAAATTAAGCTTAATGCTGAAATGCATAGGTGGATTGTTAAATCATAAATGTCGCATTTTATATTCCGTGAAATTAATTTTTTTTTATGAGCACAAAATCAATTTTAGCGATCACATAGACGATTCATGACAATTTTCAATTAAAATAAAATAAGTTTTTTTAATTGACACTACAAATATTTAGTGACAGTTAACTTCCATGCAAAGTCCCATAGAGGGGTGTATGAATATTATTTTTTTTTAAATGCAATCGCACAAATATTTCCTGTGTATTAAAATTCATAACATTTTGGATATACTCAAGCTTCTTAGTCAAATGCATATAGAGAATTTCATTCAAATAAAAAAGTCGATTAAATTGTTACACATTACAAACAGTAAATTGTTATTTTAAAAGAAGTAATATAATCTGAATATAGACTTCTCCAAATGCTTAAGTGTGAGATGATAGAGTGTGATATGTATATGGTACGAAAAAATCGATGTACGTACACATCGCACACGGCCAGCCATATCAACTCACTTCTGAGTCGCTTTTGACTCACTTTCGTCATTAGTGGAGTCACTGAAATTTGAGTAAATGTAACTGGTATTGACAAGCCGACAAATCAAAAATATCGACTCAAATCAGATGGATGTTTTGATTTGTCGACTTGTCAATCCCAGTTACATTTACTCAAATTTGAGTGACTCCACTTTTGACGAAAGTGAGTCAAAAACGACTCCAAAAACTGAGTTTAAATGGCTGGCCGTGTACCCCCCCTTCACACCCCTGCCCCCCCCCCATCGGGCCCCAACCCCCTCCCCCCACTAAGCCTTCGTAACTACAGGAACAGACATGATGTCCATTACTTTTCGAAAACGGTGTAAAAGTTAATATGAGCGCCGCTTTAAAAAGCAAGTGCAGAGAAAAAAAACAAACAAAAAATTTTCAGGTTATGGCTAGGCTTTTATTGGTAAACATTAACATGACAGTTATCACACAACTGCAGCGCCGCCTACCAGGAGCATAACGACATACATTTGAAATGTCGGTTTAAAGTTTTACACAAGTAGCAGACCGAAGATGAACGTCTGTTCTCTGTGGTTAAACGTCACTAAGCCTAATACGGTCATCTGGGAGAGGCGAACATGAAAAACCTTTGGAAGCACTTTCGACTACTGCGAAAATCCAGGACTGGCCAAATAAATGCGTATGCGGTGTATGTCTGGCATGTACACGCTAAGAAAAAAGTACCCAGCGGAGCACTTAAGTGTGGGTAGCCAAAGTTGGGTATAATCATGTTAACCTACCGTTGGGTACAAATAACTTAGATTTGGGTAAAAATTTACCTTAAAATAAGTAATTTGTACCCAACGGTAGGTAAACATGACTATACCCAACTTTGGCTTCCCACACTTAACTGCTCCGTTGAGTACTTTTTTCTTAGCGGGTAAGCAAACTAGGAAACCGTTCACACGAAGATAGAGAAGCGTTCATCTCGACCTATAGAACGTAAAATGATAAGCGTTATTACGTCACGTTTATTGACGATTATAGCCACGTCACGGTCGCCTATGTCCTGGCGTAGAAAGATGAAGCACAGAGAACAGACATTGATGTCCATATAGGGAAACTGCCCCCATATTAATCTCATTGTTCCTTTATTCATCCTACGATGAATCAAACAATTGGGCAGTTGGAAGGATCGGTTTCGTTTTCTAATAATGTTTGCTTACGTTAAATAACTACAACAAACATTACTAACTTATCCTGTCACGTGTATATCGTTTTATTTCCAGTAGGATGAATTGCAAAGTGATGAGATTAATATGGATACATCTTCCCTACCTTAATATGGGCAGCCGTTATAAGAAGCAAGTGCAGAGAAATACAAACAAAACTTTTCAGGTTATGTGCTAGGCTTTTTATTGATAAACATTGACATGACATTTATCGCACAACTACAGCGTCGCCTACCAGGAACATAACGACATCCATTTGAAATGTCGGTTTAAAGTTTAACACAAGTAGCAGACCGAAGATGAACGTCTGTTCTCTGTGGATGAAGTTTGATCAGTATCGTGCGTTGGTTACATCATTCTTAAGAACGAAAATTGCTTGACGCAGGTGCGACAACCAGTCTTCACAAAAACATGACCGGCACTGACCTTAAGCTTGGCTCTTACTAGTGCGCGTTCATCCTGTACACGCTCTCCTTCTCGTGTTTATGTGTAACGAGCACATCACACATGGGAGCAGTGGATGAACGCGACGTGTTTGAAAACATAATTCGAGCTCACACGTGCAAAACTCGGAAGTTTAAACATCAGGCGTAAAACTCGAGTACGAGCGTAAACCATAGCGTGCCTCTGCTCGATCACCGACGGCTGAAGGCAAAGGCTGATTGTGTTTTTCTTCGACGGTTACATCTGCAAACAGTCAATACAAGTGTCCTGTTGCATTGGTGAGAAGAACAATTTGTAGAAAAATCTTTATTTTGATAACGCAACATAGTTAGCCAATTATCGCAATTGGAAAAAGCGATTATTTTATGTAAAGGGTTTACTGTTTACAGGTCAGTCTTCATGAATTATTCCCATTTAACAATTAAAGTAATAAATTTTCCAAAGAACTACCAAAGTAACCACAAAAAGTGCATTATATTATTGCACTTTTTTTTAACCCATAATCAACATCTCTCATGCGGGATCGCAACAATGCAACAGTTGTCAAGTAATGAAGCGTTAGATTAGCTTTAAGAATATAGTGATGAATTACCAATGTAATAATGCTACTTTAGCAATGTCTTATGGCATCATAAAAGATATGGCAAGAAATTCGATCTTAAACTGATTTTCACGCAAGACTTAAAAGAACTTTATCTTCATTGATTACTTAACGTTTGGATCGATTTTCCAAAAGAAAAGATCTAATAAACGGGTTAGCAAAATAAAGCAGAAAACATGAGCACGAAGCTTACGCTCGTGTTCATGTTCACTTTGATGAGTGCATGTGTGCACTTCAAGAGAGTGTTCATTTGAGAGTGTATACTTCCATCAAACATCTGCGCTAGGCTGCACCTAGAAGACTGACGACAACGGTGGGGGAGTACACGAGCAAGTCATTTCGGAAACTTTGCCGTACTGAAGGAATCTGCATGGAGGCTACTATTTCATATAGTCCGCAGAAGAATGGAGTAGCCGAACGGATGAACCGGGCCCTTCTGGATGAGTCACATTGATCATGTTGGAGGATGCTGGTCTTTTTTTTTTAATCTTTATTTTACGTCGGCCTATTTCCTCACATGGTGACAATCATCGACGCCAGGAAGACGACTCCACCACCTGTACCCTACCTAACGACTCATGAATATGAACCGGGACCAACGGCTTTACTTCCCTTCCGAAGGAAGACGTGACCAGATTTTTTCGCCTCAGAAAAACCACCGACGTCGACTGGGATTGAACCCAGACCCACTGGGGTGCCAAGTAGCAGTCACGCTTACCACTGCACCACCGACGCCGGCTGAGGATGCTGGTCTACCGAAGATATTTTCTTAATAGAAGTCCAACGTCTGCGCTAGAAGGAAAGAAGACACCGAGAAGTGGTACAATAGTAAGCCGAATATTGATAAACTACGAGTTTTTGGATCCATTGGCTATGCTTGGATTCCGTAGCAGAAGTGTAGCAAACTGGATCGGAAATCCGAGACAAATGTGATGATAGGTTACACAATTGAATGGCTATCGTGTTTGGAATTCAAGAAAGATGCAGCTGTTTAGGTCACGCGATGTGGCGTTTGATGAAAAATGGCTAAGATAAAATCCGTTCGATTGCTGTTGATCATCAGGGTGGACCCTTTTGTGGATCCACTGATAAACCCAACGAAGCTGACGAGGATGAACCTACCGGGGCGCTCCCTTCATAGCCAGAACGTGACAATTGCTCAGCAGAAATGTCCACGAGGCAAATCGGATGGGAGCGCAGAATCCCCGGTAAGTTCTTTGACTTTACCACCGGTTTGGGAGCAACTTCTGCCATTGAATGTTAGCAAATCGAGCTGAAACAACTGATGACGCGCTAATGGCGTATGCACTGAACGCAGAAGCATTTGTGGAAAATCTGCCAACCACAGTCGATGGCCTGATGAAACGATAAGACTGGCATCATTGGAATAACGCGATTTTTAGTGAACAGGAGTCATTATGTAAGAACAAGACGTGGGAGCTCGTTCCAAAACCAGTAGGGAGGAACCTTGAGGATTGCAAGTAGGTCTTCAAAATGAAGCGCGATGAAAATTGAAACATGAACCGATGCAAGGCTTGATTTGTAACGAAGGGCGACACTCATTGACAAGCATACGACTACGATGAAACGTACACGCCGGTTGCGAAGAACACCACTGTACGTGTGTCACTGGCCTTGACAAATCATGAAAAGTTTCAAACTCATTAAATGGACGTGAAGAATGCCTTCCTTAGGGAACGTCCATTAAGTACGTCACGCAAAAAGCGACTTTTTATAACACCCCCCCCCCCCCCCATATCACGTTTTTTGTATGGACCTTCAAATTTTTTTGTATGGATCGTCACGTTTTCCCAAACCCCCCTCCCCCCTAACTGCGTGACATACTTAATGGACCTTCCCTTAATGGCGTGTTGAAGGTAGGGATATACCTGCGACAACCCGAAGGACTCGAGTGGTGTAATATAATTGTCGTCTGCCGTCTCAAGAAGTCGCTGTAAGTGCTGAAGCAAGTCCCCATGAAGCTGGAAAGAAGAGTTAAAGTCTTTTGTGCTGAAGTTTGCCTTTCAACGTTTAAATCTGGACAGCTGCTTATACTGGAAAAGGATCGGGACTGCTGTCATTTACCTGTTGCTCTATGTTGATGACATTATCCTGGTGTCTAGTCATCTTCATCTGGTGACTGTGGGCGACCCCGGCGTAGTGGTTTACATCTATACCTCTCACGCGTTAGAATCTCACTCCCGTACAAGTTACGACAATTCCCAAAAGAGGTATTTTAGTGACTAGGACGGGAGATAAACCAGCCCGAGGCTGAAAATCTCGATAAGCAAGATACAAAAAAAACATCTGGTGACTGAAATCAAAATAAAGTTACGCAAACGACATTACGAACGAACAACGCAAATGACATGACGAACATGGGTGAACTGAAGTATTTTTTTGGGACTGGAAGTAGAACCGTAGAACAGGACCGGTTTTAAGGGACAACGAAGATAAGTTAACCAAAATATATTTGACTGGGGCAACAACCAGACAGACCGGCGATCAATATCTGGCAACATGGTGTAGAAATAGAGACAAGAATAAATAAATTATATAAGATACTAACAAAAAAAAACTCTAATTCACATAGAAGCAGAACACTGTAGCGCTGTCATCAATAGAGGCCCAATCACTTTGTCAAGCATTCAGCGATTTGGCTGAAGAATCTTCTTGAGGGAGCTTGGAGTTCAGATGGACCTTCCGGTGCCAACATTTGAGGATAATCAAACCTGTATCCGCGTTGCTGAGCAGCCCTGTGATCACAAACGGACGAAGCATGTATGTACATGTTTTAAACTGAATTTCTCTAGTACCCCGAGAAAATTGCTTATCTATCAAACGGTCGGGGTTCTGCAAAACCGCACCAAGAACCAAATTTCCAAAAAATGAGTTATGTACCACGAAGGATGCAAAATTTTATAATCTATCAACTGTGAAATGATCGACTTGTTTGAACAGTACCCGAATGCCCTAGAATAAAAATTCTCCGTAGCAGGCTATGGAAAAAATCAAATTGCATCCAACCAAGGAGAAACGTAAACCAACAACATGGAGTCGAAAGAAGGTGAAAGTTTCGGTCTTTATGATGATTTATCCGATGTTTGTGCATCATCATCAGATTTTTTCGTGACGGAAAGTTCTAGGGTTTTTATTCATTAGGGCGAATCTACAATTGAGAGACTCTCTCCGGGCTCGCTCTCTTTCATTCATAAACCAATCACCTTTATGTTTTTCATTCTACTATTTGTAGAGTATGCTAGCCAGCACTGTTGTGTTTCGATCTGTACTAAAGAATCCCTCTAAACTTGTATAATGGCTCTGTAATGAATGAAAAAGAGCGAGCCCGGAGAGAATCTCTCAATTGTAGATTCGCCCTAATGAAAAAAACCCCTAGAGTTCATGAAAGTTCATCGTCGGATTCTGGTGAGTAAGATATATTCGAGGATGACTATGGCAGTCTCGTTATTTTGAACCGACTATGATGATGGTAAAAATGTCCTTTAAAAATAGTTGATTCAACATTCGCCATATTGTCAGAATAGTACATGTAACCATGACCATAGTCAAGAATGCAGTGATCGTGGTAAATTCGACCATTGTCATGTTTATTGTCACCATTGTACGCATAAGTCATCTTGACCATGATTTGATGACGATGGAATTTTTCTCAGAGTAGAAACACTAAATAGTCAGTCCAGAAGTTTGAATTTTTGCATCTCATTTGGAATCGATCAAGATACAGCTGAACCGATATATTTAACCATTTGAACGCACTTTTATCAAAATGGTCTGTGGCAGTTGCTGTTCGACAGGGTTGTTGCAATTCATTAACCTTCTTTAGGTGTCGGGGTCAATATGACCCGGATTGGATTTTAAAAATGCTATAACTTACTAAAATAAGCATCTAGACGTTTGAATTTGCTTGAATTTTCCTAAATCATAAGAAGTTACGTTTCTGCATTGAACCCACATTTTTTTTTGACATTTCTGAAGGGCTGTTAAAAAAAGTTACGAATGAGGTGTTTCGGGTCATATTGACCCGGATTTCAAACTCACATTGTGGAAACTATATATGACCAAGTAGCAATCAAAATGTTTGTTAGAGTCCCAATTTTTAGTTCCTGGTGAGTACTGCCCTTTTTGACCCGATTGGCTACAAGGAATCTGTGCCGGAAGAGGGCATGTTTTGCCACGATCCGTGAAGCGGCGACAGATACAAATTTTCATTGGAACATGTTTTTCGACGGATACTTCTTGATTTTTCATGAATAGTCTATTTCTAGCCTTGAAATGTACCAATGACCATGTTGACCATTCCGGGACAATCCGGATGCCCCAGGGGAACGCTTTCGGAGGGAACAAATACGAATTTACGTCAAAACCTGCCTTCAGACGGCTCAGACTTCATGAATTTTTAAGTAGTCTACTTCTAGCCTAGAAATGGCCCAATGACCATATTGGCCATTCCGGGAAAATCCGGATGCCCCGGGGGAACCTTTTAGGAGGGAACAAATACAGATTTTTGCCGAAACATGCCTAACGACGGCTCAAACATCATGATTTTTTATAAGTAGTCTACTTCTAGCCTAGAAATGGCCTAGATATTGGCCATTCCGGGAAAATCTGGATGCACCGGGGGAACCGTTAAGGAGGAAAAAAATACAGATTTTCGCCGAAACATGCCTTTTGACGGCTCAAACTTCATAATTTTTCATGAGAAGTATACGTTAAGCCTTGAAATGAACCAATGACCATATTTGCCATTCTGGGACAATCCAGATGGGCCGGGGGAACCTTCTAAGCCTTTTGACGGCTCAAACTTCATGACTTTTTGTAAACAATCTACTTCTAGTCATTAAATGGACGAATGACCATATTGACCATTCCGGGACAACCCGGATACTTCGAGGGAATTCTTCAGGAGGAGACAAATACAGTTTTTCACCCGAAACATGTCGATGTTACTAAAGTTCGACCATGCATGAAGATATTGACAAAGCAGCTATGGTCACTCATTCAAGCTTAGAGTCATTGTCAAAGGAAGCCATGTCTATTTCACATTTACTATCTTGTCAATGCCCAACATGTGCTGTTTTCATTATTCGCTAAGTTAGTAACAAAATTAAACAAATTCAGTTAAATATATCCATGGAGCCGGCAAAGTGAATAAGCATTCACTTCCTCAACTGTCTGGATAACAACTGGGGTAAACCGCCCCTCGCCCAACCTCGCTACGCCACTGCTCATAAATGAGAAAAAATGATAAACTAATATCGAATGACAACCCCCAACTACAAAACCAACACCACAAAAAAAAAAAAAAACCAAAAAAAAAAACCCACAAAAACAATCCTATAAGAAAGCTATGTCAATTGGATCAGTTTTTCTTTGATTTTGAAAACTCACGAATTATATTACCGTGCTGTTTACCGAATTAGCCAGATTTCGGTAACCAAGTTCGTGAGCTTCCAGAATCAGCAAAACGGATCCAATTGACATTGCTTTCTTCGTTTACTATTTTTACTCATTTATAAGCACGTTGGGACGTTTTAGAATATTCCAATGTGATTTGAGAACAACGATTGAAAAGCAATCAAATTTACCAGTAATCAGCCCTAAGTGCAACAAGGTTCTCATCTTGGCCCATTTGTTGAGATCAAGTAACCCATGGATCCCAACGAAGAAAAAAAAAATCATTACCCCAACAACCGTTGTTATATCCGGATGTATTTTCAAAAACCTCCTAATAAAAACGTCACCCCCAGTGTGAAAATCCCTTTTTGCCTTCTAATCCTGATCATTTAGTTCTTCACTCCCGGCAGGTACGAACGTCAAGCCCAGTGTGAAAGTCATTGTTGCCTCCTGATCCTGAACAACATTACTATTTAAAAAATTAAAAACTTGTCATCTTCAGCCTCTTTTTACAGTACATTTGTGTACTACGATATTTTTGCCAAATTTACCACTCTTTCTCCTATTTTTTACTTTTTGATTCAGGTTTATTTGTTTAGGATGTACAAGCAACATTTTAATTGTGTTTCATTTAAAAATGAAAAATTCATTTTTGTCCAGGGTTCTTCCGGGATATCCAGGTTGTCTCAGAATTTCCAATATGGTCATTGCTCCATTTCAAGGCTAGTAGTAGACTACTCAACAAATATCATGAACTTTGAGCCGTCGAAAGGCATGTTTCGGCAAAAATCTATATTTTTCTCCTCCTAAACGGGTCTCCTGGGCATCCGGATTTTCCCGGAATGGCCAAACTACTTATAAAAAATCACGAAGTTTGAGCAGTCGAAAGGCATGTTTGGGCGAAAATCCGTATTTGTTCCCTCTTAAATGGTTTCCCTTGGGCATCCGGATTGTCCTGAGATAGGCCAATATGGTCATTGGTCCATTTAACGGCTAGAAGTAGACTATTCATGAAAAATCAGGAAGTTTGAGCCGTCGAAAGGCATGTTTCGGTGACAATCCGCTTTTATCTCCTCCTGAAGGGTTCCTTCGAGGCATCCGGATTGTCCCGGAATGGCCAATATGGTTATTGGTCCATTTCAAGGCTAAAAGTAGACTATTCATGAAAAATTATAAAGTTTGAACCGTCGAAAAGCATGATTCAATGAAAATTTGTATCTGTCGCCGCCTCACAGATCGTGGCAAAACATGCCCTCTTCCGGCATAGATTCCTGGTGGTCAATCGAGTCAAAAAGGGAAGTACTCAACAGAAACCAAGGAAGGTTAAGATGGGCAAAGGGTAAATGCACCCTTCTTTTTGGGGAAATACTCCTTAAACTGTGGAAAAATGCTTCTTAGATGCGTTTGCCCGTTTGCCAAGATTGTATAGTTTTGACGGGTTTTTAAGTTTCTGAATTTAAGACCCGTCAAAACGAAATTAAGACTCGTCAAAATGAAATTTAAACCCGTCAAAACTACCCCGAAAATTGCGGAGCGAAGCTCCACTATACAATCTTGAAGAAACTTAAGACCCGTCAAAACACCCGGCAAGCGCTAACCAGAAGGTAAATATCTCCGATTGCATTATACCGGGCAAACGCATCTAAGGAGCATTTTTCCAAAGTTTAAGGAGCATTTCCCCAAAAAGAAGGGTACAGTTACCCTGCTGCCGTTAAGATGCTTGATGCTTTGTGTTACTTGGGAATCACCCCAAGGGGTAGTGCTAACTGATGTGATCTACACACTTTCTGCCGATCTCGGCTGTGCAGATCTCGGTTAATGTTTGTTTGCAGAAATCTCAGCAAAAATGACATTTGAAATCAAATCAAAATGTAAACAAATTATATTTTTCGCTGACATGTCAATTAAATTTCAATTTCCGTACGATCTGCTGTGTGGATCTCGGCAAAAGGTACGAAAAAAAGCCGATCTCAACTAAGTGTGTAGTTTTCGAATTTGTCCCATCCAGATTGTACCTAATCCCATAAGTGCTGTCCATTGAGGAATGAAAATCACGAATGTAGGTGAAAAAAGTTTAATTCACAACTAACTGAACAGGTGGAATCGTAGAAACGGACAAGCAAAGTTTATTCAAATCGAAACGAAATCCCATCTTATTCATCCCGCATCCATACGTGGACCGACTCGCCATCGGACAGTTCCGAGTCTCGCTCGGCAATCGTCCCAATCACAATGGGCACCGAAAGGACGGCATACCGGTCCTGCAGGAAGCAAGAATCGATCTCCAAAGCCACCTTCAGCTCGTAGCTAATTTTGATTATCTTTGAGCAGCAGCTGGTTGGCTGCACCCAAGGCACTTGTAGATTGTCCTCCGCGAGGACTCCCCCATCCGGTAGAGTGATTCCCGGTGACTCATTCCTACTGACCACCAGGCTTTCGAGCCGCTGGCGAGGTTTGGGTGAACGAGCATTGAATGTCGTCTTCTGGATGAGAACGGTAGTGACTTTGCGAATCTTCACACGGCGTCGACTACTGACTTGTATCAGAACGGGAATGACCTGGCCGGAAACGAAACCATTTGTTGGAATTTGTACTGCTAATGAAAGCGATCCGGACGGAAGACATGGCCAGCAACCGAGATTTTTCGTGTGTTCCGCTTTAATCGGCAGGAGAAGTTCATTGTTCAAATCGAGTTGACGGATGACTCCAATGCTGATTGTGTGTACCTTCGATGGTTTCCAAGGTCGTTCCAAGGTTGCCGTTACGGTGTAACGAATGTGTCCGTTATTGCTGTTGTAGGAAGCCGGAATCGATTCCGGAAGGGGGCAAGCGAAACCATAGGTGTAACCACCGGCTGGCATAAAATCTAGAACATGAAGTCGATTAGAAAAAAAAACCCCAACACGATGAACTCAACACAAACAAACCATTCACTTGACAGAGAATCAGCTCCGAGTTCAGGTAGCGTTCCTTTCCACTGTAGATAACACCGGAAGCCTCATCGTTTGCTTGAAATAAAAACTGTTCCAAATTCAGAAAACGTCTTCCAGCACTACTCGGTTCGTTCCACTCTGTTTTGCCGCTTCCATTCAGGGCGAGTTTCAAGCCTGAAATGTATGTTCTTGGCGATAACAATTTTCAGAGCGAATCTTCCTACGGCAGTTCTTACGTGAAACTTTAATGGTTTTGGTAAGGACCACTATCACTTCTCCACTTACTTCCTGTCCGGGATAGAAGCATCCGTCGGTTCCGCCGGTCAGAACGATTTCCACTTTGATGGTCATTTTGGTGTGTGAAGTGATAGTTTTACATTTTCACAGCAGCAGCAGAACTTTGCACGTGGTCCAGCCACTGAAGATGATAATGATGATGCTGTTGTTTTTGCTGTTGGTGCTAATGCTCTCGGTTGGCGCCAGCCAGTCTCGCTGAGATGCTGTATGCGGTACATATTCCTTCTACGTCATATTCCTGCAGGGCCGTACGGGATGACACAATAGTTGCACCCGTTTCGGTAGGACGCGATTGAACGTTGAATTGAAGACATCGGGAAATAAGCGAAAGTAATCGTTATGCGTTTCTTACTGTAGCGATGCAGTGAAGTTTGCTTAGTAATTTCACCTCGTTGATGCATTGAGACAAACATGATACTGTCTGCGGTTGCGCTTAGGAAAACGGAAGAATCGAAATGCAGGAGAGGAGTAGTTATAACATAATTCTACTACCACTGAACATGAGCATGAGCATGGTTGACCGCCCGAGGTTGCTACTCCGTTGTTGACAGATCAGCTGTTATTATACAGAGAGCCAACAGACGATGCTTGGGATTAGCATACATCTTCAATGTGCAAAATCTGGTGATCCCAAACTAAACTAAACTAAACTGGTGATTCCAAACTAAAATTATTCAAATTTTGGCCCCGGTTTACACCAACAGTAAGGATGCTGTTGGGGCCACTCACAAGGGTGGGTGGTTTATTTCAACAGAATATAAAAATATGTTAAAACATCGAGTTTGAGAACCGATTTTAACCAACAGTAAGGATGCTGTTGGGACCACTCAAAAGTGTGGTTGAGTGAATTCGCCCTTAAAGTGTAGTAACTCATATCAAGGTATTGATCCTGGACGTGATTCGTGGCAAAGAGGTGGTCCAAACCTCCGTCAAGGATCGATTGTATTCTATATAGACGGTTAAAAAATGAACAATCAAGTGGGAGCAGGTGTAACGGGCCCAGGGATTGACATATCAATTGAGTAAGTTGCAAACTGTATTCCAAGCTGAAATTCAAGCAATTCTGGAATGTTCTGTTGTATGCTTACTAGAAATTATAGATATTTAAATATATGCATTATGTCGGGCAGTCAAGCAGCTCTAAATACTTTAAAGTCACAAAATGCACTTCCAAACAAGTTTGGGAATGTGTTCAATCACTCCAAAAGTTGTCTTGTAGTAATCAAGTCAATTTATACTGGGTTACTGGCCATTGTGGAATTGATGGAAATGAGAGAGAGCCGATGAATTAGCAAGACTCGGATCGTCTCATCAGTTTGTAGTACCTGAACCCATTTGTGGTTTATCTGCTTCTTCACTTAGAATGGAGATGAAAGCCTGGGAATGCTTGAAAGTGGAGGCAAACTGGAACAACACTTGCATAGCTAGGCAATCAAAGCGGTTCATTACTCCAAACATTTAAATGACTCACTACTTGATCTCATCAAAAAAGATCTAACCTTATATAAAGGCCATATAACTGGCCACTGTCCGAGCCGTTATAACTTTAAGCTGATTTTGTGACATGGATAAAGAAGACTCGGCACACTTGTTATGCCACTGCTCGGAAATCTCCAACAAAAGATTTAAGTTCTTTAGCAAAAGGCTACTAGAGTCCTTTGAGCTACTTTGAGATCTGGAGAACAAACCCCAGTACGGTAGTGCACGTTATTCGGTATAGGCGATCACTTCTAGCAATAGTGATGCGTCATGCTGACAAAAAGAGCAAAAAAAAGGGGGGGGGGGGGGGGGGATATGTCACAATAGAACTAAAAATTGGTCGCAGTGATGAAGATACTCGACATGGATTAAAAAAAAATAACTCTCTTTTCCTCCGATGATAGTTGCAGTAACTGTAGTGACTTAAATAATAATTTATGATTACCTTGAAATATTTGATGTTTAAAAAAAAATCAATGCTTTTTTAACACCATATAATTACGCATGTCTCCAAGTTGACGATAGGAGCAATCTTTGGTGAACTGTTTCTATTTTTAAAGGATCTAAAACATGATTCAAATAGTCAATTATTTATCAATTCGACAAAGATTTTTCATTAGGGCCTAACAGACAAACGTAAACAATGGCTTTTCCGCGATTATCTCGTCATTGAAAACTCGCTCAATCAATCTACCGTGGCCATTTCGAAGAGAAAGAGTTCACCTACCCGATAGAATTGGAAGCTTACATGGGTAGCCTTTGTGCAACGAGAAATTTACGGAAGAACCCATTGTTTACGTTTGTCAGTTAGGCCCTAATGAAAAATCTTAGTCGAATTATCAATAGCAATTTCTCTCTCTAATAACACTCATCAGATTTATTAGTTCTAGATTTGTTTATCAAAATATTAATAAATCTATATACATAAGTGACAGTTTAAGTGACAGCAATTTACGGGGGGCGACTCCGGCGTAGTGGTTCCCATCCATACCTCTCACGCCAAAGTCACGAGTTCGAATCTCACCTCCGGACAAGTTGCGAAAGTACCCAAAAGGTATTTGAGGGGAGATCTGGACGAGGGGAGATGAACCAGTCAATCTCGATAACACAAGTCGGCAGTGTTTCACTCCCTTCAAGTATATATGTTGAATTTTATAGATTTCGCCACGCTGAATTCAAATATGGGCTCAGAAATGCTGTAACACGTCCAGTTTTTGAGAAAAATGTGATTAAAATTCACAAAAACACGTATTTCCGTAGTAATATGAATCTACCTCATCAACAACCAGAATATTGGCTCTGCCCTTTGAATGTTGGGTTTGCATTTTATGAAATGAACCTCTCTGAATCCATTCGTGATGAAAATTTTCGCAACACGTAAGATTGATGAAATAAACCGGGTTTTATTCACAAAGTTGCGAATTTTCATGAAAATCAAGATTTCCCATCAGTCAGTCAGTCAGTCAGTCAGTCAGTCAGTCAGTCAGTCAGTCAGTCAGTCAGTCAGTCAGTCAGTCAGTCAGTCAGTCAGTCAGTCAGTCAGTCAGTCAGTCAGTCAGTCAGTCAGTCAGTCAGTCAGTCAGTCAGTCAGTCAGTCAGTCAGTCAGTCAGTCAGTCAGTCAGTCAGTCAGTCAGTCAGTCAGTCAGTCAGTCAGTCAGTCAGTCAGTCAGTCAGTCAGTCAGTCAGTCAGTCAGTCAGTCAGTCAGTCAGTCAGTCAGTCAGTCAGTCAGTCAGTCAGTCAGTCAGTCAGTCAGTCAGTCAGTCAGTCAGTCAGTCAGTCAGTCAGTCAGTCAGTCAGTCAGTCAGTCAGTCAGTCAGTCAGTCAGTCAGTCAGTCAGTCAGTCAGTCAGTCAGTCAGTCAGTCAGTCAGTCAGTCAGTCAGTCAGTCAGTCAGTCAGTCAGTCAGTCAGTTCTCCAAAGGTGTTTGCCTCTATAGCATCCAGCAGTAGTCCGCTAGCATCGCTGGGCTCCATTTGCCAGCAAAGTTCTTTTCAGTCTGTGCGATATCTTGATGAAATCGTTCTCCATGTTCATCTGAGACGGCTCCCATATTCTCTGGGAAGAAGTCCAGATGAGAATGCAAAAAGTGCAATTTAAGTGACATATTACATCCCAGTGCAGCATACGAATCAACCAGCTCTTGAACGATGTGTACATAATCCGGAGACTTTTCATTTCCCAAGAAGTGACCACAAACCTTTTGGAACGCATTCCATGCTCGTAACTCTGTCGCGTTAAGAGTTTGCTGAAAATTGTCGTCTTTAAGGAGTTTCCTAATTTGAGGGCCAACAAATACTCCTTCTTTCACCTTGGCTTCGCTCAATCTCGGAAACTTTTTCCTCAAAAAACAATATGGTTCTCCTTGAATATCCAGCTTTTTGACAAAATTTTTGATCAACCCAAGCTTAATATGTAGCGGAGGTAGTAAAATTTTGTCCCTGTCGACAAGAGGCAGATTTGACACATTTTTCTTCCCAGGTACCATCTCGGTACGTGCTGGCCAATGCTGCTGGTGGTAATGTTTATCCCTCGCACGACTGTCCCATTCGCAGAGGAAACAACAATGCTTTGTGTAGCCTCCTTGAAGCCCAGTGATCAATGCCACTACCTTATGGTCTGCACAGAGATTCCACTGGTGTTCCGAATATTTGATCTTTTCCAAAAGTGTTTTTATGTTCTCATAAGTTTCCTTCATGTGAGCTGCAAATGCAACTGGCACTGAAGAATACTTATTTCCATTGTGCAGTAACACTGCCTTCAAGCTTTTGCTTGAAGCGTCGATAAAGAGCATCCAGTCAGTTGCATGATACTCTAACTGTAGCTCTTCCATTAAACCTTCGATGTTGTTGCAAAAGACAAGATCACCCGTCCATCGAAAAATATTTAATGTTATCTGAATGTCTCTTCCTATAAGATGACACCTTTTTTTTTCGAAATGGAATTGTAATGGAATCGAAATGGAATTGAAATGAAACCAAAGCGGAACCGAAACGGAGCCGAAACGGAACCGAAATGGAACTGAACTGGAATTAAAATGGAACTACCGTGATTAAAACATACCCTCCCGCCCTTCCTTTATAGTAAGTCAAATATTAGACCCTTACTGAGCGGAAACTCCGCATCGACCTCCCTATTTTTAACTTCTTGTCTTATTCAGTCTTAAGTTACACTTTTCTGTTAACAACTTAATATCACCGCCTCGCATTACAAGAAACTTAAAAACAACGAATTAGAGCGCGGCTTGGTTGATTTTTCGTGACCAAACTTTGTACTAATGGAACACAGAACAGAAAGAAAAGAAAAAAAAAAAAAAATAAATATGTATACATTAAAAACAAAAACATGATACTGCATATTACCAACCAAACACCGTTGCTGAAAAGGTTTAATCTACTGCTTAAAATCCTATCTCTAATATACATGCTTTTCATCGTCAGTCTTAAGTAACACTTTTCTGTGACTATGTGCTTCATTTCGAACAGTCAGATATATACCATGATCAAAACGTTCACCTTTTTCGAAAATTTTGCAATTACTTTCACTTATTACACCATGAGGTATTTTGGTTATTCATTTTATATAACAAATGGATAAACAACAACATAAGTTGCCACGAAAATGAAAAGTGTACTTTTAGCCGTTTCCCTTTGATTGAAAGTAATAAGTCTAAGAGTGAATTGCGGCCATAGCCCGCCAGTATCACACCTGATGTTAGTGCCTTTGTATAAACGTTCTGCGACGTGGCAGCGAAATAAATGTGCAGAATATATGATACTTTCACTACTGGCCAAATTATTGGTCTCACATGCATGTTTATAGCATGAGATAAGCCCTCTCACCATCGACAAGGTGAATAATTTGACCCACGAGAGGGAAATTAAATAGAAGATTATTACAAAAAAAAGACTCCTTCCTTGTTTTTTTTTAATTAATTATAACCTCTACTAATTTTTGAAATAAATTATTATTACTTGATTTTCAGTCGATTCTGGGTTCAAAACAATAAACCGTTCCTTTGTTGCTTTCCCGTTCTCGAGAAATACTTTTTTGGAGAGAAAAAAGCACCATTGTATCCCTTTAAATAAAATAAGTAGATAACTGCTATAGCCTTTATGCCAATTTAAATCTATTGAGCAGAAAACATCAGATATATCCATGATTTTGGCATTACACAAGTCTATTAGTCCTTTCATAAGGAACTTGTTACGATTTGAGGCGCAGAAGGTGTTAAGGTAAACGTTTTATACGTATTGGTACAGTGGGAAGGGGATTGCAATGTTCGTTATGTTGTTTGCTTGTTCATTAAAATGCTCAAAATACCCCTTTATAAATAGCTTTTGTGTGGGTTGAGATATTCCCAGATTGCACAAATAAGCAAATTTAACTCCTAAAGGCCAAAAAAGTAGGGAGGCTACGGAATTTCGTTCAATATTACCAAGCGGAATTTTGACAATTCATCTGCATGGAACGAAATGTCACCTTCACTTACGGAATAATCGAGCAGAATATTTTTCCGAAAGTAAAAGTTTGCGTGGAAACCTTACAAATTTAAATTTTATTTTTCGTTCTTTTCAGGTGGATACTGCTGCAGAAATTTCTTTTCGAATCTTTACTTTTCCGTTTTAGTAAACGGAATTTAACATGGGATTGAGATAGAAAAAGAAATTTTGTTTGAACACGATACCGACCGTAACATCGAATATAGCTCGTCGTTATTCCACCGCGCAATGCTATGTTTGATAAGGATTCTACGCCTTTATAAATGTTAAAGTGCACACCGAATAACTTCCCATGCTTCCCATCCTCCCCACATCGCAATTCACCTGCTTCAATTTTACCATTCATCAACATAGCTTGCCATGATTGCTTCCTCCAGCCTGACGTCAGCATCATCATCACTTCCGCGTTCTTCACCATCCAGTTGTGTGTATGTATATGTAGGTCACTGGTATTATGATGCCGCCGAAGGGTACGATCTCCCGTCGCGCACTACGACGATTCTGAAAATAGAATGAGTAAACATTGGGCCAGCATTTTCATGAATGACACACTACGACGTGCAGACAATACAATGCCATACCCATTGCTCATGCGTGCCCAAACCCCCCTCAATTATCCATCGTTCGCATCTTGGAGTAACTCTGAGCATAATGTGGCAAGTTCGGGAAACAGCACCAACACTCAAAGCAACGAGCACGAAGGCACGTACGCACGCACGGGAACAGCTCGGTTGCGTTGTTGCGCCTGGAAGGTATGCATACATCGTAGCTTGTTCCCGGATTTGTTCGTTCAGTGTTTACTAAGAGCTCGCGAAACGAAAACGGTTGTACCACACCTTCTGCCGTTGAGACGCAATTTTCATCCCAATAGATGATCTGAATGGTGTTTGAGATTTTGAACTGAAGTGGTTGAGTTTGTACTGATTTTGGATTTGTTGTCGACGATCATAACATAATGCCGACCAGTTGTAAGATATGGCTGCGAAACGACACCAACAAGGTGTATTTCTGTGGCGAGAAGTTGGAAGGCAACGTCGAGCTGACGGTATCCGAGCCGAAGAGGATGAACGGTAAACATGGACGTTTTTCCACATTTTCTCATAGCGAGCAAAGTTTGCGTTTGGTTGAAATTCTGTTGAGTAACGTTCGAACTGTGAATGGACATTCAATAGGTTGCAAATTTTCACGCATTATTTTCCTGAATACATAATTTGGATGGCGTTCTCAAATTCAACTAGATTAGGATCTATTGTTGATGCTGGAAATTTGCAGGAAAATGGGTGCGACTGCCTCATGTCGATTCTAGGGGAGGTGGGGTGATTATATGTCCTGCAAGCACGAACAAGCCTAATGATAACCTCGGTGATAACATAAGTGAAACGTAGTTTTCTTCTCTCGATTTTTTTTTTTCTTTCTCTCAAAGGTATAAGATTGATTATCGCTGGGGTGGCTACGGTGGATTGGTTCCACTACCGCGGACCAAAGAAGGCAACGCCATTCAAAGGAAGTGAAGCTTGCTTTGATTCGGAGATCGATTTACTGGGCGCAAATGGTAGGATTGTAAGTGCATATATTTCCACAGTGGCTAAAAGCTGAACAAAATCTTCATTACGAAACATAAGACAACGTGTCGTCAGTTTTCGCTAGTTTTTTTTTCAGTTTTCAGCTAAAAAGACAATAAAAACAGTCGCTTACTTCGACTTATTGGACTTAACTCTATTCTCAGGCGAAGAGATTGACGTGCCAGCCGGGACAACGTCATACAGTTTCGACTGTTTTCTGCCGGATTCACTACCTGCTACGTTCGAAGGCAAACACGGTCGGATTCAGTATATCATAACGGTTATCCTGCAACGAGCCGGAAAAGTCGACAAAACGTTTACGATCGATTTCATTGTGCTGAGAAATTTGGATTTGAACGCTGAACCTTCGGCGATTCGACGCCCAGCAAGAACGGAAACCAGCGAATCCTTCCGCTGCTGGCCATGCCGATCCGGACCGCTATTGGTTGAAATGCAAACTTCGGCTACCGGATATGTCGCTGGTCAGAGAATTCCAGTAATATTGGAGGTCAGCAATCGAAGTGGCTGTAAAATACATTCCATCCAAGTGAAATTGGTGATGGTCGTTTCGTACACTAGCGACACACCTCGGGTTAAAGTTAAAACCGTTCGTGAGGAAGTGGTTGGATCAGAGATAGAACAAGTAGAGGATCCAGATGTGGTAAGATACGAAGAAAGTCTCCTGGTACCTCCCACGCCGGTGACCAGTGCCAGTGATAGCTGTAAGATAATTCAAATCGTGTACGAACTGGAGGCGGAACTGGAAGTTGGAGCTTTGCATCAAACGATGAAGCTGAACATTCCCATCGTTATTGGAACGATTGCGCTGGATGCCGATCGACGGGAGTCTACCATTATGGAACTGGAATCGTAAACAACAAACACCTCTTTGAATCCACGTTAACGTTTATACATCCTCGGCCTGAAGATGTCGAAGTAATATTATATTCATGTTTTACAAAATATCGATGCTCGCTAGTCTAAATATACTCCACAGAATAATTTGCGCTCAAGCGATGTCATGTTTTATTTGTTTCATCTTCGATAGTTTCGACTAAATCACCGACGCAACGAGGGGATATTTGTTGGGAGGTTAGCCCCGAAGTTTAAATGTATTCAACCTTCCTCGAGTAGTAAAAACTGACACAAAAGATAGTAGGGTCATTATTGACCCGAATTTCAACCCTTTCTAGAATTTTAAAAATTTCAACCTGGTTGTAGAAAAGCCTGGTTCCAGTAGCATTGACCACCTGGAATCTGCTACAAAGGAAAGAAGGTTTTGTTTTCGATGTGTGAACAGAATTGCATACAAAACATTCCAGACTAGTTGTAAAGAGTTGTCGTCTTTTGTCATTACCATATTAGCTCCAGATCATGCCACAGAGATGGCGCTGCAGTCTATATTTGCCAAATGAAGCGCTAGAGAGTGGTCGTGTTGGGCAAAGTTCCTCATCATGTAATTTGTCGTCTTTTGACATTATCATATTAGTTCCAGATCTTGCCTCGGAGATGGCGCCGGAGTCTATCTTTGCAAAATGAAGCTCCAGAGAGTTGCCGCTTTCTGAAAAGTTTCAGAATTCAAATCAGTTATAACATGTTATAAATCATATCTTGATGATGAATTTCTTGTTGACATTATTTGACAACCGTTATAACATGTTATAACTCTGTAGTCTGAACAAGGCATAATGCCTTGTTCAGACTACAGAGTTATAACATGTTATAACGGTTGTCAAATAATTTCAACATGGAAAACGTCATCAAGATAGCCTTGTATCATGTTACAACTCTGTAGTCTGAACAAGGCAAAATTCGCGGTCTTCGTTTTTTTCCCCCCTGGGCCCCCCGGGTTTTTTTCTTCTTTTTTTGTTATTATTATAATATTCTCCCCCCCCCTTGTTTTTATGGGCCCGCCGTTTGTCCGGCGGGGGGGTGAGGGTCATTCCGATTGAGTTATACAACAGTCCTACGGTCCTGCAGTGAGATGGCAATGTGAGGTAAATCCATTTTGTGAATTATTCAGAAAACACAAACTACTGTCTTACTTCATAATTACTGCAAAAATTTGGCATAACATGATTGGATCTATTCTACTTGAAACTAGGCAAGTCTATTCAATGTAAACTAAGCGATCGATTCAGCACTTAAATAATATTTTAAGTGTTACTGACTGTGATCTCACAGTCACAAACGTTTATTATGTTGTGGTACTGTTAGCGTAATCGATGTACCTTGGTTCTGACGAAGTTTGCTATTGGCAGCTGTAAATAAAGTAATTCTCCAATACCCGATCGTAGAACGAAGCAGACGTTTTTTCATTCATTTAAGAAGAGAGTTAAAGATCTTTCAATAACGTTAGCGTTAGTTTTTTTTTTTTCTATGCACTTCTCACACATTTTTGAAACCTAGGGGCGTGACTCTTCCGGATTATCTCAGATTTAGAAAAGAAATGATGTAGAAGGAGATGTTCGCTCATCACCATGAGGCTCCAAGAGTGGACAGTAATGTTTGCTAGAATGAAAGATATGAAGAGAAAGTGTTGATAGTTTCGCCAGTGTACGGCAGGTTGAAAATTGAATAGAAGTATTGAAAATTGAGCGGAGGGCTTGTATATAGCGGTACTCGAACCAAGGATGTATTCCTTTTGCCTTACATCCCCAATGCGGGGTAGGTCAAGGAACGAATGAATCCGCCACCTTGACAAGCAAAAGGAAAGCGCTTGATCGTGCTGATGTACTATCAATAGCTTGTGATAGTTTCTAGCGGTTGTTTGTACACACTCCGTTTTGTTGCATACATGGGAAAGGAACTCTCTCCTTTTTGGGTTTATTTTTTTTACACAACGTCTGGGTTTTACTCGATTTTCAACTAGCAAAGCAATTTTCATGCTAGCAGACATTACTGTCCACTCTTGGGGCCTCATGGTGAAGAGCGAACATCTCCTTCTACATCATAATCGTTACTCCACTTACGGAGAACACAAAAATAACAACTATAGTAAAGAAATGATGCTAATCAAAATTTCTTGTCCAAACCAGATGAAATTTGTAAAATTCAACAAATCCGATTCAGCCAAATTATCGGATTATACCACAAAAGCTCAGCTCAGTGGACGCAGTGGCCCCAACAACAACAAAATTATCGGATTTAATCGAACGAAATCGTAATAAGCGATTCGCATTTCTTACCAATCGACCAGTTTTGAACTCCTCGCCTGGCTCATCGCTATAAAAATAATCGACGATTTTTCACAATTTAATCCGATTTTTCGATTTAGTCGAATTTTGCAAAGTTTCATCGTTTATGCGCCGTTAACCTATTTCAGCATATTTTGTTTAGAGTGTCGATTGGCAACATTGGCTGTCAGCTTGGCCAATAAGAAAATAGGAGCGTAAAGCGCAGTAAAACGAAAAAAATATAAATTTGAGTTTACAGAATTTACAGAACCAGTCCTCTTCTGTGGCCCCAGTAAAGCTGCTAAGGCTTAGCGTAGGAGGGGTTTTGTACTTTTCACCTCGTGATATGGAGACCTCGTTTTTTGTTTTAATGTTTAAATGATCTTTTTTGTGTAAAATGTAAAATGTTGCAACAAACAAAATTTTACACCGTGCCCAACTATTCTCATACAAAATAAAACTTTAATTATTTCAAATCGATAATCCAGATTTTATTGATAACTTTACCCATTATATTGCAATATAATATTGATCAACTACAGCATATGTTTTGGAATAACACCGCCCTTTAACCTTCTTGACCAGCTCCAGACGTTTTTCGAAACCGTCGTTTGATTACGGTTTTGAATTGGTTCATATTAGACGCCCTGTGGTCATTTACCTTCGCCAGCATGTATGACCATACGAAATAATCCAAGGGATTCAGATCTGGTGAACTGGGAGGACATTCATTCTTGTCCAAAAAGTCGGTTAAATTATCTCGGCACCAGCCCTGAACGAGATTTGCAGTATGCGATGGTGCTCCGTCCTGCTGAAACACATTGTGATCATCCCCAAACATCTCTTGTACATATGGCTTGACAACTTTCTCCAAAACTTCCGTTTTATAATATACGGCATTCACTTTTACGCCTTTTTCGATGAAAACCAGTGGTAATTTGCCTCGCTTGCAAATTCCTCCCCAAACCATCACTGACGCAGCACTTTGGAACCGTGGAATATTCCTATCACTCTCTGGAACAGTTCTCGAAGAGAGAGCCCACAATCTGTCGTTCTGGACATTGTGGGATTGTTGCAAGACGAATAACTTTTCGTCGGAAAAGATAAATTCTTCCCCACCGTGCCGCGACAAAAGCAGACTTGCTCTTTCGAGTCGTTTCTGCTTGGAAGGTTCCGAAGCTCCGTGAACCTTACGTTTCTTGAAAGCTTGGAATCCGAGGTCATTTTGCAGCATATTGTGCATTGACGATCTCGAAACATTCAGATCTTCGGCCATTTTACGTACAGAGCGCTGTGATTTTCGTCTAATCCGTTCCCTGACCACTTTAACAACTCGTGCAGTCCGCACCGTACGAGTACGACCGGATCTCTTCCGGTCATCCAACGAGCAGGTGTCACGGTACCTTCGGATGGTTCGGAACACAAAATCCCGCTTAACTCCGAGGTTTTTCAAATTTCTGAAAATAGCGCCCGGGCGCTCACCTTTCAAAAACTGTTTTATCACCACAGCACGAAACTCCTTCATCGCTGGTAAAAAATAAACACCGAATGAAAACAATCGGACATAACCTAAAAGCGTTTGTATAAACATAGTGCAAAACTACACCAACACATACATGAAGCACGTTGAGTAGTTGCACGACACCAATGCAAGGAAAAAGTGTATGAGAATATATTGGACACGGTGTACTTAAAAAAACCCGAAAGGCTCTCATTAACATTTTTAGATTTCTCTTAGACTGAGAGAAGTCTACGAATGTAAATGTGCACTTTTCTAATGTTTGTTGGCATTTTATTAAAATATTCTTCTTCTTTCTTTTTAGCATTTGAAGCTTATTGCTTTTACAATTGCTTATTGCTTGCTCTCGACTTAGTGTTCTGAATGCACTTCCACAGTTATTAATTGAGAGCTTTCGATGACAGGTACCATTTTTGCATTAGTATGATTGTGTGGCAAGTACAATCATACCCTATGCCCAGGGAGTCGAGAAATTTTCCTTAACGAAAAATTCCTTGACCAGACCGGGAATCGAGCCCAGCCACCTCCAGCATGGTGTTGCTTTGTAGCCGTCCAATTACCGACTGAGCTAAGGGAGGACCCATTTATTAAAATATATATTCTTCGAATTACAGAAAAACGAAAGGATTAGTTATGTCAGTGACATAACTGCAAAGTTGGCGTAGGACTGCTTGTTGATGTAAAAACATTGAGGTCATCGAATTGATAAATTTCTACTATATTTTATTCAGTCTAAAGAACTATGAAACCCTATGCTATTGGTGTGTTAGGCTCCGGTTCTTCTTCCACTATCGGTTCTCCACGAAAATTTATAGAAACTGCAGCTCGGCTCGAATTAACTGTTAATGATAGTTTGTTTGTTGAATGTCCAACGTGCTTGTTAATGTTAAATGGGTCCTGTGTTTACGGAGGGAACATGGCTCGCGATTAAAATGTTCTTATCAGTCTTCTTGAGCTGCAGGACGGCTTGAGTGTTTGGCAGCACGTAATATTACGAAAAAAATAGGCATTTACACCATCTTCGACTGTAGATTGTACAGACTGAACAATGAACATACACCCAAAAGTTGAGAAATCCGCATGATTCAGAAAAGGCAATTTTGCCCAATTTTATCCACAAAGCGTTTTATGGTACAAATGAAGCTATGCACGTGTATGCAACCGACTCGCAGGCACAAATAGCTCGAAACAAATTTATCGCTGTCCTTGTTCAATCATCATCAACATATCAATATACAATATGGATGAGTCGGTATTCCAAAATGCCGCCACGCTATTGGCCACTGTTGTAATGCCGCCGTCAAGTGTTCTATTTTTGTTCTCACTGTTCATTGACAAAGCGTTTTATGAAATAAACAAAGCCATGCAAGTGTGTGATAGCGACAGGTTGCACACAGCTTGGTGTAAAATATATCCATTTGCTTCAATGCTGTACCCTGAATTTCTCACCAAGCGAACCAAAGGGCCGCCATGTTGAGAGCCACGGTTTTTGAACTCGAAATTTCTCGGTCTCGAAAATTTTATTTCAATTTATTTTTGTGAGTCATCTGACTTTCGGGCTCCCATCTCTTACTCAACCACTGCGCACAACCTCTCACGCACATGTTTAATTTTTCAAAGCGAATTGCTGTGTTGCTTTTTTGCCCACAACCAATGTTGGATTTTTCCTCCAACTTGCGATCCACAGCACGAAATGGAACAAAATCATGCAAAATTATATTACAATCTTGCTGTTTTATGTTGGATGTAGAGCGAATTACGAACAACTTAACCTAACACCAACAATCAATGTGCAACTAGCGATTTGAAATTGGTTCACTGTTGTAGAACCCCTAGGTCCGAAGTATACCTTGCAGTCTGCACCTTGCAATAATTCTTGCGCATTTCCGTACCTTCCGGTACTAGTATCTTGGTTGTTGTTTTGATTCACTATGTTATTTTGACACAACATTTGAGAATGTGTTGGTGTGAGCAACGTTGTTAGGGGCGAATCATTGAGCTTGGGACAGAGCTTGGGACCGATGTGCTAGTACTGACTGAGCCAAGAAAAATATCGTATTTGGGCGGGACCTACTGGTCTTAGAGTTAGTCTATGACGGTATCGCGCTAATGTATAAAGGGTGTCCACGATGAAATTGCCACACACAAAATTGATTCGCAAAATTCGAGTTTTCATCCGATTGCCATCAAATTTTCAGGGATTGAGAAATAACTATTAAACTTCATTTTACCATTTTACTCGTATTTTATTTACAGTCCATACGCAAATGCCCGCACCTTGGCCTTAACCCGGGCCATAAGATTCTGCACAACCTGTGAATCAAACGTTTTTTGCATGTAAACCCATACTTTCTTCAGTTCCTCGACTGTCTTCACTACCTTAGGTCGTTTAAGAAGGTGCTGCTTCATAATCGCCCAGTACTTCTCGATGGGGCGGAGCTCCGGAGTGTTGGGAGGGTTGAACATTTTCGGCACGAAATTGACCTTATTGTCCGCATACTACTTCAGCACGTCCTTGGAGTAGTGGCATGAGGCCAAATCCGGCCAGAAGATTGTTGGGACGTTGTGGACCTTCAGGAGAGGAAGCAGCCGCTTCTGGAGGCACTCTTTTATGTACACCTGTCCGTTCATCGTGTCCTGGGTCACGAAAGGTGCACTCCGCTTCCCGCACGTGCAGGTGGCTTGCCAAACCAGGAATTTCGTCGCAAATTTGGACATCTTCTGAGTGCGGACATGCTCCGGAACGCTGAACTTATCCTTGGCCGTGAAAAACAGGTTGCCGGGGATCTGTTTGAAGTCGGCCTTCACATATGTTTCGTCGTCCATGATGCAGCATTCAACTTTCGTCAGCATGTTGAGGCACAACTTCCTGGCACGGGTTTTGGCGGACTTGTTCTGCTTCTCGTCGCGATTAGGGGCCTTTTGTACCTTGAACGTTCGAAGCCCAGCCTTAGTTTTGGCCTTGTGGACAAAACTTCGGCTAAGGTGCAGCTTCTTAGCCACATCCCGAACGGAGACGTTCGGATTTCGGTTGAAGGCCCCAACTACGCGGTTGTGATTTTTGGTGTTGTACGGAATACTTTTTCCTTCACTTCTGGGCTTCCGATCGATGGTCAACCGTTCCTCGAACCGCTTAATCACTCGCGACACCGTGGAATTCGCGATTCCCAACGTTTTAGCGATGGAACGATGCGAGAGATCCTTGTTCTTTATCACGTACGAGCTGTTCTTTCGACTCCACAGGACTGATCACAGGACTTTAAAACTTGCAGGATGTAAATAATGCACTATGAACTAAATCCACCCAAATTTTCATTAAATTCTACCCAACGGTTAAAAAGTTAGAGCAATTTCATAGTGTGGCAATTTCATCGTGGACACCCTTTATCCACGAAAATGTTGCTTTCACAAGGTATACTCGAGCCAGACTCCAAGTTTTCTCTTTATTTGCACTATATCCTTACACATTTTCGTTGCGTAATGGCAGAAACCATAAAAATCACACTTCACTGATTACACTAGCCACACGAGAATCTACGAATACGTGATAAAATACTAGAAAACTATGGGATTAATTTTCACAATAATTTAAATACGCTTGCACCTATTCTGAACCGTGTTTACAATCGACGTAATCGCTTGATGTTGCCAAACTATTTTATTATGACTCTTATTCGGACGAAAAGGGGTTTGGCAGTACTTCAATATCACCTTTTTGTGGGAGTGCTATAAATCGCCCAAAGTTGAAATATTTTATTTTTCCTTAGATTAAAAAAATAATAACATACTTCTAATTGTAGATTTTTTCAATATTTACCGAGAAATAAAATTCCACGTTTAATAATATTTTTCCATCTCTGTTGAATTTGGCGGCACTGCTCACATACTGTGTAGCATACACATCAACGCTAGTGTGCGTGTTCAATCATTCATAGAGCATTCTATGCCCAATGTAATGGTGAGTCTTGTTGTCAATATTCACATGGAAGAATAACAAACAAACCCTTTCATTTTGTCTTGGTTATATGCATGCTACCCAACACACGTGAAGTGCTGTCAAATGATTTACTTCATGCGAGAATTTTTTTTTAAAAGGGCCTAGTCGAAGTTCTTTTGATTGCAAACAGTGAGCTTTTACTTATGTCACACTCTGCATTTTAATTAATAAATATTTTCAGTCAAGTTTTGAACTTTTTATCATTGATTTGAATTAAAACTGCCACCGTCCTCCTTGAATATGAGAACCAATGAACCCTAATAGTAATATCCCATGTTTCCCAAAGATGCTCAACCAATATTGCGCACTTTGCTTACCACTGTAATCAGTGAAGTGTGATTTTTATGGTGAAAATGTGCGAAAATGTGTGAGGATATAGTGCAAATAAAGAGAAAACTTGGAGTCTGGCTCGAGTATATTCCCTAGTACGGTTAGATCAATACGACGAATTTGTAGTGCAAAGGTAAGAAATTATGTTGAAAATCTGACTGCTCATTATTTTTACGAAATTCAAGTCTCCGAAACGTTTTTGTAGCTTTAAATTATATTCAAGACCTAATTTTATTTGCCAGGATTATATATTCTTGGTTAGTGCGTCCATCTATTGGAGAAATTAAACATGTTTTTGCGTTTGAAGTTGGATAACTGCAAAATGTGATGAATATATGTACTATGGTGAGTATAGGTTCCGCTTCCCTATTACTTGCATGGCTTTTTCGCTTTAGTTATACCATTATTGAGCTTAGCATGCAAACGTTGGCGTTCAAAACACATCTCTAAGTTAACGTTATCGCGATGAAATGTGTTCATTCAACGCTTTAACAACCCAGCTGCAAACACGCACACACATTGAGCATCAATTTGAATCAAAATGGAAATATCTCGCTTAACATTTAAAAATGGCCTACCTTTGTGGATTTGTTTGATTCTATTCTTCAATTTTCTCCCTGGTTTATCATAGCTAATCAATTGAATTTGTGGCTCAACCCACAGCTTAGATCGAGAGAAGACGTTGTAAATTTGCATATAGAACAATGCTTTTGCAGCCGCGTAATTCATAGAAGAGAAGCTCGATGAAGAGAATCGATCAATAGGCCTTTAAAATGTTACGTGAGATATATTCTATTCGCGAACAAACAACCATATTTTACGTAGGTACAACAACTGCTACTAACGTTCATTGCACTGCATCAGTAGTAAGTTAGAGTGGTGTTCGTGAATGCATCGTGAGAATTACATTCGACTGTTCTGAATACGTTTTCTCTCAAATGTTTCGTATATTAGTATATCGTGAACGGCCCGGCAAGACAGAATCGGCTTCACGCTTATCCGCGAAGCGAATGTAAACAGTGAATCATAGCCCAAGCAAAACTCTGCTTCTATAATGGCTCCGCATTGCGAGATCAAGTTCGACAATAACCCACTGGGAATCTACCATGCCGGTCAGATACTTTCCGGGACGGTCGAACTTCGTCAAGATAAACCGAAAACGGTCAATGGTATATATGTGATGTAACTTGACAGGTGGGCTAATTAATTGGAACGTATTTATGACGTCTTCCGCAAACAGGATTTTATTTAGTCATATCCGGCTGTGCTGAGATTGAATGGCATGAAGATGACAACGATCAGAGGGATACGTACAGTGGCAAAGAGGAACTGCTTCACGCCGAGATTGCTTTGATTGCTCAAAGCAAGGGTATGTCTGTATGAGATTTGGGATGAAGTGAAGTGTTATTCTCGCTCTCTTTCGTTTGTAGGAGGCGCAATCGAGATACCCAACGGTACTCACGTGTACAATTTTGCATGTGTGCTTCCCATACATTTGCCTACTTCGTTTGAGGGAGAGTACGGAAAAATTCGATACATTGTTTGTGCCACTCTTGATCGGCCATGGAAATTTAATCAGACTTGTAAGGTAGCATTCACGGTGCTCAAACAGCTGGATCTCAACCAAGATCCCTTGGTGAAGCAACCGAAACGAATAGAACTGACAAAAACCTTCTGCTGTTGGCCTTGTAAATCACGTCCTCTATTTATAACCGTCGAAACACCTGCTACCGGATATGTTCCTGGGCAGAAAATTCCCATCGCCATTACCCTAAACAATACCAGCAACGTGGTAGTTAACGGAGTGAAATTTAGCCTAGATCGAACGGAATCTTACACCAGTCAGTCGCCATCTGAGAGAACTAGGACGGTTGTTAAAACAATTACAAGCCTATCAACTTCTGTGACGAACGACAAATATGCCCGACTCACTCATCAGCTGGAAATTCCTTCCATTGCACCTACTGGCAAATGTTCCGTTCTCGCCATCGACTACGAGCTGAACATCAATGTGCAGGTAGAAAGTTGTCGCCAAAATCCGAAAATAAAAATCCCCTTCATAATTGGAACCGTTCCGCTACTAACGGTGGCGATGACGACTTCAACGCCATCTTCGTCAGTCGGAGTAAATGCCAACTACGGATCGTTTGACGAAAGTCCGCTTCCAACGGCTCCACCTCCACTAGCCAACGTTGATGATCGTCGTAAGTTTACAGTCGTTGTTAGTTTCTGCTGTTGGTTTCTGTTTCAATCAGGATGTAATTTTGTTTTGCAGCTCCTCCAAGTTATGAAGAAGCGATGCATGGATCGGTGGTGAATGTGAACGATGAGCCGAATTCGATTGGATTTCAAACGTACGTTCCGAGATATCCGGTTTACAAGTTCGGGAATTCCGCGAAATCTTGAACGCATTTTTATATTTGTATGATGTTTTTGGGCATAACAGAATCAAATCCCTTATCAGGTGATCCTAGTTGTATGAAGTGATATTGTAAAAGTGATAATCGAATTCTAATATATATTTTCTAATGTTCTTCTTGATACCAGTAATATTTCTGCATCAGTGTAATTATGTAACAAATATCATACAATCATACTATCATATATGCCGTAGGAAGTCTATACATTTTCCAGCTCGAAAAATTCCTAGACCGGGACACAGCCACCCCCAGCATGATTTTGACTGAGCTAAATAAGAAAAGTTCAAATACATGTGTGGATTGCATGGCTACTCTCATACATTTTGTACACACCATTGCCCTTGGCTGTAGGCGTTCACTGCACAATATGAGCCTGGAGGTTCTGGCAGGAGTAAACCCCTTACAGAACCGCTTCTGGGAGCTCTCATCTAGAATACTGATCAAGTGAGGAATCAGTAACAACCTTGTGATTGAAAACTTCGAAGAAATGCTCGAATTGAGTACACTGGGTACTTGCGAATCTATATTAGCTATATGTCATCCGATATTAGTTTTCCATGCTATAATTCTCCTAGTGTACGCTTCTCTTATCACAGTTCCTCCGTTGATTGTGATCTCTCCATGAAACAGGCAATTCAAGGTGTTCCAGATTAACTTCGACCAATTTGAATTCCCCATATTTTTATTAAAAACAGCCAACATTTCAGTTGCAATTGAAAGAACTTCACTGATGGGTCGCGCATTGATGGATCCACTGGTTTCGGTGTCTACAATGAATACTCATCTGCCTTCCGGAAACTGAAGTGCTTATTGAAATTTTCCTCGTTTTTCAATTGCAATTGCTCTACTAATACGCTTGTAAAAGTGTTTTTAAAAAGTATTTTAAAAAGTGAAATCAAAGGAATAGTTAATTAAACGGTTGAGAAATATAAAACAAATTAAATACTGCTAATCTAAATAAATTTATAAAACACTAAAAAAATAATTCAGAACTAAAGTAAACGAATATATAAAATAATATTAAAATTTTAAATTGAAAGTAAATTGTATATTAAAAACCTCAATATTTTTAAGAACATTGATGTATTATAAAGAACATATATGTTCATAGAAAAAAAAATAAGAAGCTTGTTTAAAGAAATATTTCAAATTCAAACGAAGTATGTATTTTGACAGCATAACGAAAAATACAATTCGAATTCAATTGCAATTTCAATTAAAAATTAAAACAAAATTTAACAAAATAAATAAAAAAAAACATAAATTGGAAAACACATAAACTGATTTTGTTTTAATTTTACAATTAAAAATGAAAGTGAAAACATTAAAAATTGAACAGAAATTTGAAAACTTGAAGAAGAAAAAATTGGACTATTGACAAATGCAAAAATCAAATATCAATGTAAACAAAAAATGAAAATCTGAAATCATTAAAAAATCAAAATGGAAATCAAAAACTAAAGTGAACTCAGGGGGTACATAAGTTACTCGGCCACCCTATGTTAACACCCTCAAATCCACAATCCTCCACACTTCAAACACACTCGTCACCACATGAAAGATACCTTCATTTCTGGCAACACTTACACGAATCGACTGTTTTTTCCAAGGACCTGGCGGACAGCGATTTTCCTGTAGCCAACATCTCTAACGACCAAACGTCGAAAGATGCATTGTTTGTAAGCAATGCTGGCGTTCCTACCCGCAGTAACAAACGTAAGACGGGTCTTATTCAAATACGGCCCGTGATATGTTGCATACTGTCAAACGCTAGTAAATAGGATAGGGTTGCCAGGTCACTGGTTTTTTCTCACTGTTTTGTTTCTCTCTTGCTTGCACTGATGTGATTTAGATGATGAGTAAGTGTGCGTGTATTAAACGTCAAAAAGGTCCATGGCTGCCAATAAGCTTAGATTTTCGATACTAGTATTGACAGATAGGTTGAAACACAGAAACACCTTCCGACCACAGGACTGAAGCGGCTGCCATCCACGAACAAAAATCATGAAATTTGACAGCTCGGTTTTCTTGAAGGCTATATGCAGCAAACGCCATATTCGCGGTGAAAGTTGTCGTGTTTTGTCGTGGATTTGATTCGAGAGAAAAATCTTTCGTGCTGCACTTAGTGCAGAGGTTATCACAACGATTGTAACTTTTCACTGTTTATCAGCCAGGTATTAAAGGGCGAACACGAAATTATTGCGACACCGAAAATGTCATGCCAATTTTCTTATAATGTTTAGAATCAAACCAAAATTTTAGGGTAGTTTTATACATATATTTACTTCAAAAATCAAAAGCAAAGTTAATCGATGGAGCCTTGAGTGTAAAATTGAACGCATTTTCGCTTGATGCCCTCCATCAAAGTCTTTACAGTGTCATCCGGTACCAGTTTCTCAGTTTTTTTTTTCATTTTCTTAACATGTCCTTCTCGTCTTTGACTGTCTTCTTGCTCTTCCGAAGTTCCCGGTTCATCATTGCCCTCCCAGTACTGCTCCACCGGGCGCAGCTCCGGACAGTTTGGCGGATTCATGTCCTTTGGAACAAAATGGACAGAATTGGCCTCATACCACTCCAGGACACTTTTAGAATAGTGGCATGATGCCAAATCTGGCCAAAATAGCGGAGCTTCGTCGTGCTGCTGCAAGAACGGCAAAAGGCGCTTCTCGAGGCACTCAGATTTGTAGATCTCGCCATTTACTGTGCCCTTTGTCACGAAAGGCTCACTCCTCAGTCCGCAAGAGCAGATGGCCTGCCAAATGAGATATTTGGAGGCGAACTTCGACATTTTCTTCTTCTTAAATTTGTCGTCCACATAGAACTTGCTCTTGCCGGTGAAAAACTCCAACCCCGGAATTTGCTTAAAATCGGCTTTTATATACGTTTCGTCGTCCATCACACAGCAGCCATATTTTGTCAGCATCTTCTCGTAGAGCTTCCGTGCCCGAGTTTTAGCCGTCGATTGTTGCCGCTCATCGCGGTTTGGGAAGTTCTGTACCTTGTATGTATGTATTCCAGCTCTCTTCTTTGCATTCTGGACGTAGCTCTGCGACATGCCGATCTTTTTAGCCAAATCACGGCTTGAGACGTTGGGATTTGCTTTAATCATCCGCTTCACCTTTCCCTCCGTCTTTTTGTTCTCCGGTCCCGGTTTTCTTCCAGCTCCTTTGCCGTGGTCCAACGTCAACCGCTCCTGGAACCGCTTCAACACTCTGGAGACGGTTGAATGGTGAATGTTCAACATTTTTCCCAACTGCCGGTGCGACAGGTCAGGAAATTCCAGGTGTTTGGAAAGAATTTGTTCTCTCGACTCGCGTTGGTTCACCTCCATTTTCGTTGAATCGAAAAACACGACTTCGAGTTTGACAGCATGTAAACAATACACATCAATGAGAAAGTGTGCAAAATTTGGTTGATTTTTACACAATGGTAAAAAAGTTATGCCCTGTTGAATGTGTCGCAATAATTTCGTGTTCGCCCTTTAATGGGTAAATTGAATTGAATGTGAGTTTGAAAGAAGGGGAACTTGGAGTACAGCACACGTACCCACTGGTACGTGCTCTTGCACATTTGTTTGAGGATTTGTTAAGCGTCACAGGTTTCCAAATCAAAAGTTCGGATACCGTGCTGCATCGGTGCCCGGACTTTTCGTTAATGAATCTGGACATTTTTCAAATCACAAACTAGCATGCTGTTATGAGCTTGTAAATTTATCATACTAGCATATTAGCGATGAATCTGAGAGTGTTGATTCATCGATTTCTTTTACAATTTTTCCAAGTTGTAACATTCCGCTCACTTGCATGTTAGGCGGTGGGAATGTCTTTCGTAAGTACAACAGCCGACTGAGTTCATCAGATATAGCTCGAATGGGCTTCAGCTTAATAAACAACTGAGTATTATATTCATTTATTCAATGAAATGTCCATACTATTCTCATAGAATGCTCATCTCAGCCAATAGTGTTCAACACATAGTTATCACCATCCATCGACAGCCCGCAACAATAACTCTTTGTATCTTTTCATAGAAATTGCTAAGGTCTTCGAACATCCGGGGGACTACAAGGATTTTACTTATATCTTTGTGGTTAATTTTGTTTCTTTTCAGGCAACAAATAATTTTTTTTTTGAGGGTATCTAGCTGGAGCTGCGTGACAGCTTGGTTGTCAAGACTAGACCCTTTCCCAACGTCACCTCTACTACGACCAATACCTTAGAAGCAATAGCCTATGTTGGCCGCTTGAGCACTAGTTGAAGTAATTAGTATTGGACCATAGTATTTTTCAAAATTTCAGTTTCAATTTTCCCACGATGATGTTTTGTTATGTAGTCGTTAAAAGGAAGCTCAAATTAATACCCTATCCTAGATGTCACGAGCTTTGTTTGATGTTTCCTAAAGATGATAATCCGGGGCAAAGTGCCGTCTAAGTTAATAGCCCCAAGTCCTGCAGTCATCACCAGGCCGTATGCAGTAGTAACTAGATTTCAAAAGGACATGTAAATTGCCAAACAATAATTCTTAGGAACGACATTCAGGCCTTGGATGTAGTCTATGTTGACAACTAGTAGTACTGAAGTCAACCCCAAGAAGTATTGCGACAAGTGTATGCATAATATTTATTATTCATACAGCAAATGATATTTCTAGACAACCCTGTTGGCCACTTACAGTACTGCGGTATCTTTTTTTTTCTCCCCATAGGATTGCAATGATCGTGGTTGTTTTTTGAAAATTTTCTAGTGATTATGCAGGAAGGATTAGTCTATTTATTTATTTATTTAAATAGCCATACATCGTATTTACGATATGACTTCATCTACAACATTTCGTCAATATACTCGGTCTATGGCTGCCTCTCTCCAACCTCGTTGACGACCCACACTCGCCAGATCCTGTTGCACCTGGTCCACCCATCGTGCTCGCTGTGCCCCACGCCTTCTTGTACCGGCCGGATTCGAGGTGAACACCATTTTTGCAGGGTTGTTGTCCGGCATTCTCGCAACTTGTCCTGCCCACCGTAGCCTTCCAGCCTTCGCGACCTTCTGAATGCTGGGTTCGCCGTAGAGTTCAGCGAGCTCGTGGTTCCATCTTCGCCGCCACACTCCATCCTCCTGTACGCCGCCAAAGATGGTCCTAAGCACCCGGCGTTCGAAAACACCAAGTGCTTGCAGGTCCTCCTCGAGCATCGTCCACGTCTCGTGCCCGTAGAGAACAACCGGTCTTATCAGCGTTTTGTACATGGTACATTTAGTGCGGGGGTGAATCTTTCTTGACCGCAAGTTCTTCTGGAGCCCGTAGTAGGCACGACTTCCACTGATGATGCGTCTTCGGATTTCACGGCTGTTGTTGTTGTCAGCCGTAAGCAAGGATCCAAGGTAGATGGATTCTTCCACCACCTCGAATGTATCCCCGTCTATCGTAACACTGCTGCCTATGCGGTCCCTGTCGCGCTCGGTACCTCCTGCTAGCATGTACTTTGTTTTCGACACATTCACCTCCAGTCCGACTTTCGCAGCTTCGCATTTTAGGCGAGTGTACATTTCTGCCACCGTTTCAAATCTTCTGCCGACAATGTTCATGTCATCCGCTAAACAAACGAACTGACCGGATCGAGTGAAAATCGTACCCCGGCTGTTGAGCCCGGCTCCTCGCATGGCACCTTCTAGCGCAATGTTGAACAACAAGCACGAAAGTCCATCACCTTGACGTAGTCCCCGGCGTGATTCAAACGAGCTGGAATGTTCGCCCGAAATCTTCACGCAGTTTCGCACACCGTCCATCGTAGCTTTAATCAGTCTAGTGAGCTTCCCGGGAAAGCCGTTCTCGTCCATAATCTTCCATAGCTCTATGCGGTCGATACTGTCGTACGCCGCCTTGAAATCGATGAACAGATGATGCGTCGGGTATTCGCGGCATTTTTGGAGGATTTGCCGTACAGTGAAGATCTGGTCCGTCGTCGAGGGCCCGTCGATGAAACCGGCCTGATAACTTCCCACGAACTCATTTACTTTTGGTGAAAGCCGGCGGAAGATGACCTGGGATAGCACTTTGTAGGCGGCGTTTAGGACTGTGATCGCTCGGTAGTTCTCACACTCCAGCTTGTCGCCTTTCTTGTAGATAGGGCATATAACCCCTTGCTTCCACTCCTCCGGTAGCTGTTTGGGTTACTGTTTCCCAGATTCGGACTATCAGCAGCTGCAGATAGATGGCCAGCCTTTCCGGGCCCATCTTGATGAGTTCAGCTCCGATGCCATCTTTGCCAGCTGCTTTGTTATTCTTGAGTTGTTGGATAGCATCCTTAACTTCCCTCAGCGTGGAAGCTGGTTCGTTCCCATCCTCTGCTGTGCTGACGTAGTCATTTCTTCCACCGACTTGGACTTCAACGCCCGCGTCCTCTGCGCCATTCAGGTGTTCGTCGTAGTGCTGCTTCCACCTTTCGATCACCTCACGGCCGTCTGTCAGAATGCCCCCATCTTTATCCCTACAAATTTCGGCTCGCGGCACAAAGCCTTTTCGGGACGTGTTGAGCTTCTGATAGAACTTCCGTGTTTCTTGGGAAACTATCTTCCCAATAACAAATATTTACAAGGGGCCGGACTTCCTGATCATTTGATCAGATCTCTTTAATTTGCATTCCGATCTTTCAAAAAGATCACATGATGTAATAAAGATTTTAAATCTTTTATGACAGTTTGATACAGGCAGCTGTTTTATTTCAGTGTGTTGAAATAAAAACATGCCCTTTTTATTTGTTTTCATACATGTACATTACATTACGTTTTTCACGAGACGGTTCAGCTGGTAGCAATTATATTTATTCTCTAAACATTGCTCCTAAAACAAGTGTTATTCTTCCTCAGGAATGATTTAAAACGATTTGTAGTGCGCGTACAATCAAAATGCGATGGTGATCGCGGTACTGCGACGGAACTGGAGGCACCAGGAGGATGTTTGTTAACACGATTCCCCCGCCAAAGGAAGTGACTTTTCATCGATTTTCCTAGGCAGGACAAATTCTAGCCACCAGTACGACCACAGCTCTTGAAGTTGTAAGATTTGCGAGAATTTAAGCACTTCCTTAGTTTGAAACACATTTCTCTCATTTTAAGACGATCGATTTTATTACGGGCGATACCATGATGCTGCCAGCAGAATCCATTCCCAAGGAAAAGAAGCCAGGAAATGTGTACATTTTCGATACGATTGCGGGAGCGGGATTATTCGTGGCTTGTACGACAAAAAAACGCATAACGATCCACGCTCTTCCGATAAAAGAAGTCCCGATCACAATGAAGTTTGAAGATCGTCTTGGTCCAGTCCAGTCTAGCTGAACAGATCTATCACCAGTGACCAAGGAAAACGAGTTGCTTGTTCAGATAGAACCTCCTCATATGTCGATCAAAATTCTTGCTAAGCAATCCTCAAGTAAGCTAAGGAGGCTGCCTAGAATACCAACTGGATATTTTAGGCCAGGCGCCCACTGATGTGGCGGAGGTGTGACATCTGCTAGCATGCCAACATATCTTGTCGACGTTCGCCTCACGCCACAAGACTTTGATTCGATATTTTGACATGTTATGTGATGCCACACTTCCGCCACATCAGTGGGCGCCTCGACTTAGATTCCTACTGAACTTCATACAACAAGACTCAACCCAAATGAACCGGAGAGTAAGAAGCCGAAAACCAATAATTTAATAAAATTTAATTATTAATATTTGAACAATGTTTCAAATTCAGATGAATTTATCATTCAGCGTCTTATTCCTAGAACATAGCATCGTGCAGCTAGAAGCAGTTGCACGAAATCTTCCAATTATTTCCTGGGCTGTAATAATAACTTTCTGCTGCAATGGTTATGTGATATTGCCAAACGGATTATCCTAAAGTTTGATGGTTCCCGACATCTGAATGGTGAACATCAGCTAGGCTGAAACGGCGCCTCGATGATCGGTTAAGCGTCCCAATGATCCTGGTGTGTTCGGAATGAGATAACTTCTGGAAGTTGTGCTTATTTATCACACCAATTCCATTTCACACTAGCGAAGCATTGTCTATGTAGAGTCGAGCCATTTGGTGGCGCTTCTTGTCGACGCTATTATAAGTAGTTCAGCTTATAGTGGATTCCTACGCCGTGCAATTGTTGGTGCAATGCCGATGTTGGTACGCAGTTCCTGAAAGCAGTAATTGTCAATGAAAACATGAGGTTAAGGGTTTTGCTTTCCTTCCATGTGTTACGAACCTCAACGATAACTAAAAGGATCTGTTCATCATATCCTCCCATATCCCATCCAAAACTGTCTAGGACAAGGCACTTCTGGCTATTTTGATTGGTGCATTCAGTTTCCATATCTGTAGTTCTGAATCGTACCGCTCAATTGTCTTCAACTGCCGTGTCCCATCGAATCCACCCACAACGTAGATACAGAGCTGCCACTAGTCTTTCGGTAACCTGAGTACGGCAACGCCAACATCCAATCGTTATGAGTGCTTTGGTTGAATCAACGGCCATTTATCCAGTTCCGGATCATAGCTTTAAGAGAATAAATCATACTTATTAATGTTCATGGCTAGCATATATCGTTTTATATTACATTTGAATCCCGAATAAATCAATGCAAATCATGCAGAGATCGAAGAACTACAGTTTGTTGTGGAATTTGTTGCTCTTGTTTTATTTTTATTTACAATTTTGAAACACTGAAAAAAAATGTGTAGTTGTTCTACCAAGATTGCCCGATCAATGGCCCGATCTTTGGAAAAGATTTAAAATCTTTTGAAGATTTTAAATTGATCAGATTGACCGACCCCTTGATTTACCGTTAATACCCCGAAAAAAAAACCCCTTTTTGCCTTGATTTTTTTGGACGGCATTTAATATATAGCTATTTTTTATTATAATTGTATGTAGTTTTGGAAATGTTAAAACATTTACTTACCACCACTGTTGTTATTATTATTAACTTTTGATTTGTTGGAAACATACCGCCTTAGATGATACTTGCATGCATGTGATTCGTCCACGTAGGTCTTTCTTGGGCGGCTACTCGGTCTTGTTCCAACCAGAGGCCGAGATGTCTGACTATCCAGGTTGCGTCACCCTGAGAATCGGATTTGCTTCCACTGTGACTCTACCAGGTTCCAAGCCTAGCCTTCCTGATTCTTGTATTGTTTCTTTTTTCGTTCTACAAGTATACAAAAATACTGGCTCCTCTACCAAAAACAGCCAAACCAAACGTAGAATCTGTGTGGTGATGCGTTCCAGAAAATTGCAGACCCATAATAAAACTCAGTTATAATAAAATTATTGAAATTAATAGACGATTCGTTGAATAGCAGTAATATAATTGAAATTATGCAATTATTCTATATAGTATGAAAATAATGAAAGGTGTCGAATTAAAAGTTAATATGCTACTACTAAAGGGTTCAAATGCACTTCTGGTCCACATCACCCCTGGCAACACTGGTTTGCATCTTTCCCGTTTGGGTAAAGATCCAGATAAGCCCTGGAACCTGGTAGTTATCAAGCTACCTCAAGGTTTTGCCAATGCCCAGAGAATAATTTATTTGTACCTAATTTTGAAGACAATATCTAATATTTCTCTATTTCTCAAAACTTTTAAAGTTAGGCATAGAGATGAATGAATGTACCGAAAACTTCAGGCGACTCGTGAGATAGTAAATGCTTTCAAGAATGTGGAACAAAACAGGTAATTGTTACCCATTGTATCTATATTAATAAAATTTATTTTTCATAGATTTGCGCTGACCATCGGTTGAATCGGTTGAATCGGTTGTTTCGATACTTTGTTCCGCAATATTTTGTTATCGGGTGTAGCGTTTTGTCTATTGTTTCGGTTGCCTCAGGGGGCTAGTCACTCTGCCACGTTGTGTTTGTGTTTCAGTGTGTCGGAAGGAGTTTCTGTGTTTCAACTTATCAGTCAATACTACAATCGAAAATTTATGCTTATTGGCAACCATGGACCTTTTTGGCGGTTAATTCACGCACACCTATGTATCATTTAAATCACATGAGTGCAAGCGAGAGGGAAACAAAACAGTGGGAAAATAAACAATCGATTCGTGTAAGTGGTGCCAGATATAAATTTATCTTTCATGTGGTGGCGAGTGTGTTTGAAGTGTGGCGGATTGTGTTTTTTAGGGTGGTAACACTCCGGACTATTAGTGTAGATCGGTCCAAGTTGGTACTCAAGCGTTGAGATGAATTACCTTGTTTTCCTAATGAAATACCAATATCACACTCTGTGAGTGACCCCAATAGCATCCTTACTGTTGGTTTGAATCGGGCCCAATCGGCTTTCCAGCATTATAAAACATCTCCTAGTTTCCCAATGAAATACCACTATCAAATTTTGTGAGTGGCCCCAATAACATCCTTACTATTGGTTTAAACCGGTCAAAATCGGCTTTTCAGCATCATTAAATATCACTTTGTTTTCCCAATGAAAAACCACAATCACACTTTGTGAGTGGCCCCAATATCATCTTTACTGTTGGTTTAAATCGGTTCCCAACCCAAACCCCCCTATTTATTTACAAAACCTAAAAGTTTCTCAAATATAATAGGTTCAAATCGGAAATCGGTTCATAACACTTGACAGCTTATCGTTTACCAAAACGAACCCTGCTGCCACCCAATCCTGCTATCCAAAATCCCAGTGATTTCTCGTGGAAGTGCAGTGGATTCCGTGGCTTCCAATAAAGCGAGTATCACGTCAACATACTCCTAACCATTCCCTGCTTGACCTGCATTCGGGCGAGGCCGGCGCCGTTATTGCCTTAGATTGGGATCACCAGTTTTTACACATTGAAGATGTATGTTAGTCCCAAGCATCATCTGTTGGTTCTCTGTGTAATAACAGCTGATCTGGCAACAACGGAGTAGCAACCTCGGGCGGTCAATCATGCTCATGCTCATGCTCAAACGTAAAATGTGATTCGAACTAGGTCGATAAGTTGTTCCGGTCTGGAGTTATCGCTGAAAACAAACCGTGTTAAAAATAGACCTTAGTCACGCAAAGAAATCACTCTGTTTTGAATCAACAAAATATGTTGCTGCTATTCAATACAAGGTTTCCATTTGTTTCAATTCATAAAAAAGTTCTAAATCAATTCAACACTTAATTCAAATCAAACCAAAAAAAAATATTTAAAGTGATCACTGCTGTGTGATTCAGAACAATCACATTTATTTTTAAACTCAAATGATTATTTTATTGTTTTAACAAAATACTTTTTTACCCTAAAAAATCACTCTGTTTTGAATCAACAAAACATGTTGCTGCTATTCAATACAAGGTTTCCATTTGTTTCAATTCATAAAAAAAGTTCTAAATCAATTCAACACTTAATTCAAATCAAACAAATAAAATTATTTGCAGTAATCATCGCTGTGTGATACTCGTTTAAATTATATTTGATTTATAACAATCACATTTATTTTAAACTTCGTTTTAAACAAAAATGCTTAATTAATTGTTTTAATAAAATAGTTGTATGAGCGCATATTTCATAGCAGCCATATTGCTACCTCTGACATCTGCTTTCCTAATGTAAGTTTAAACATAATATATTATAATTTGTAAAACAGATTATCAACGAGTTATTCTCATTGCAGATAACTGGTAAAACAGCACAACTTCCGACGGAAGACTATTTTGCAAATAAGCTGCCATTATGACTGCCTCTCCCCAATATTTCTTCCCGAGTCCAGCATCCAACCACAGGCACGATGCCACCTCCTGCAAAGTCCGATTCTTGCGTTCCAAAACGCCGTTCTGCTGGGGGAGTATGGTGCGGTAATTGTTGAAAAAACAATAAAACACGACTTTCAGTCCTATAAAGCATGAAGTTTTATTTTAATTAAATGGTTTTATTATATTAGTTCATCAAAGTTTATTATTTCAACAAATGCGTTTAGTTGATTTAAGAAAACATTTTGTTTTGAGCAATAAAACACGATGTTCAATTCTAAACAGCATGATGTTTTGTTTCAACTCAAAGGTTTTGTTGAATTAATTCATCAGTTTTATTGGTCCATATTCAAACCAAAATTTTAGTTGAATTGATTCCTCTTTCGTATTGGTATAAATACGTATTTTTTGCGTGAACACTTTCTCGAAAAACGATTTGATTTGATTTTCGATAGATAAAATATACCAAAGACCCTAACAATATACACAAAATAAGCTCAATAGCTTGCGGACTGCTTAGGAATCAGGGTGAGCGGGTATAACCAGCCCAGGAGGCTGCAAGTCATTTTAATAAGGACAAGAATAACAGGCGCATGTGACTGATAGCGGAAAAGTCGGTTTCGATTATGATCACTCTTCTCGGCAACCTATTGTTAAACCTCTAATTCAGTATGTTCTTCTCTTATTCATATGATAACATGCTCATTTAGCTTTAGTCTGATTTTTTACTCTGCAAAACATTGTTCTTTTCAAAAGGGATTTACTATCCTCATATTAGGGATCAAGTCTGCATTAGCCTGAAAAAATTCAAAAAAATATATTTCTGCTGAGCTAGCGGATCTCCAACATACCTGGTATCTTTGAACAGAAGATGCAGCGAACGATTGCAGCGAACGGTGGAGTGCAGATGGAAGACGGAACATGGAGAAGACGGGTGTACCAAGCATTGCATGAATTGCCGGGAGAACCTCCCATTGTCCATACCGTAAAAATCGATCGACTACGACGGGCTGGGCACATATTGAATTGAAGACGACTTCTTCTATACAGCAGAGGACACAGTTTTTCACATGACTTCTGAGAAACAGATAGAGGAGCAAGGAGCAAATATATGTAAACAAACAAAAACGTCAGATGTACAAACTACGCTGAGAGAATATACACAAAAAGGTAAACTTCCCTTTATGCTATGTTGTCATTCAATAACACTATCCAATACTAGAAAGTGTTGATTGTTTACTAGCAGCAAGTTGGATCAGCAGCTCAATTTTATTAGGCTAGTTAGTGGTCATGCTTATTACCGACGCTAGTGGGCAAGTAACCATCCATTACATGAAATACAATGCAACGTCTCGGAAACTTCATTTACCTGATATTGGAGATCTTCTCTAGTTTTCCCAAACGAATTTGCCCCATTTTTTATTGTACACCATCACATTCACGGATCGCCACGTCCAGAATGCAGATAAACCTACTAGGTGTTATTAAAAATTGCGAATAATTGTTGCTACTACCTTTTTATAACTTCAGAATAATACGTTTATTCAGTATGATTGAGTATAAAACCATTATTGAATGCTTTAAAGATAATGTACCAAGTAACATTAACGTAAAAAAAAAAAAAGGTATTTTACGGCGATTGTAAAAAGTTCGCCCTTAGAGTGCGGGTCGCGTTGGATTCTACATCCTCACCGGAGAGGCAAAGTTGTACACCGGATATTTCGGAATATACGCTTGGAATCCAATAGCGTTCGAGTCTCCATGGTTCATATTTACTGCCGATTGATTCATCGCTTCCTGGTAGCTGGGAGGCCCTGGAAAGCAAAAGACAGTAAAGACAACCGTGAAGCTAAGATTCAAACCGAAACTTACTAAATCCAATCCCCGGCGGTGACGCTAATGCAGGATACGGTAAAGGTGTAGGTGAGCTTTGCGCATTAGGAAGTAACGGCATGGAAGCTAAGGGAACACTGGTGGCTACGGAAGGCATTGGCATACCACCCATCCACCCGAATCCGGAGACATTCATTGCGTCTTCCACTGGTGCAGATTCAGGCGGAACGCTCGTAAAAGGCGCCGTACCAATAGTAACGGGGATGGTGTATTCCTGATCCGACCGGCAACCGCCCAGTTTTATTTGTACTTTAAGTTCGTATTCTACGGTTATGATCGCACATTTACCTGTCGGAGCGGTGGCAGGAATTACCAGGTCTTGCGTGTATTGTTCGGATTTGTCATCTGTAACAGATGTCACTATTTTGGCCATGGTTTTCGTTTTAGTCATGATCTTCCGAGTCGGCGTTTGGCTTATAAAGTTCACCTTCCGCACGAGCTTACTTCTAATGCCACAAATGGGCACGTTGCTCGAATTGTTCAGGTTAACGGTGATGGGAATTTTCTGGCCTGAAACGTATCCACTTACGGGAATTTCAATTGAAAAGCACATGGGACCGGAAGTGAATGGCCAGAACCAGAAATTTCTGGAACGGTCTATTTTCTTCGGTTGGCCAAGTTTTGTCATTTCTTGGTTCAGATCTAATGGGTGTAAAACTGTGAAGGCAATCGTGCAAGTTTGATCGAACTTCCACGGCCGATCGAGAACGGCACGTATGGTGTAGCGAACTTTTCCATGTTCCGCCTCGAACGATGTGGCCGCCTGAGGTGGAATCTGGCACGAAAATTTGTATTCATGTGTACCGGCCGGTATTTCGATGGCGTCATCTGAAAATTGATTGACAAAGAAAAAATATGACTCATTCGAATTTGCCTCTTTACGAGAGCTAAACTAAACTGACCATTGACTCGAGGGATCAAAGCAACCTCTGAAGTAATATACTCCTCTTTTCCGATGTAGGTTTCTCTCTGTATACTCCTCGAGAGACTCGATGCTGCTTCTTTCTTGCGTTTGATTTTGCTCTTTGTCCATTTGACTTCCGCGTATCCGGAGATGATTAATTTTAGGTCTGCAGAGACGAGAGTGAATACCTTTGCAAACGACCTTGAGCATTCGCTTTTATTATTAAACTTACTTTTAACTTTTTTCGGATTGTCCAGGCGCAGCTCCACATGCCCCGACAAAGTTTGACCTGAGTAGTACACTCCACTAGGGTTGCTGTCGAACTTAATTTCGCATTCAGTCGGCATTTTGGATCAACAAAGCCGACGAACACGAGAAACTGCCAAGCAACAGTCTCCTCCTACGATTACCTATTGAACACTAACAACCAATTGACAGCGGCGTCATGCGGCAGCTCATCCCTTCTCCGGCGTTCAGCTTTGCTTGATTGTTTACAAACACCGAAAGAATCGAGATGCGAGAATAAAGAGCAAACCGTACAAACACACGTGTGCACGATAGTAGATGGCTTGAGCAATACCTACATACATCTATTTGGATTTTCTAGATCAGAATGCCTGTTCCGATTGTAGGACTTGCACGACTGCACTGTCTGATATCTACCTGCGTGCAACGCACGGCACTTTGGTGATTTCAAAGTTTTTCTGAACCAGGGGGGACAGGCATCCCTATCCTAAATCAACACATATTTATGATAGCCAACATAGCGCAGGGGCTCGGCTCATGCCTACCAGCAATTGATACGTTGTGGATGCGTTTGCGTGAATTTGACAGTTTGACTGTCCCATAGGTTTTCTGTCAAATTGACGTCAACGAAACGCGAACGTACCTATTGCTGGCAAGCCTTATAAGGTTTACGCTGTCAGCTGGCCTGAGTATAACGAGTATAAGTGATGAAGGAGGATAGTAAATCATCATGTAGCAGTAGGACAAAGATAGATGTTAGTATCAAAAATATGGCTGCTCGTTAGCCCCTTGGATGAAACGCACTTAAGATTATTATGAAGAATTGTTGCACGCACACTCCCGCAACTGACGATTTATTCGGGTGCATGTTGCCTCGCATTTCGATGCAGTTCATGCAAACCTCAGTGCAAGATGATAAAAACATTAAAAAAATATAAGAGAGAGCCCGATAACATTGTACGAATTGTTAATGTAGAAGTACGAGAAAGCAGTTTTTCATTACTCTTATTACAGGGTTACCCACTCGAAGTGTTACCAGATTCAAACTGCTATAACTACCACACTATTAATGACAGCGCGCTCAAATTTACACCAATGACAGTTCATTCAATTGTTTACAAGCGTACAAAAGCATTTTAGTCTGTGTCGTGTGAAAAAAAAGTTATACGTGATGGAATTTAAACGTAATAGTGTGATTGCTTTATATTTGGCTGGAAAATCACAAGCAGCAATTGTTCGTCAGCTAAAACATCTCGAAGTGAACAAAATGTTTGTGTATCGCACTATAAATCGTTACAATGATACTGGTAGCATCGCAAAACGCCATGGAGGTGGTCATAAGAAAAACACCACCACCACCTGAGATGATTCGAAAAGTGAAGGCCCGACTTGAACGAAATCCACGTCGAAGTGGTAATCAAATGGCTAAAGAGCTGAAAATTTCGCAAAGTTCAATGCAACGACTATTGAAAAATGAGCTAAAGGTCAAGCCTTACAAGTTCCAAAAAGGACAGGGCCTTCCCCCCCCCCAAAAAAATTAGACCCCCAAAAGCGAAAGGGTTTTTTCACCTTTTCCCCCCTGGGGGATTTCCCAACATTTTGTTTTCTGATGAGAAGAATTTCCCTATTGAGCAATTCATAAACTCTCAAAATGACCGTGTTTACTATCATTATCATATCATTTATCATAATTATCAGGATTTCTATCTGAGAGAGCATAATAGGCATCCCTTCTAAATTGTTTGCCAAATTATTCTCCCATTGAAGTTAATTAATATATTCAACAATAATTCATTTTTGGATGCGATGGTGATCACGGAAAGAAATGACGGGGGATTGAAATAACAATCTCGATAGTTGATACAATAAACACATTTTTGAAACAACCACAAAATAAATTTAGCTCAAAGCAATTTTTGAAATGATTCAACCATACTTCATAGTTAATAGAGCCATCATCTTACACACCTGTTATAGGGTTAAATCAAAACAAAAATGTTATAATTCCAACCAGTGTGTATGCTTGAAGCAACTATACAAAAATATAGAAACAACAACCTGTGGGTGTTCAGTTCGCTTTAAAGTTCACCATGGCGTCCGACGAGGAAAAATATTCGGAGGAAGTTATTTCTGAGTTTGTGGTAGATGAAGAATTAGTTCAGTTATTAAAATCATTCCAAGTAACAGCATCAGCAATTGAGGTTTTCATAAGTGAGTATTGTTTGTAATAATTCGATAATTCTCGGAAACTTTTTCAAACAGCGGTATGTCATTTTGTAAACAAAGAGGGGAAGTAACATTCAAAAGTTAATTTCTCGAAATTCTCAGTACCCTCACATAAAGTAGCATCACAATCATGTAAAGCAATGTTATTCCTTGTGTTGGTGGCCCAACTTTGCATGAAAGTGCTAAGGGTTTCGAGAAATTTACGTTTGAATCTTACTTCCTCTCTTTGTTTACAAAATGACATACGTCTGTTTGAAAAAGTACCCGAGAATTGTACAATAATTGTTTTTTTTTTTCTTTCAGCAAATGGCTACGATATTCCAGCTCTTATGATCATTGAGCGCGAGGAAGTAGAGGCTCTCTTGCCCTCGCCATTACTAGCTGACAGAACAAGGTGCATTGGTGGCCTAAACAAGTGGCGCTGTTCAATGGTAACGTGAACGGCAGGTTGTATAACAAATAAATTAAAACATTAAATTCCTACAGGGTTTGCGTCCGGTTACAACTCCTTTGAAACAATAAAAATATGAAATAAAATCGGTCATAAATCAATCGCAAATTATGTGATGTATTTAATTGCATTTACATTCAAACAATTTTGGATCCGAAAATCCCATTAAGAAAAAAAAAACGAACTGACCCCAAGCATATTCAAACCAACTATTGTTATTCAGTTGGTTCAACTATAATCATGGTTGATTTTACTGGCACTGAAAGCCAAATGTCAAAATATCAACAATATTTTTTTTCGACATAACCATCGTATAGTTGAATCGACCATATTTTTCTGAAGTTGATTCAAGCATACAATAGTTGAATCAACTTGAAATGTATGATTGTTACAATCATGCACATGGGTTATCGAAAAATCAATGCAACAATATAGTTGATTTTAGATGAAATATTATTGATTGAATTATACTTTTTTCTCCGTGATAGACCTTATGTAACTAAAATTGTAACAATTAAACTTATATATCGTTGTTGGGTATTGACATTCAAATACAGAACATAAAATTTGTTCTGTCATTTAAAAAATTCAGATTTCAAACATTAGCATTGACGTTTACACACCTCGTGGATGGACCTTCTTCTTTAGCCTTTAAAGCTTATTCAATAAAAAGGAGTTAAGTTATATGGTTATATCCTAACGATCCTAACGCACAAGGTACAATACAATAACTTTTTATTTTTGATTCGAGAAAACTGCTTCGGAAGACTTATTAAACTTATATAAGATCTGTATCCGCAATAATCCGGACACCTCAAAACATGAATAAAACATAAATTTCGCATTATATTTCCGTCGTAGTTGTTTATTTCAGATTCATGGGATGTGTTTTAACAATTCGTGAAGACAAAACATAGTTATTCGGTATTTGAATAAAATTTTCGAACTTTGCGCTTAACTCCGCGTCCATTAGGGTTTGTACAGACTCTTCAGAAATCGTAGAAGCCGTCTTTGTCCAAATTTGCTGAAAGTATTTGATGTCTTTGATTCCTTGCTTCTTTCCAGAAAGCTTCCGCTTCATCAGAGCCCAATATCTCTCGATTGGTCGTAGCTCTAGGCAATTTGGCGGGTTTGAGGTTTTTGGTACAATGTTCACTTGATTTGCTTGGTACCACTTCATCACAGTTTTAGCATAGTGGCATGATGCCAAATCGGGCCAGAAGGTTTTTCTTTGTGACTTTTGATGAAGGGTAGCAATCGCTTCTGCAGACACTCTTTCTGATAGATCTCCTTGTTGATTGTGCCTGTAGTTACGAAAGATTTACTCTTTTTGCCACACGTGCAAATTGCTTGCCACACCTGGTATTTTTTGGGAAATTTCGATGCCTTCTTCGTTCTGAAATGCTCAGCTGTAGCATTTCTGGCCATAGCAGAATAAAAAGCCAGCCCTGGAAGCTGCTTGAAATCCTCCAGGGCCCTGTAGCATAATCGACCTAATAATATTAGCTACAAGTTACAAGTTACAAGTCCTAAATTTACAAGTACTAATATTTTGCGTAGCATAATACCTCCCAATTTTACTAATAATACAAGCACTTGTATTATTAGTAACGCATGAACTACAAGTGAATAGATTCATTCATCTGTCAAAAATCGAAGAAAATTTACCGCGAAACGTTATTGTTATTGTTTATATTCTGCACGTTGCAGCGCTGAAAGTTTGTACAATGTCTGCTAAAAAGGGCAATAAATGTGAGGAGCAGCGGAAAATAAAACTTTGCGTTTTAGATAGCATTCGAGAACAAAAAGAGGTGCTGTTTGGACCATTTTCAGCAACGCTAACGAAGGAAAAGCGTAACAAAGCGTGAACGAGTATTGGTGAATATGCTAAATCTATCGGCGCTTTGCCCAATGCCAAAGACTCTTTGTACGTCCGGGATGTTTGGTGGCCAAATGTCCGAAAAATGTCGATGGTGTGTATTAAATTTGACTGACTATAAAATAATCATAACCGATGTCTCAAATTTAGGAAAAACGGGACAATTCCAGAAGAACAGGTACCGGTGGTGGACCTGAGGCTAGGACGAACGATGTTGATATCCTTGTTTAAGACATACTCGGCAAAGAATCGCCAGTGTTGGAGGGATTAGCAATTCCGGAAAGTTTGGAGGAATCAGCGGAGGAGGAATTTTATCAACAAGTCATCCAGCCTAGTACGTCAAAAGCCTCGAAAGAAGTTCCTGAATCTCACACTGACGATAAGGTTCACCAACCTAGCTCTAAGAAAAGAAAGCGCAATGTTTCAGAAGTATCAGCTACCAATGGTCTATCAGAAAATGCGGCTCTAATCAGTTTGAAATTGCAGCTGACAATAGACATTCTTGAGAAAGAGCGAGAGTTGAAAGCACGCGAAGTAGAGAAAATGTCAAAGGAAAGTTATTTATTGAGCTTAAAAATTTATAATTTGGAGCTCAAGCATGGTTTGCCAAGATCAAAGTTTACAGAGAACTTGGGAATCCGAGAAGCAAGCGAGATGAATTTGGATGAACTACTGATGTTGAGTATCTCTTACCATGTTCTGTAAATAATGGTCAAAGTGACGAAGAGTTTAATGACATTTAGTTTGTTCTATTTATAATTCAGTTTTTCCTAAATAAATACTGCCTTAAGCGTAAGAAAGAAAATTAGAGCGGGAATAGATAATAAAAAAAAAGATTAAAAAATAGTGCACAAAATTGTCAAGTCCATGTATTTTTCAAATTTTGATATCGATTATTACATATATTATTATTATAAGAAACTCTAAAGGATTTGTTTAGCACATTGATTGAATAATTTGTATTTGTCGTCTTTGAGCATTAACATCTGTGTTAACTTCATTCAATCCAGAATCAATCTCCTCATTATGAAAAGGAATATTTTCTAAGTCGATTTCATCCTCTTCATTTTGCCGCGCTATGTTGCACAATGTCACACAACACTTAAATATTTGACCTGCAAAATGAGGATTTACTCTAAGATGGTTGAGGCACGGAAACTTTTCTTTTAATAGTCCCAGTGCCCGCTCAACTGTTTGTCTTGTTGATTTCAGTCTGCTGTTATAATTACGCTCACCATCATTTGTTGGATCGTTGTGCAGTAGTTTCATTAACCAAACTTTTAATGGATATGCCGAATCTCCTAATATGACTCCATTGGGAAAAATATTGCTTTCCTCAATACGCCGAAATAAACTGCTTCTACGTAACACTCTAGCGTCATGCACACTTCCAGGCCTATTAGCACTGACGTAAAAGAACTCCAAATTTGGTCCACAAACCACCGTGCAATTAATGGAGTGAGAACCCTTCCTGTCAACGAACGCTTCTTCATTTATTGTAGGTGCATCGATTGGAATCAAGGATCCATCTATTACTCCTATCACGCTGGGGAACCTAGCCATTCTGTAAAATTGTTCCACTACACCTGAAATGTTGGACGGCCAACAAACTGTGCTCTGGAATAAACTTCTGTTGATTGCAGAAACCACGCGTTGTATTGTCCTTCCTACAGTTGATTTGTGAATTCCATGAGTAAGTCCGGTACCGTGATACTGGTTTCCTTGACCCAGCCAGTGCAATGTAACACACAATTGTTGGAAAGGCTGCAGGGCTCCTCCACGATTAGTAAGCTGAATATCAGGGCCAATTACTCGAAGTATTTGCTCAACTTTTGCAGGTGTCATCCGGAAATAATCGTAAAAATCAGCTGCATATTGGAAACTGAAATTTATTCGTGGAGCGTAATATTTCACCCTACGACACCTCCGTGTTTCGCTCGAACTACTTTCTTCATCGTCTGAGTCACTTAGAATGTTGAAACGGTACATTGCTGCTTTACAAATAACAAATTGAAAACGAATCCGAACTTGTAAATTATGTTACAAGAAGTTCTCCACTTGTAGAAAAAGTACAAATGAAAGCTAATAATTTGTTGTCATATTTTGTTTATGCAACGAACGCTTGTAAATTCTACTAATAACATTAGTTCAATTAGCTTGTAATATTAGACTTGTAGTTTTGTACTTGTAGAATTTTTATGCAACAGAAATATACAAGTTACAAGTTACAAGACTAATATTATTAGTAAGATTTTGATTATGCTACAGGGCCCAGGACATAAGTTTCATCGTCCATAACAACGCATGAAAACTTCGTCAAATATTCGCAGTACAAACGCCGAGCCCGTGATTTTGCTGCCAAGTTCTGTTTGTCGTTGCGATTTGGAACTGTTTTTACTTTATACGACTTAAGTCCCAAACGTTGTTTTGATTTTTGGACAAAACCAGGCGACATCCCTATTTTACGAGCCACCGTTCGAATGGAGAGATTTGGGTTTTTCGTTAATATCCTTTTCACCAGGCATGGTTAAAACACCAAACCGTTCTGCACGGGAGGCTCGAGATGGCATACGCATTTTTTCAGAGAACAATATTAGGTATCAAGTCGCGAGTAACAGAAGGTTAGGTATTAAACGAAGCGGAAAAAAATATCAAAACAAGCAAAATCCCCCACGAAAAGGAGGTCCGTGCAGCAAAGGAGCTGTCGAAGTGTATCCGTAAATTGAAATCCCTTGGCTACAGTGTTTGCCGAAGTTGAATTCACTCGGCTTCCCCGTTTGCCGAAGTACAAACCACCGGGGCCAAGAAAAATGCACGGGCACTGGTTCGATTTTCGCTCTGCGTGTACTCTATTGAGCACCGGCGCGAAGTGGTGATACTGAAACACGCTGCTGCGGTGTTCAAATACGGCACGCAGTGTTGTGTGTGGTTTGGACAAGCCTGTCGACGAGTGCAATTGGTGATGGACTTGGATTCGCAACAGAGAGTATCCGAAATTTTTGCGAGCTGTAGTCCTCGAACTGCCGGAACATTAAACCCTTTGGCCATGTCGAGGGGTCAAGGGCATTGCTCTTCAAAGCTGGATCGAGACCAATTTTGAAAGAAACGAAGGACATGTTGCTGGTGTCTGCACATTTAGCCACCAGTTTTACCACCTCAGGATCATCGTCAGTTCCTAAATTAGCTTCAACCATAGCCGAAATTGCCTCATTCGTAACATCAGGTCTAATGCGAGAACGATATGCATATTGTAACCATTATATGCAATAGTCATCTTGACCATGATTTAATTGTCGGTATAACGATAAAAAATTGCTCAGAGTACGAGCAGCCACAGGTGGAAGAATGCATGCATCCATCCGCTCTGCCTCATGAGCGTTTGAAGATAATTAAAGGTGTTTAGATGCAACACACGAAAAAAGATATTAGTTTATTTTGGAGCTAAGCTAAATAAGTAATCAGTTTCGAGAATTACATATATAACATGGTGGCGAAAATATCTCCTTATATTCTCTATAATACTATTTCTTTGTTTACAGAAGTATGTACTTTCTAACACAAATAATATGAATAAACCTTACCAGCATCATGAACTAGACCGAATATATGTAGTATAAAACTTGGAAGTCTGTGTTGTGTTGTTAACCAAAATAACATATGTATAAGCGAACCGGCACTGCGTGCGAATAATCTTGTCTCTCATACTCAGTACAGCGAGAGCCGTCGAGTTGGTGAGTATTGTCTTGCGTGTTCACTGGCTTAGTATCCGTTTCATTCTATATGATGTTATTAGGTAGACGGAACCCGGCAATATGGCGCCACACTGTGAAATTCGCTTCGATGACAATCCGCAAGGAGTCTATCATGGAGGGCAAACGCTGACCGGCTCCGTCGAACTGCGCTTGGATAAACCGAAGCTGGTGAATGGTGGGACGTATAATGACTCATTGGTATTTCCATATGTTTGAAACGGTCTTCAAGGTTTCAGATTAGTGATTTCTGGATGCGCCGAAGTTAAGTGGACTGTAAAATCAAGCCAAGATAGATCAGTAACGTACAGTGGGAAGGAGGAACTTCTGCGGGCAGAAACCTTCTTGATTCCGGAAAACTATGGTTTGTTTTCGAATATTGAATTACACGTTCGAGAATGAAATCTTATTCCATTCCAGGCAACACTGAAATACCGGCCGGCATACACGTCTACAATTTTGCCACTCCAATACCAATGCAGGTGCCAACGTCATTCGAAGGACAATACGGGAAAATTCGGTACACTGTTCGGGCCATCCTCGATTGCCCATGGAAATTTGATCAAACCAGCACAGCCGCATTCACAGTGTTAAAACCTTTGAACCTCAATCATCACCTCATCACGTTAAGAGAACGCCGTAAGGAAATTCTCACCAAAACCTTCTGCTGTTGGCCATGTACGTCGAACCCTCTACACGTCGTAGTTCGTGTACCGATGACCGGATTTGTTCCGGGCCAAAAAATTCCCATCACAGTTGAACTCAACAATACCAGCGGTGTTCCAGTTCTCGGTATCAACAGCAAGTTGAAAAGAAAAGTGTCTTACATCAGTCAAACGCCACGACAGAAAACTCGTGTTGTCGATGAAACCTTAGCTAGGGAGTGCATAAATGTAAGCAACGACGAATCGACTCAATATGACCAAGAGCTTGAGATTCCTTCCGTCGTACCTACTGGCCAATGTTCCGTTCTAGTCATAGAGTACATGGTTCACGTAAAAATATTCGTGAGTGGCTGTCATACCAATCCGAAAATCAGTTTTCCAATCACCATCGGAACCATCCCATTTACGCCATCGCCGACAGTCGGACGGATCAATGCCTTACCATCACCGACAGCGCCAGAATCACCCGGTTTGAACGACATCTGTAAGTTGCAGAAAATAAAAGCGATTCGATTTAATGTCATCGAATTACTATTTTTTCAGTACCACCCAGCTACGAGGAAGCCATGAATGGAATGGCGGTGAATGTCAACGATGACGAACCAAACGCCATTGGTTTTCAAGCATTCATTCCGAGGTATCCGGTGTACAAGAATGACAATAGTGTCAATTGAAATTGATATAGATATTAGCGAGCATGCACATAACACTCAACATATATTTTTGAATTTTATTTACAAAAGATTGTAGGAATGAACTAGACCGATAAAGAATGGTTAATGTGGTTTTTATTATTTTTTTAAATGTATTGCTGCCAACATACTCAAAATACAGCCATCCACTGATAAGTTTTAAGTTATGAAATATTTAATCCATGATCAAGGCCGAATATTGACAATTTTTTTGAATGTCAAATTTAGAATCTTGTATTAAACTTAACAAGTTTATCTATATGTTATACTTTTATTGAAATAAAACATCAACAACCAATTTTTAACTGTTTTTGTTTTTGTTTTTTCCTTTAATAATAATGCAATCAGCATATACTTAGAGCAAGATGAAAGATTTCTTTCCGTGGCATGTTCTCACGTATCCAAGTTTCTGCAGCACCTCGCTGATGTTTTCGTTCCAGACTCTTCCTGCCTACTTCAGACCGTACAGACTCTTTCGTAAGCGGCAGACTTCGTACTTGGAACCATACGCAAATCCAGCGGGCTTCATCATGAATATGAAGGTGTAGGTGTGCCGTCTTGACATCAACCTGCTGCACTATGAGATTCAGCAGTACTAGGATGGACAACTTAGAGTTGTCTGTTTCGCAACCGGCATATTCCGTGCCGTATTTTTGGTTGTATCCTTGAGCAACAAGACAGGCTTTGTAGCGTATCACGTTACCGTTATCATCCAGCTTCCTCTTGAAGATCCACTTGCTCCCGATTGCCCTTCGATTGATAGGTAATTGTACAACTTCCGAAGTGGCATTCTCTCGAAGCGATTCGATCTCCTCCTCCATTGCTCGTCTCCACTGTTTTCCTTCAGGGCAATTCATACTCGGTTCGTTTTGATGTTCCGTGACTACATCTCGATAACGACTCGGCGGTATACTTTTATTTGCTCGGGCAGATCGTCGAAGTGTCTCAACATCATTCTCCTCCTGCCCATCAATTGATACAGCATCTTCATCTTGATCATCAGTTGTTTGATTTCGGAAATCATCGTAGGTTGACTCGTAACCGTTGCAGTCCTAATCGCTGAAGTCACTTTCCTCGTCGGAATCGTTCACTATAGCAAGGGGGATGTTCTCAACTTTAGCAGGTTCAACAGATTTAAAGGGATAATCAATTATACAGTGACCATTCGCTTATTGCAATTTCGTTAATTGCAGCGGCTTTCAATTGCAAGTTCACTAATTGCAACGTGTTGCAATTACAAAGCAATTAACTGTCATATGCAAATGTCGAGCAGTTCACGAGTTTTTGACAGTCGATTTGACGCTGTCAAATGTTGCAATGAACGAATGGTCACTGTACTTTGATTCCGTAACCCCGTTTTGCTAAAGTGTATACACAACGGTAAATTGTTGACTGATTCCTTCTTCTTTGCAGAATTTATCCAACACATCGTTTTGGAACTCACCACCCTGGTCAGATCGGATAACTTTAGGCGTTCTTTGAAGCAGTGTCTGCAGGAACTTCACATATTCCTCGATCCGGTTACTAAACTCTGATTTGTTTTTCAGGAAATACACAACGCAGTAGCGGGTGAAATCGTCGATCAGAGTAAAAAATAATATCCGCACTCACCCGGGAACGGGAGACGTGTCGGTTTACCCTCCATGTAACATTTGCATACAACACGGCAGCCACAATCTGCAATCTTGATTCCGGTTGCCAATTCTTAGGTCTCGAGCTCTCGATCACGTCGTCCCAAAATGCGATGCCATGTGTGTAGACAACTTGATGTGTGCTTGTCACTAACGCTTCGTGAGCCATCGCCCAGTAGTACAATTCGCCGGAAGATGTGGCACTACCGATGACCTTCTCACCTTTAAAAATGCGACATCCGCTGGCATCGAAAACAATAGTAGCACCACAGACAAACAGACGTAACACTAAGAACAAATTGCCTTACAATACATCGTCATTAATTTAAATTTAGATACGTAAAACACTAGCGCTATCTGACGGCCGTTCTGCCCATTTCAGTGTCAACCATGTTTGATTGTCTTGCCTGCCGCAACAGCTGCCAACAAGCGCCCCCAAGAAACACACGCACACTACTTCAGGCTCACTTGACTGTTAATCGTTTGTTATGAAGCAACGAAGCAGGTTCGTAGAAAAGGGAAAATTAGTGAAAAGTTAGTAAAAACCAGTAAGTTCAGTGTAGTTTGGAAATTATTCCGGCGGAAAAAAAACAGCGGAAATAACAGTGAATTTCTATTGCACTTGTAGTCTGGAGCAAGATAGACCAAGCTGGCATCGTATTCATGGGAAGTATCATCAATCAACCAATGATTCAGATGTGCGACGTCAGCGTTATGCGTTTCATCCAGTGCAGCAATCTTGATGTTCAAACAGCATTGACCTACAGAATGGTTCAACCACATCCGGTGCTTGCGCATCAAAAGTAGCTTCCGATTCTTCCTCTAAATACTTAACATCGAGATATTCAACCTCCAACGCTTGCTCCTCCGTTACATCCTCAGTCAACGGACTCGCAAGAACTCGATGTCTTGGAATTCAATTTCCGTTTCGTGGGATGGTTCACCAGGAATCTCAGGAATAATGTGCGTAGCAGCAGGTTGCGACGGGATCGCATTGCCACGTAACCTAAACAATGATTCTATGCTCATAATAGATAACAACTAAATTACTTTTTTGCTTACCCCTTCTCAGGCTTGTAGCAGTTTTTATAAGCTGTCGAGTTGAAATGGTCGGAGCATAGTTTCCGCTTTTCGACCGCCTTTTGTCTGCCTCCATCAACCTCCACCACAAGCTTCCTGAACTGGTAAAATTTCTCCCACTGCGCGCATCTGTAATGTAATATTAATCTCAATAAATTTCATACCTTTCCACGTCACGGGGAAAACTAGAGAAGGATTTTTCGCAGTTTTTACCTTCCCGATTAGAGCAAAATAAAAATTCACATTTGCGTCCCATGTTTTGACAAAAAAAAAAACAAAACATTTCCGAACACACTCACACTTGCAAGCGATGCTAGTGCATGGAAATCACTCAGCAGAAAAATGTCATAATTGTCGATGCAAGCGCTGTGAGTGGTGGCTTGGCCAACTATTTGTATTCAAATTAATCGTGTTTTTAGGTGGACGATGGGCATCAATTGGAGTGTTACGTCGATTTGTCTGTGGTAGCAGCCTTGACGGTAAGCTTCTTCGCCGAGATAAGGTTCGACTCGAAATCCGGTACGTACAACATATCCGTATGGCCTATTTTGGAGTGTTTCCCCTCGGGAAAAATAAATTGGACTCTTCGATCGAGTTGCTTCGTTTCCTCCTTCAGAAAAACCATGACGATTTTCGGTGGATGTCGGATAAAATTGCTTGACTGGCCTCCGAAATCACCAGATTTGTACTCAATCGAGAACTTGTGCTGGATTCTGATTCAGCAAGGCGAGGTTACTAACAAAAACAAGCTCTTTGAAGTCCTTGAACGTGGGTGGAAAAATATCGATGAAAACAATGAGGATCACTAAATAGTATCCAACGATAAATAATGCTTCGCTGTTGAGCGGCAGCTATGGCATCTCTGTTGCTTTTGAGAGAGCCCATGTTTCCTCTCTTCTTTGTTAACCATGGATATAGCGCACCGGTAATGTAACGTGAAGCCTGCTGTCTCTTGCATTTGTTTGTTTTTAAGCGAAGCATCCCGTTTGTCGTCACAGTCGCTTTGGCTAACATTTGCGTGAGAGTAAATGAATTAAGAAATACACATTGCCAATCTAAAGATCAATGACAAACTAAAAGTTTGTTCGTGTAGGTCTATCTCATAACCTGCTAGTAGACGAGTTTGTGACCGTACACACTTAGAAAATTTAACAGTATTCGGTAATTTTTGACCGAACTTTCAACAGCTGAACGTTCGGTAATCCGATTTCACAGATTTCGGTAAAATTTGACAAGTTCCGGTAATTTTTTTTACCGGAATAGGCGAATTACCGAATCTAAAATTTTCTAAGTGTATAGCAATCGACACGTTTTGGTTGATTTTTTTCGAGAGCGGATAGGACTGAAGCGGCTGCATTCCTTGAACAACAATCGTGAAGCCAAAAACTTGGTGCTGCGTGTGGTGCTTATTTGACAGCTCGATTTTCTTGAAGGCTCTATGCAGCAAACAATATATTCGCGGTGGAAGTTGTCGTGTATTGTCGTTAATTTTTTTCGAGAGAAAAATCTCCCGTGTTGTATTTAGTGCTGTGGTTATCGCAACGATAGTATTTTTTCATTGATTATCAGCCTGGTATTATAATGTTTATCTAAATTACTGATACTAGTAGTTTGGTAGAAGAAATATGGTTTCCTTACCAATTCATTGTGAACCGAGCTTCAAATGTTAAAATCATCACTAGCACCACACCAAAAGTGGCAGGCTTCAAGAACTAACGCTTTCTTCAGTCCTTTGGGTAAAACGAAGGAGCGGGTTGAGGAAATTGACGTTTGCAGCAAATCGTGAACTGGCCTATTTAATTTCGCCTTTGCACACATGCACAGAATCGCACTCATACAATATTGTTAGTTTATGTACAGATTGAGGAGCTGAAGAAAACATTTTTTAATCGGAAAGCAATCCGCATGCGTTTAAGAAGTCCCTGCAATTGGGAACTTTATTCCATGGCTATGAAATTTTCTAAGCCTAATGCTCGTTGCTGAAGGTATGTTCCGATAGACCAGACGTAAGCAGAATATTGGCAGTTCTTATTATAGGTTACATACAGCTTCATCAAATGTCTCAGGTGCTGACTAAACTGCTTAAAACCCGTCCCGTACCCTATAATCAAGTTTTACATTACTCATTTCTATTATATTCTACTCTATCCTAACGCTTGCACAGACAGTAATGAAAAGCATCCTGGAAAATACTTAACCAGTATCTTAGCAACATTGATATTTGTAGCATATTTGTAATATGACAAAAATATTAAAACGGCCAGGCCCACTGTGTAGCGTTGGGGGTAAAGAAGATTCAAAAATAAACGGCGAATAAATTATCCATTTTATGAATAAGTTAATCAACGAATACTTTCGGATGGTAAAAAAGAGGAAACGGGGACAACCGTCCTTCCTTCTCGCTTTTGTAGGTTTAGGTGAATCGTTGGGAGTGACGTAGCTAAGGAGGTTAATGTCACTCCATTCGTACTGACTTCTTTGAGAGAGACAAAGGTAATTCCAGCTTTTGTCCTGGCTTACGAGCCTAGGTTTAAGCGCCATTGTTCGCTCTCTGAAATGAGCAAAAAGTAAAAAAAAAAACTGGGATGGGTGTTGGGTTCCTCTGAAACGATAAAAGTTATACATTGACGCCACTGTGCCATAAGGTATACAATCCATTTTCTGTGTGATTAAATTTATTCTATCATTTTATTCTAGGTGTTTTTTGGACGGATAGTTCGCAATCCGAGTTTTCTGCTAATTGGATAGAGTTTTTTTACCTCCTGTTTAAGTTTCGCTTTGTCAGTTAATATCTATAGAAAGCCTTCCCGTTTCCATATCACTGAAACTTCAAATAGTAACATATTTAAAATCAAATAGGAACCCTCTTCAAAAAATAGTAGAAGTTTGTTGTAGTATTTACGTAAGCAAACATTATAGAAAACAAACCGATCCTTCCTGCCCAATGTTGATTCATCGTAGGATGAATATAGGAACAATGAATTAAAGGGGGCAGTTTCTATCTTGTCAGAAAGAAATATTCAAAATACTGCCGAAATGGCAGCTGATAAAATTGTTAACTTTGTTAATGGTAAAATTTGAAAACAAATCAAACAAAAATACATGAAGTGAACGGTAATTTCAGTATAGTTATATACAGATGAATTTGAAATTAATGATAACCAACGTTCGTGTACCAATTGACACCCGGTATATGGAATACAAATTCGCGACTGTCCCACAAGAATTTCTAGCAAAGTTTAAGTCCGAAAGCGCAACCCCAACGCAATTGTCATGCTAAAATGCTGAAATGCTGAAGTGCTGATTGAGCCTTCAATGCCCGTCATCATGTTGGTCCATGCTCCAGAGATAAATGGTTCCGAAATACAAAGACAATCACATAGCCCGCTGCAACCATCAATCAAAGCAAAATGACAAATATATAATTTCCAGGTAAACGATCCGCCGTTACACCCCCTCACCCCGACACTGTCAAATCGACAACCCTGCCCAAAGGCGCGAGACTGCAACCTGTGAAGACCGGAAATCGCACTCTCCTTCCAGGCTGTCAACTTACCATTTGAAGCCCACCAAAAATACAAACTTCATACACAAAAACTATTCTCAACATAGAAAGAGCTTACCCGGATTCCCAGAACATTCCGTTGCTGGGGTCATAACATCGAGCAACCAGAGCAGGTCCGTGTGCCCTCCAGACTACATTCCGTTCCGGAAGAGCTCGCGCCAAGACCATGAAGCAAACATCTCCGAGTGACGCTGCTGAACACGAGCTCCTCTTGCCGCAAGGCCGTATGTCCGGAACTCCGTCTTTAGTGGGGATACTTTGTTCTCACGCCAGACAAGTCTCGCTGTGGACCGCAAGTAACTCTTTGGTGACCGAACCATCACCATAATAAAAAGTTTAACACTACTCTATACACTTGTAAAATCTCATAAAACATTAAACATAAAACGGGACAAAATGACAGAGCAAAAATTTTCACGTCTTACTTCGAGCACCGCATACTACGATCCTCTCTCAAGTTTTTCATTACTCATTTCGAAAGAAAACTCATAATCAATTATTTTGTTCTAATAAACCAATATTGTACCATCGCAAACAATAACAGTTACTATCAATAAAGCAACACAAAACAGCATGAGCACTTCTTTTCTGCCAGTACTGTACGTGACCAAAGTTTTTTTTTCTCATTTAAACCCTACTGAGTTGCCAATTAGCAGCCCTGCTTAAAACATACGCCGGCTCCTGGAAGGAACTTTGTATTTGAAAGTTCATAGAAAAATCTTTAGTAACTTTTTCTGAACTATTAAGGTTAAATTCATGGGAATCTTTTGAGTTTGAAATGAATAAGGGTGATGATTTTTAGAAGGAAATATTTTCTCATCACCATGAGGTTCTAGGAGTGGACAGTAATTTGGCTAGAAAGAGAGATATGAAGAGAAAGTATTAATAGTTCCGTTAGTGTACGGCAGGCTGTGATGTCGTGACCTGACCGAGGATTTCAGCCTCTATTATGTTGCTTCAATGTTACAGCTGCTTTTGATCCGTTGCTGGCAAAGTTCGTTACAAGAATGAACTGAATCAGCACAGCTAGCTGGTATTTATAGCTAACGGCCTCTCATGTCAATGCGTTGCGTTGGTTTTGTTTGTTCTTCCGAAGTGAGGAGATTTTCGCATAGCTTACTACAAGTTTTAATTTGTTTCACGCTAAGTTGATTACACTCAAATCACATGATTATACCCAAATCGAAAGGTAACTCAATACTCTTAGAATCATACAAAGCATCTTAATATATCATTCACACATACTCTGTATACTACAATCCCCCCCCCCCGTCTACTCTGAATCTTTCTTTTTTTTTTTTTTTAGCCTCTAGAGTGTGTTTCATTTTCTTTAATTTGTTGGTTAGTATACGCCAAAATGATTTTATTTGTTTTAAAATTTCATTTTGAAGTTCAACATTAGATTATCAATTCCATAATTGATAAAAATTTCAATTTTCTCATTGCCATCATCATGTTTCTCTTTTGTTACAAGTTATACAGTTATTTTTTTTTTTTAATTGCCAAACTGTTCGTTTGCATAATACACTATTGTTAGTTCTATTGTATTGGGCTTTTCTCTTTTAATTTTTTTTTACCGGGATGTAATCTCAGAATATCCGGAAAGGATTAGTTATTTGATTTTGATTAAAATATATTGCACAAAAAATCACCGTTTTTATCAATTTCTTCTTCTTGAAGCCTGTATGAGGTCCACTGATGAAGACTATATGCCCCTTCACGAAATTGAAAATTAGTATCTACCGCAATTATTCAACAAATTTAACAACAGTCTGACAAGTCTATCATTAGTTTCATTAGCATCCAAACGGTACATTAATTAACACAATTAATGTACTTTAAAATTGGTACATTTTGGAACATTATCCCAATAAAATATCATTATACTCCGAAGATATCACTATTGTCTTCAAGATTATCATAGCTCAGCATTTACTATTAATTTCAAGTTTATAATTAACGTGAAAAATCCTTAGTTAATCCAATATTCTATTTGCAAACTCATAGTTCCTAGAAGATATGCACAAAAGTATGATTTTTTGTTTTACTGTTCTATCAACATTTTCACGTTACGAAAACTTAAATATAATAGATATCTTTGTAAAGAGCGTTATGTTGAGTAAACTCGGGGAATGCTCAATTTTACAAACTTATCAATTCCAACATTACAGAAAGCTTCCATAACGCCACTATTTCAACATGATAGTTTACTTAAATAGCTCCTCATTGATTTGTTTTTTTTTTTTTTTGCAAATCATACCTCCTACTGTATTATTGAATTTTGTCAGTTTGCAATCTCATTTCAATAAAATATTCCTTTTTTTTTAATTCATCATCGTCTTTCTAAACCAATAAGAGAACGCATGCGTTTCTAGATCCATTTTGTCAGTTATTACCCAAGCATATTAGACTATGATTTAAACATAATAAAAATCGTAATTTCCAAAAAAAATATGCCAAAAGCTACTGCTGATCGCTTCAAGGTTGCCAGAAATCACCACATTGCAATCAATTTTACTATTGCCCAACTTAAACATAAACTTTCTTTTCACAACACCATTATTCAACATAACAATCCAACTCATCACCATAACTTGCAACATTGCCAAAACTTATATGAAAATTTTCTATAAATTTGCTTGGTTTAACACGGATCTGAACACGAACAGGCTTTTTATCTTCACCATATTAACCAACGCTTCTTTTCTAAATCTTCATTACTTCTAACTTTAACACATAAAATCGTTTTGAGTCCAAAATGACTTGCAACTTATTTGTATAACAGCGTTAATTTTTATTTTGATCTCAAGCCATATTATCAGAAGCATCAACATCCATTTTAAATATATACGTATATTATTTAAATATATACGTAAACATTAACGTAACCCCGTTAACCAATACCGTCACTGTAACCTGTCACGTTGAAAATCCGACGTGGTCAGGTGGAATGATCGCAAAGTATCTTAAATTCCTACAATCGACTGTAAATACCATGCTGAACCGTTTCCGGGAAACACTATCGCTGGATCGCACAAAACAAAACAACCGTAGTAGCGGAACATACTACCAGAAACTATGAGTGAAGGTCCGTAGGGCAGTCCGAAACAATCATAACTATTGGCAATATTGCCAAAACGTCTATGAAAATTTTCAACAAATTTGCATAGTTCAACATGGATCGGAAAATTCATAGGCTTCTTAACAATACAATATTAACCAACACTCGTTCACTAATTCTGTATTACTTATAACTTTACACATACAATTGTTTTGAGTTGAAAATGACGTTCATATTGTTCGTATCACAGCGTTAATTTTTATTTTGATATCAATTAGGTTCATGACAAAACAAGCAACATTATCTAGAGCATCAACGTCAACGCTGTTTGAATTTATATATAGACTTTAACATCGACGTAAATCCGGGATACAGTACGGTCACTGTAACGATTGTAACATTCTAAACACGCCAGTTTTCACTTGTCTGATATTGTCAGCTTAGAAAAAAATAAGCATTTGGCGTCAAAGTTGACAATCGTCACTGACAGCTAATACAGTTGAGGTTGAAGCTTCCAAACTCTGATTGAAAACTAGAACAAGAAGGCTATGCTCTCATGACAAAGTAAAATGCAACATTACAGCGTTTCCTATCAAGAAAAAAGGTCAAGGCTGTGTTTGCATATTCTTAATATTTTTTTAGCAACATCCATCAACTTCAAAACTATTCATTTAAATAAATTCATTTACTTTTCAATACCGATTTGTTAGCAAAATGGTGAATTTTTGAATTCAACTCCATCCCATATGGTCTAATTTTAATAGCAGTAATTATATTGATCAATTCCATTCTTAAATCACCTATTGCCTACTCCACTGCCGATTACCTCATCTTCCTCCGTCATTCTGTCAGAGAGGTTCTGTTTTGCCCACTTCGGCCTACTCCACTGCCCATTTCCGTCAGGGAGCCTTACCGAGGGTACTTATTATCTCCTCCGCCCTTCCGTCGGAGGGATTCTGTTTTATATTTCATTTGGCCTACTCCACTGCCCATATCCGTCAGGGAGCCTACCAAAGTTAATATTACTTTCATTTTTCATTTTTCGTATATTCGTATATCCTTCTGCACTTTCACAAGTGAGCAGCGTTGTTAATTAAACAAAATTGTACCTACCGACTGTGCCATTGTCGTGACCTGACCGAGGATTTCAGCCTCGATTATGTTGCTTCAATGTTGCAGCTGCTTTTGATCCGTTGCTGGCAAAGTTCGTTACAAGAATGAACTGAATCAGCACAGCTAGCTGGTATTTATAGCTAACGGCCTCTCATGTCAATGCGTTGCGTTGGTTTTGTTTGTTCTTCCGAAGTGAGGAGATTTTCGCATAGCTTACTACAAGTTTTATTTTGTTTCACGCTAAGTTGATTACACTCAAATCACATGATTATACCCAAATCGAAAGGTAACTGAATACTCTTAGAATCATACAAAGCATCTTAATATTTCATTCACACATACTCTGTATACTACACATACATCAACGTAATTGACGGTAACGTATTAAAAACTGATGTAATCAAGGAAATACGATGCACAATAACATCCACTTGATGGAATATTACATCGCTCTTCAAATTACATCAGAATAAAATTTTTAGTTTCATGAATGTAATAATCACATATCAAAAACATAAATATTACACGAAAACCAATGCACATAAAGGACTCCGCAAAAGATGTTAAATATTACACGATTTTGATGCTTTATCGCATTTTGTTGTTATGTAAAATTAAATCTCGCAACACTGCCCGATTTGTTCTTGTTTTTTTTTCACCTTCGGCAACACAGTTTTCTTGTAAAAACAAATAGCGAATTCGTTTTCGATTCAGTTCCAAACTGGATCGGGTATCGAAATTGGGTCGGCTTGTTGTGTGTTAAACGTCAGTGTGTATGGTTTTATTTGTAACTGGTATCGGATTGAGGTTTGCACTGACAATAAACTCGGGTATCGCAAGTTGAAACTGATTCCAATCTAGGTTCAAATACGAATTCAATTAAAGTCAACCGTCACGGTCACGATACCGTTGCATCCGAAAGCTGAACCTTTTGAACCGTGCGAAATTATTGTGCAGCCGTATACAGATGATGACGAAATGGAGGAAGTGAAAATGGTAAACCCCCTGCCATCAATCCCTCTGAGACGAACAGATATTCGGCTGCAATCGGTAAGTTTAGGATCCGCAGGTGTATCTGGAGATTTTATTCATCAGCCATTTTTATTCAAATTAGAACAAAAACTCCAAGGTAGCCACATTTTGTCGAGTGGTGAATCGCCTGTGTCATCTGAACCGATGCCCTCAACTGAAGAGCCGATGTTATGCTCGGAAACGGATGCAATCGTACCGACACTGCAGAATCAAGGCGGTTTTGATTTGTACAAGGTGCTGGTGAAACGAGAAACATCTCAGGCTGAGTATGATTCGGATGCGAGTGACAAGAATGAAGACTTCAACATGTCCGACAGTGCGGAATATGGACCAGATGGATAAATTGCGATAAATCCAGCAACGGAGGAAGTAAAGGAAATTATAGTGGAAGTAAACAAGGTGAAAGCAATGCAAACTCACCAGAATCATCAAGGGGAAAGTAGTGGTGGATCATCTTCGCTTGCTAGTGGAGCGGTGGAGCGATATCAAGGTCGAGAATGAAAAAAACTAAGAAGGATGAATTGGCGGCTTTGGACGAAGAAACGAAAGATTCGTCACTGGATGAAACACATCTTGATTTTGTTGGACAAGGAACATGTTGCTTACATAGAACCGAGCATAGAACATCAATCGGATATCTTGTTCTTCTGTCTTTTTCCCGCATATCAGTACCATTCTAAGAAATCGCAAGATTTCATCACTCATATTTCTAGAAAGCATAGCCAAATGTTTAATTCCAATCTTATTTTTAAAAATAAAACCATCCTTGTGTTTTAATTTACGCTGTAAACCTTTTTTTTTTCATTTAAAAATATCAGAAAATAATATTTACAAGTTTTACATTGCTCCCTTTACGTCGCGACTTTGCAGTACGTCGTGATGATTCACGTTGTCTCGATGAGTTACGTTGTCTCGTTTACATCGACCAAATTACATCGATCAGCAGTGCATCATTTTATTGTGTACATCGAGACAACCTAACATTACACAACCGATGGAATGACCTATGTGCATCTGATTCTGTGTAATATTCAACAACTGTTTTTGCTGTGTATGTTCTTTTACCATGAAAATTATAGAACTGTCAAATCCACCAACACAAAAGAAGTCGTCGTATGGATTTTTTCTCTATACTGTTGTCAAATAATACAAAAGCTTCACATTCAAAAGGTTCCTCTTGGCGAATCGCCCCAACGAATCGCTTATCAGGAAAGTTCACAAATTTTCGGTGTTATTAAGTTCCGAACGGACCATGCAAACGGAATAGGCCATGTCACTGATAATAATCCCATCTTTTTTTTTTTTTTGCAGCGGTGCCACAAGCGACGACGAGCGGCAGCAGATGCTAGAGCTGGCTCAGGGGCATACGGAAGATATGGGGAAAATGTTTCGACCTGGATCTTTCGGGATGGAAACATTGGTGATTGAACGACGCCAACCTCCGGTCTCTATGAAAGTTATAATAATTCATTTGAAAATTAAAACCTTTTAATGTTAAACCATTTTTGCTTTCAATCAAAACAGCATACATTTATTTTGATTGCACGATTCTTTCTAGTTGAAAGTTCATTTTCAAATAAAAATAATTTGCTTTCATTTTCAAATATGCCACGGTGTGGATTTGACCGTTCTACAATTCATCTGAAAAGAAAACTTTTTATGTTAAAAGTATTTTTACAGCATACTTTTATTTAAATTGCACGACACTTTGTGGATGAAAGTTTATTTTGGAATAAAAATAATTGGCTTTTATTTTCAACGATGCCACGGTTTCGATTTTACAGTTCTACAATTTGTTTTAAAAATTTCAACTTTTAAATGTAGAGCAGCAAAATTTTAAATTGACGGTTTGAAGGTTTTGGTTCTGAAAGTAAACCGCTTTCTACGAAAAAGAACCAACGCCACTTTTCAATTTTGGCAATGGTTTTTTTTAAATTTTAATAATCATTATTCTTTGTGTGTACGTCCCTCACGATGCGCAGGAACAACTTTAGACTCATCCGGAAACGTCTGCGAAATTGGTCCTCACTGTATTTTAATTTAATTGATAATCCGAAAAATAATCGTCTACCAGACGTTGCGCTCCTTCTTGCGCCAACCTGTCAATATTAGGTCGTCTCGTTCCTCTTTCCTCGTTTTTACGAATGCATTCTGTTTCAGGTAGCATTGCGTGAGTCTGGACCAGCATCTGGCTAATGACTGGCCCAGAATTGATACGTTGCGGATGCGTTTGCGTGAATTTGACAGTTTCCCCATAGGTTTTCTGTCAAATTTACGTCAACGCATCCGCAACGTATCAATTCTGGGCCAGCCTTAACCATTTCAAGTTCATCGTCACTGGAATCCGAGAATAACACAGAAAACTTCTCCATTTCTTCTTTTCGACTTTCACTTGAAGGTGACGATGTTGATGACGTTCAAGAACCAATGTTTTTAAAATGTTTACTTCTACTCTGAAAAAAAAATCGTTATACCGACAATTATATCATAGTCAGGATGACTATTGCATATAATGGTTACAATAACCTTGAAAATGGTCGAATTCACCACGTTCATGGAATTCTTGACTATGATCATGGTAACAAGGACTATTACGACACTATGGCAAATATTGGATCAACTATTTTTAATGGTCGTTTTGAACATGATCAGAGTCGGTTCAAAGTCACTATACTGCAATAGTCATCCTAACCCCCAATAATGGTAAACTTGACTATCAAATTTGTCTCTGTGTACCTTTCAACCGGTACGGAATAGGGTATCTAAATTGATCACCGCTACAGCAACGACCGATGTGGAGAAGGGTGGCTAAACTAAAATGAGAGCGCTGCAGCGCTTCTGAAATAGCAGCGCTACTGTTGCCCACCGTTAATGATGCTCTTAGAGCATCCGTATCGGGCGCAACTATCTGGGCGACTAAAATACTAGCGCATCGAGCTGTCATTTTAATTTAGTCACTCAATTTCACACCGGGCGCTACTATATTTTGTTACCGTATTCTGTATCGGTCGCTGCTAAGCTAGTGCTCCACACGCTAAAATGAGAATACCTAAAGATTGTTAAAAAGTAAAGATAATCGCTTAAAAGTGCACATACCTAAATTATGCGTAAACACAAATTACCTAACACCCCGTTCACACTACAACTTATATTACGTGATATAGAGTATCTTGATAGCAGCATCTATACATCTAGTTTTCACTGGAAATAACAAGCATGGCATTTGATATCAAGATACTCTATATCACGTAATATAGATTGTAGTGCGAACGGGGTGTAATATTGGGCTTTGTGCACAAATTACGTAACGCATGAAGGGGAGGGATGGGGGTTGAGAAACCGTTACTTATTGTGACATATGGGGGAGGGGGGTCTTTTAAAATCGTTACGTAACAAAATAACCAATTTTAGGGAAATTTGAATTATGTCTATCTTTTTATTTTAGACCAAATTCTAAAGCTTCGATAAATGGAGACGTACTATTTAAATATGACCCAGGGGGCTAGTCACTCTGCCACGATGTGTTTGTGTTTCATTGTGTCGGAAGGTGTTTCTGTGTTTCAACTTATCTCTCAATAAAATTTATGTTTATTGGCAACCATGGATCGTTTTGGCGGTTAATTCACGCACACTTATGCATCATTTAAATCACATGAGGGCAAGCGAGAGGGAAACAAAACAGTGAGAAAACAAACAACCGATTCGTGCAAGTGGTGCCAGATATGAATTTATCTTTCTTGTGGTGGCGAGTTCGTTTGAAGTGTGGCTGATTGTGTTTTTTAGGGTGGTAACACAAGGTGGCCGAGTGACTTACCCCCTGATATGACCTACTAAACGAAATGTATCTTATGACGATTTGCATCCCCAATTGGCGCAATTTTCCATAAATGGTACATCTACACGATGAGAAATGTATTGTTCTGTATAACTATAACAAATACTATTGTTGACTCAAGGTTTACCCATAATTTTTATTCATTCAAACTGTACCGATTTTACTTTTGAACCAACGATAAATATTGTTGTTTCTAAAAGCGCTACAAAGGAGGCTTCTATTGGAAACAAAAAGCACTTATTGTTAAAACAAAAAATAAGATTTTTGGAAGCAATGCACCTTTTCATTGACTCGACCAAAGCGGTGGAATTGTAACATAAAATATATATGAATATATTGTTATTTATATTAAAACCATTGAAATAATAAAAACTTTTAGTTACTTTTCAAAAGATTATGTCATGGAAATTCAAATAAAATAAAAAGTAGTATACTCAGTAGCCAAAAAAAGCCGAGCAAAATTTTGCTTCCAAAAAACGTCACGTTCAAACTCCTGTAACTTTGTCTATTATAAACATTTTTGACTGAATTTTTGACAGCCCTATAACTAATGTATTAACCTCATGTGAACAAAATTTCATGTTCGTATGGTTAATAAATTTGAAGATTTGATTACACATGTAAAAAAAGTCATTTTTGGACATACCAATTTCTAAAATACGTACTTCTGTGAAAAATTTAGGTAGCGTAATAAAAATTTCACCATAGCCTAAAAAAGTATAGGAAATAAATTTGAACTGTTTCCATCAAGTGGCGTTAAATTTGATGCACCAACATGAGTATTTCCATTTTTCACACGGTGTTGACCACGGTGAAATATCGGTGCAAAAAAAAACCGAGGCTAAGTTACTTTAATGAAATAAGTGGACTGATGTTTGCAATCTTTATCAATTTTAAGTTACACAAATAAAATGATTGAACCACAGACAAACAGACGTAACACAAAGAACAAATTGCCTTAAAATACATCGTCATATATTTATAATTAGATACGTTAAAACACTAGCGCTATCTGACGGCCGCTTTGCCCATTTCAGTGTCAACCATGTTTATTTGGCTTGCCTGCCGCAACAGCTGCCAACCACGCACACTACTTCAGGTCCGCTTGACTTTCAATCGTTTGTTTTGAAGCCAGTGCAGCAGGTTCGTAGAAAACTGGACGCTTACTCCTCCGTTACATCCTCAGTCCATTCATGATTGAATGGACTGGCAAGGAACTCAATGTCTTGGAATTCAATTTCCGTTTCTTGAAATGTTTCACCAGGAATCTCAGGAATGTGCGTAGCAGCAGGTTGCGATGGGATGGCATTGCCACGTAACCTAAACAAGGATTCTATGTTCATAATAGATAACAACTAAATTACGTGTTTGCTTGCCCTTTCTCAGGCTTGTAACAGTTTTTATAAGCTGTCGAGTTGCAATGGTCGGAGCATATTTTCCGCTTTTCGACCGCCTTTTGTCTGCCTCTACAAAACTCCACCACAAGCTCCCTTGACTGGCAAAATTTTACCCACTGCGCGCATCTAGATGATGTCAACATTAAATTCCATGTAATAGTAATATTAATCTCAATAAGTTGCACACCTTGCCACGCCACGGGGAAAACTAAAAAAGGATTTTCCACAGTTTTTACCCGATTAGAGCAAAATAAAAATTCACATTTGCTTCCCATGTTTTGACGAGAAAAAAAAACAACATATCCGAACACACTCACACATGCAAGCGATGCTAGTGCAAGGAAATCACTCAGCAGAAAAATGTCATAATTGTCGATGCGAGCGCTGTAAGTGGTGGCTTGGCCAACTATTTGTATTCAAATTAATTGTTGTTTTAGGTGGACGATGGGCATCAATTAGAGTGTTACGTCTGTTTGTCTGTGATTGAACTGTTGTCTGGATACTACAATTTTGAATCAAATTAGAATTAAACATAAAAGCAACAACAATAACAGTTTTTGTGATGTTTTTATTACAATTGAGTAATAGGGGGGGGAGGTCCGTGAGCGTTACGTAATTAAAGGGGGGAGTCTGGTCACGTGTTACTTATTGTTACATAGGGGAGGGAGGGGGTGCAAAATCCCGTTTTTTGCGTTACGTAATTTGTGCACAAAGCCTTGGGTAATAGTATTGAAGGAAGATAAACGGTAAATAATACCGATTTTTTGGCATTAATAAAAAGTATCAATAAAGTATGGTTGAATCCATGTAAAGCTGAAGTGAGATGAAACATAGTAGTATCTAAAACTGAAATCGGTAATAACTTTCTGGCTATTTTTCAAACTGTATGGAAGTGACCATTATCGACGATTTTCTGCTAGCTTTATCACCAATTACTTTGCTTAAACTGCTCGAAAAACCTTTTTTCAAGAGCATTATCTACGACGTTTAACCTCACTTTTGCATTCCCTGGTTTCCTCCATTAAAGAAATCGTCTGCATTGCCCCAACATTATGACACGTTCATAATTTGATTTTAACCCTCGAAATGGTAGTTTCAACTGCGGTTTTTTTTGCGTGTAGTCATAATAGCGTAAATTGAGATTACCGTGTGCGCCACTATCGCGTTGCTAAATTTGAGCGCCCGATGCTTTCTGATTGAGAAATCCAAGTAAAGCTAAAGTGAGGTTAAACACCATAATACCTTAAACTGAAATTGATAATAACTTTCTAGCTTTGTTTCAAACTGTATGGTATTGGTCATTATTGTCATTATCGTCGGTTTTCTTATCTTTTTATCGCCAATTACTTTGCTTAGACAGCTCGAAAAACTATTTTGAAAGAACGCCATCTACGACGTTTAACCTCACTTTTGCGTTACCTGGATTCTTCCATAGTCGCGCCACAATTTTGCTACCGCTTTTAGTTGCGCCCGATACGGTTTGAAGTGATGGTGACCCGAAAAAAAAATTCTCATATGTTTACAATTAAATGTATTGTAACCATACAATAGAATCTGTGGTATGTACAATTAATGGTATTGCTCACAACGATAAGATGACAATAGGAGTTATTGTTTTTACAATAGAATCTAATGTAAATTGAGACATCTACAATAGAATATGGGAGTTGTTATGTATCTTAACTATAGAAAAAATCATTTTTTCCCGAACAAATTTGAGTCAATTGCTATTAATTGTATAGTTTCACAATTGTGGAAAATCATAGCATATGGAGTAAATAGTAAATCTATTGTAATGACAATAAACATTTTTCATTAATCTGATTCATGAAAAATAAGATTTATGGTCGGAAATAGATTATCATGTTATTTTATGTTATTGTATTGTCATTGTATGGTTATTTTTATCCGGGGAGGGTTATCAAATATAGTTTAGTCGCGCACCGCTACGGATGCTCTTAGTAACTTGAAGTAGATGTAGTTTTTATGTTTTTTACAAATTTTAGAGTAGCCACAAACGAGCGTGTCGGTCTTGATTGTCATTCCCGGCACGAGATTCGTTTCGCGTGGTGTTTAGATTTAAGGCTTAAAGTTAAGATTTTTTAAGTGTTCAAAGTAAATATTTTATGTCAAGTTAATTATTCTACTTAATTTAATCTTGAAATTGCAGTATTCGCGGCGCGAAATGGCACAGAACGCTGATCTAATTAAACAGGCCATGTTTGAAGAGCTGCAGAAGATCCTTAACCCGGATGGTGAAATACGGCGACAGGCGGAAGAGCGTTTAGCGCAGTTAAAGTATACCGAAGGTAGAGAGTTACGGTTTCTGGAAATTAAACAACCGTTTAAAGTTAATCTAAATTTATACTTAACTTTACCGTAGGTTATGGTATTTATCTAGCGGAAATAACGATCAATCAGAATTTAGATTTAGCGCTACGGCAGCTTGCATCTGTAATGCTTAAACAATACGTGGAGGACTGTTGGTCTGCTGAAGACCTGGAAGGTGAGGCAGCGAATGGATTGTGTGCTAACAATGAGGCGAAAATTGCCATCAAAACCATTTTACCACAAGGGTTATACGATCCGAATAGCAAAGTGGGTTATTTTTTATTCAACAGTTCTTGAGTTGTAGATAAAATGTTTTTACTTTAAAGATTCGGAGTGTAGTGGCCTATTCAATTTCCAATATTGCTTCCTACGATTGGCCGAATGATTGGCAAGAGCTTTTCGATATTATCGTAAAATGTCTCAGTGGAACCGAGAACTCTGTCCACGGTGCTATGAAGGTGCTGGTCGAATTCACTCTGGATTTGGACAAGCAGATCGTAGATGTTGGACCTATGATTCTCTCTGAAGTATACCGTATTTTTGAAGCGCAAAATGTTTACAGCGTATCCACCAGGAGCTATGCGGTTGAGATTCTGAACTCTTTGCTGCGGAGTATCAACACGCATATTGAATCCAAGCAAGAGCAAGCCAACATCTTGAACCCATCCCTTCCTACGTTCACGCAGAAGATGATCGAATGTCTTACCGTACCTAACGGACCACACAGTAGTTTTCAACTGAAAACACAAATTGTTAAGGGTAAGTTATTTGTTAACCTCTGATTCCTATTTTATCAGTTCGACATTTTAGTTCTCAAGTATATGATTTCGGACATGTTCAAGTTTGCCAATCAGTATCTAGCCGCAATACTACCCCCGATTTGGCAACTTCTGACTCAAATGGCGGATATCTACATAAAGGTAATCGTTAATGAAACCGAAGAAAATCCTTTTGTTAGTAATTCCGAAGGTTTGTGTGATTTTATATTGTGTAGATCGGTTTTTACTAAAACGCTTTTTTATTCTTAGGTGATGAAAGTGAGGACTTCACAGCTATGATTCTACAAACCTTTGAATTTTTGCACACTATTATCGAAATGAAGAAATACAAAGGAGCTGTTTCGAATGTTTTGACCGATCTTATCTACATTGTTATTTTATACATGCAAATGACTGAAGAGCAGGTTCAAAGCTGGCACGAAGATCCGGAAAAATTCGTCGAGGACGAAGATGAGCAAGGAATCGATTTTACTATTCGTACCACCGTGACCGATGTGCTGCTAATCATTGGCCAAGAATATGAACAAAAATTATTACCTTGTTTTTCGGAAGCTTTGAGCAAACACATTGCAGTGGCAGATGCTGATCGAAATGCAGGGAACCCTCACTGGTGGAAAGTTTACGAGGCCTCGATGTTGGCCGTGGGTTCTTTTAAAGATTTGATCGTCGAGCACGAGGGCAAGTTCGACTTGACTCAGTATATGAACTTGGTAAAGAACACCATGGAATACCAGGTAAGAAAGCCGTTAACACATAATTGCCTGCTAGTATGTTCATCTCTGCACTACCTTTTTCCAATAGCTTGCGAAAGGAACAAAAGTAAGATTTTTCAACGTAGTACCTCTCGTTTTTGGAATATAATAATCGAATGTTTTTTTTAACAAAATAGTGAGTTTACAATATGTTCTGTGATAGTCATGCAGGGTTCACATTGCGATTAGCCAAATCATATTTTTTTGTTCGAGCATAGTAAATCAAAGGCACGAAACTAAACTAGTTCCAAAATAGCCAAGTCCGCGCAGGGCCACAATGGAATTCGAAAATTAGTTAAATTTTCGATTCGAGCATTGATTTATTATGTGGCATTTGTTCTCATTTCGCTCTCAACAGCATTTCGTTGTGTTCTTTGCTGTGAGCTTTCCGATAACTGCTATTGTAACAATTATTTTATCTTTACAAGTAGAACGACTGTTTTCGACGGTGCCTTTAAAAGCGTAATTTGTGCAAAAAAGATTACTATAAGTCATGTTACATCAAAGTGGGCTAGAAATCACACATCGGTTAAATAGTAGACTTTGCGAATGCATTCAACATTAATCTGCTTATATGATGGCTGAGATGAAATCCCTATTATGGAATAGATCTTTGTGCATCGACTTTAAATCATTTACTTCGGTATGTAAATAGATAGCAAGCAATAAACAACCGATCGTTGTCAAGTAGGAATTTATTTCCTTCTGCAGATGTTAAGACTCGGAAATTAATCAGTATTGGAATGGAGAGAAGCAAACTACCTGAGGTTTCAAATAAATATGACCATGAATCCAGGAAAAAGTTGAGAGCAGTTAAGTCTAAGCTGTCTTTTATCGCATATATTGTCACATTTAAATAGAGAATCATAACAAACGTGCTAAAGCTATGCGACTCACGGCAGTAAAGCGCGGATTAAAAGTCTGTATCAGAGATGATGATAAAATCTAGAATTCGCATACTTCAGAAACTATCGCAAATTTCTGCCTTCTTTTGTGGCTTCCTCTGGAATCAACTATTTTTTTCTCTACTTAAAGGTTTCGCCATACCTTCTTGGTCGTTGCTTGTGGATAATCAGCAGATACTGCGATTGTAATATCTATGATCAGCAAACTCTTCTGCAAGTGATAGACATTACAATCAACAGCATGTCTCCGGAAAAACCCATTGTGCTGAAAATTACAGCAGCCAGGTAAGATTACTTATGCAATTACCCACTTCAATCAATAAAAGCATATTTGCCCCATCTGGAAAAACAGCAATTCGAGAAAAACGTTGTTGAAAATTTATTTCTCTGTAGGCTGTTATGGATTGGATAATCTAGTTTTGGTATTTAGACGATATTTTGTGAACAAAACATAGTTATTTCAGTGCACAGTGCAAAATATCGATGATGAACAATAGATTCCAACGGTTAACTCTTTTTTGGTTAAAGACCCATATAGAACAGTTATGCCCTTATGGACGTGTTTTGCTTTTGCTGCGTCGTTTTCGCGAAAAAATCAAACAGTAATTCGTAATTTAACTTGAACTAACAGTGAAATCATAAAATCCCCGCGTGCATTGTGTAAGCCGTAGTAAATAAAATCGATTCCCTTTCGAAATGTTTGAGTGTCGGTAGTATTTCCCGGTTTTTTTTATTGTTTTTGTGCTTCGCCCCCGCACCCGGAAGAAGAGTTACATCAGCTTAGTTTTGGTTATTAGTGGTAATATTGTGACACTCGGGTATAATTTATTAGTTTAGAGTGTTTTTCCGCTTTGTCGCGAGTGAATCGATGATTATTAGCAGTTTTGAAGCTCGAAATAGAGTCGCCTCATTGCGGGGATTTGCATTATTGGCAGTGTGTGGAGTAAAAAAAAGAAGACGAGTGCAATGTAGAGAACAGCCATTTGCTGGTCAGAAACAGCAAACGAAAACAACGCGCATGGACGGGTGAAAAGCTTGCACATAATTTTAGGTGCATTCACCACGGGGTGTACAGAATTTTGTTATGCAAGTTGCATATCTAGCGGGCGGTTTCGCAACGTTAATTTTTGCGCATATTTAATTTCGAGTGCAAAAAATTAATTACGAATCAACGTCGACATTTTTGGAATGAACAAGATAGTGTGATTCAGGAGGCGGACATGGGTGAGATGTATCGGACTATAACTATATAACAATAATCTTATTTTCAAATAATACTAAATACGTGCCTGGTTTGGAAATTCAAAATTTCCAAATCTGGAAGTGTGTTACAGTGCCCTTATCCAAATGATATCGGTAATGTTTACATGCGGGGCTTATTGTATGTGAAAGTAACCTCGGAATGGGCGTGACTCTCCAGACATTCTGAAATGGGTTGCTGGATCTGCAGTAGAGCTATCACTTTCTAGCTCCCGGATTAAAGCTGCTTCCAATGGTCACTTGAATGATTGTTGTAAACAGATTTCTTCCATAATACCATTGCCGGCCGATGGGTGTTAGATTGGACACACACACACACACACACACCCCCCCCCCCCCCCACACACACACACACACACACACACACACACACACACACACACACACACACACACACACACACACACACACACACACACACACACACACACACACACACACACACACACACACAACACATATACCCCCTTACGCACAAAAAAGAATTTAACCCAAATTTTTTTGACCACTTTTTATCATGAAACATTATATAAAAAAAATGTATTTAATTATTGGGGGTTCAACCAAGAAAAAAAAAAGATTTTTTTTTCTTTAAAAACGTTGGTTTCGTGGTGAAAAAATAACAGTTGAGAGTGAGTAAATTCGGTCGGGATAGATTGTGCTCGCGAAAAAGTCCGTACTGTGCGGGTGAAATCGCACTCGAAAGCGCCTGAAAAGTGTTCTCCAGGCTAGCAGCAATCGCGTACGTTGTGGAAGTGATATTTTCCGTCGCTAAACAGTTTGGAAAAGTGGTGAAAACATTTTTTTTTTGCTTGGTTCTCAGCCTCCATTGGCAGTGAAGAGGAGTTTTCTTGTTGAAAATGTTCTCCCTCTCGCGCTGAACGGATAGCTCTCTCTCTGTCTGTTGCTCGCGTTTGCAGCGCAGAAGGGAGAAGCGCAGTGGTGTTGGTGTGAGTTTGATGGATTGATTTTTTTTTTCGCCCACCCTGGATGCGTCAAAACGTAAAGATAGAGAGGTAGGTGGTTGTGTGTGTTGGCAGTAGTTTGCATCGCATCGGCGGCAACAACAACAACAACGTTATCATCTAGCACGACGACTGCGGCAGTAGCACCTCATCGCGCGTCGCGTTGTTCTGCGTCGCGGATTACTAGTGTGCGTGTGCAATTTGTTCCGGTGAGCTGAAGTTAGAAGAGTGTTGCGTGTAGCGGGATCGCGCCGTGCTCGTGATTCTTTCAAAAAACTGCATACAATCAATTGCGCTGTGGTGTGTTGGTGATTTTTCCTCAAGCGAGCTCAGGTCCAAAGTGTCGTCGTTCGCGGGTATTGTGGGGGATGATAGTGTGTATTGTTTAACAACCGTGTAAAGTTAGAGGTCATAAGCGAGTTTATTATTCTTATAGATCATTGCACGGACTGTATTAACCTCACTTTTTTGACAGTTCAGGGAGCTTGTTTACAAGGTGTTAGAATTTGAACCGCGCAAACGAAATTTTTCATTGGCTTTTCCAGTATTCTGTACGACTAGATTCGGGAAATGAGGTCAAAATAAGCACTGGTGTCTGTTTTACTTGACTCGTAATCAATTTAGAGCACAAAATCTCAAACCGATCTTACCGAAAATATTCTAAGTCCGTGTAAACAAGCTCCCTGAACTGTCAAAACTGCATTGATGACACCATCGTGCAATGATCTATTGATTCTGTTTCCTGCAACCAAGTGCAAATATCTAGAACTAGATTTTAAAGAAAAATACCACAACCATGCCAAAGTGAATTTTGATTCGGTGTGCAGGCCTAGTTTGTAAATTAATCGGTGCAAGGAGAGTGCATTAGACACAGATATCATGTTACTACCGGAAGATTTCCGACACGTCGGCGACGGCCGGGTTGATGTGGACGAGTGCCGACGGCAGCAGCTGCGGGTCCAGCAGGACGTGGCCATCTAGGATATCGAGGAGAGCCGGTTTGCAAAGCAACAAATTATTTATTTCTACCATATTTTGAAGACAATATCTAATATCCTGTTTTATTTTATTTTGTCTATTTTGTTTTGTTTTGTTTTTCGTTATGTTTGTCTATTTTCAGTCACATTTGAGCGGTCTATTGCTTTTGACGGATGGTGTAGGTATGTACTTTCAGTGTATCGTTAACCAAAACGAACCCTGCTGCTAACCCTTCCCCAACTATCCAACATCCCAGTGATTTCTCGTGGAAGTGCAGAGGATTTCTCGGCTTCCTCCAAAGCGAGTATCATGTCAACACGTTCCTTCCCATTCCCTACTTGACCAGCATTCGGGCACGGCCGGCGCCGGTATTGCTTTTTAATGGGTCACCAGTTTTTACACATTGAAGATGTATGTTAGTCCCAAACATCATCTGTTGGTTCTTTGTGCAAATACAGCTGATCTGGCAATAACGGAATTGCATCCGTGGGCGGTCAATCATGCTCATGCTCATGCTCAAAAACGTTGGTTCCGTGGCATCCCTGTCCAAGGATGGAGGGCTTTTCGTGAAGTGTTGTGTTATTAATTAGCTTTGTTTTAGCGTTCATTTAAGTCAGTTTTTGTACTTAAAAAATAAAATTAATTGATCGCTTCACTACCACAGTGCATCCATGATCTAAAAATAACCTGCCTCACTAATAGCGAATTCGTTTTTGATCCAGTTGCAAACTGGATCGGGTATCAAAATTGGGTCGGCTTGTTGTGTGTTAAACGTCAGTGTGTATGGTTTTATTTGTAACTCGTATCGGATTGAGGTTCGCCCTGACAATAAATTCAGGTATCGCAGGTTGGAACTGGTTCCAACCTAGGTTCAAAAACGAATTCTATATAACACAAAAACTATCCTTCCCTTGGCAATAAAGCTTATCACGTCTGGTTGTCCTTTTGGACGAAAACATAACAAACACAGAGGACTGAAGAAATCGTTAGTTCTTGAGCCACTTTTAGTATGGCGCTAGTGACGATTTTAACATTGATATTTGCAATATTTCTTCTGCCAAACTACTTGGGGGAGGTAGTTCAACAAATCTTCCGGTCCGCCTCTAAGCATCTTGCCATGAGGTACCAGGTGGGTCTCCACCGATTGCCTGTCGTTCTGCCAATTTTGGAAGACGTCTGCATTGAGTTATCTCAAATTATAATAATCCGTCCACTATATCACAAAACATTGCGATTGGTTGAGCGGAATGGAGATAATGAAATCATTTGGTATAGGACCAAGTCTCCCCCGGTTGGTACGAAAGATGAGCTTAGAAATCATTAGAAGCGTAAAGTTGCCAGAAGGCACGAAATGCTTCCAGGGACGCTAATTTCACAAAATCTTGCTCAACTTGCTTGTTGCAGATGTGAGTTCCAGTAGTAGGATTGTTTGTAGAATGTAGTTGTACATATTCTAAGTTTACGGAAAAAGAGTGCTTCGAGCATCTGATGTGAACGGTTGCGTTGATTCTTTCTTATTCACTATTTTGTTATAGGGCATAACGCGTTAGGGCCTGTTCATAAACCACGTAGACTCATTTTTGAAAATCTCAGCCCCCCCCCCCCTCGTAGACTTTTCTCCATAATTTTTTTTGAAATTTTGTATGGAGCGTAGACTTTGGTCAAACCACCCCCCTTCCCCCAAAAAAGTCTACGTGGTTTATGATTAGCCCCCTATCTATTTCGGTTATTTTATTTTATTTATTTTTTTGTTTTTGGCGACGCGAGTGATCGAGTCAGTACAGAAAAGATCAACAAAACTGCGGCAAACGTACTTTTGCATATAAAAAGTAATAAACGATCCATAAAAAATTTAAAGTAGTGTCATGAAAAACGTATTTTTGACCCATAAGACTCTGGTGAATATCTATAAAAAAATTTAAATGATCCATAAAATTCATTACTCTGATCGATACTTCATATACAATTTAGCAACAAAATGTCAAAAATGTACCGTTTCATATCTAGGGCATGCTCGTTGAAAATGTACGGATTACCCATAAACATATTGCAAATGATCCATAAAAGGTTCAATAACTTTCCTTAAACTTGTAAAATTGATCCATAGAATGTAATCTTTGTGCAATAAAATATATTCGCATGTCCCATAAATTATTTGATATTTTCCATATGGTATGATCCATAAATTATGCCTGCATTTTTGCAGGTTGGGGCACTATTTTTTGTTAATTTTGATCCATAAAGATTGTAAAATTGATCCGTAACTGCGTTACTACTCAGATTTGTTTATTGTTTATTGTTATATATATTTCATCTGACCTAAGGCGGTCTTAATGAATTTGTTTATGACGGGGAAAAGCCGTTAAAACCCCCCTTTTAACAAACCACACAACACAACCCCCCAAAAAAAAAAAAAAAAAAATAACACACAACAAAATAAAAAAAAAAACACCCATATTCCCCCCCACAATTACCCCACTCTCCCTCCCCTTTTCCTTTTTTCCCATACAAAAAATAACACTACCTCCAAACCGTCATAAGTCCATATGATGTTGTTGCTCGCAGTCCTTCGGATCGAGCTTTAGAAAAAAAACAATCCCAAAGTAAGGTTTCACCGGTACTCGAACTAAAATTTTAATGATCAAATTAACTTAGGAAAATTACAATTTAGAAAAACAACTTACATTTAGTTTTTCCCCTAACAACTACTCTTATTCTCTGGCAACACTAGCTTTATCGGTAGGTCCTATATTGCAAACAAATAAATTAAACAAAGCAAAGCAAAACAAAGGGATTTGCACTACTTACGGTAATTACAGAAACTAATTATGCTACAAAACAAATCACGACTTTTCGTACGTTTAGTAGGAACAAAACTGTAACAATAAACATAATTAACACAAAATTACAACAAATAATTCAATCTAAAAACACTACTCAACATACTATAATCAATCCGCGCACTAATCACATAAATGTAGACATGCAGACAAACACAACTTTACTAATGAATTTTTCTCCATTGCTTTTCGCACTGGTAGATTGATCAACCAAAACTGTGATGGCTGATCGCACGGTACGATCAGCTGCATGTGAGTGTATGTGTTTTGTCTCGTTCGTTGTCTGCCGTCGCAAACTGTCAGTCAGCAGAGGCGCGTTCGCAACTAGCCGTTCGTTCGCAGCTCGCTACTTGCTTTGTCGACGGTAACCCTTTCGTGACCGGGTGTTGGTTTTGCCGACGGCAACATTCCCCCACCCGTAAACCCTGTAGCTGATTCACTCGTGAACAGTACGGGGATTACTTTCTTCCACGTCGATCTCCAAAACGGCTAGCTTTGATACTGGTCGCAGCTTCTCACCTTTGCTGGTCTTCACAGACGCTGAGCGGATTCTCCCATCGCTACCTGCGTACACTTGCGTTACGATGCCTCGCTCCCAGGTATTCCGCTTCTCGCCATCAGCCACGAACACCAGATCTCCGATTTTCACTCTTCGATGATCCAAGTGCCACTTCGACCGTCGATTCAGCGTCGGTAGGTACTCCCGTTGCCAACGCTCCCAGAAACCATTCGCTAACTGCTGTGCTCGGCTATAGCTGCTCCGCAACGTATCAGCCAAATCCACCGGAGTCCTCGATGGTAAACATTGAACTGACGACCGACCAAGTAGGAAATGATTCGGTGTCAGTGCTTCTTTGTCCTCCTTCACGTTGGTTGACACATACGTGAGCGGACGCGAGTTGACCAGGTTCTCCGCCTCAATCAGCGCAGTCTGCAGGATCTCATCCGTCAGTTTCCGACCATCCAAGATTACATTCAGTGCCTCTTTCACCGAGCGCACCATTCTCTCCCACGCACCTCCCATGTGTGGTGCCGAAGGTGGGTTGAACGTCCAACGGGTCTTCACACCAGTGAATGTATCGGCACACGCAACGTTGATTTCCTTCAGCAGGTCTCGGTTGGCACCAACAAAGTTCGTGCCGTTGTCCGACCATATCTCGACCGGACTGCCACGTCGCTTCGAAAATCTCCTTATCGCCATTTTGCACGACTCCGTTGTCAGGCTGTACACCACCTCCAGATGCACCGCTCGCACGGTTAAACACGTGAAGAGTGCAACCCATCGTTTCTCCTTCCTTCTTCCAACCGTAACTTCTAACGGCCCAAAATAGTCGATGCCCACGTTCGAAAATGGATCGATTTTTGCCGCTAGACGTTGTTCGGGTAGTGGTGCCATCCTGGGTACTGTTGGCTTCACCTTCCGAATCTTACACCACACACAAGCTCGCATTACCTGATCCACCAACACTCGCAGACACGGAACGTAGAATCGCTGCTGAACTTCGTTCACAACGGTTTCTCGGCTACTGTGCCCATACTGCCGATGATAATGTTCTAGCAACCTTCTTGTCACGAGGTGGTTCTTCGGCAAAATAATTGGGAACCTCGTATCAAACCCAACGTACTCAGCCGCCTCAGTCCGACCTTCCATCCGCAGAACTCCATCTTCATCCAGAAACGGTGACAAGCGGTATATCGGACTCGATTTCTCCAGCGGCAACTCCTGTGCTACGGATGAATCCCGATTCTTCACAAGCGTCTTGACCTCATCTGCGAAATCTTCTGCTTGCACCATTCTCCACAACAAGGTTTCTGCTGCTCGATATTCCTCCTGCCGCAACGGTACCTTTCCTGCTACATTTGCTTCTCTTCCAGCCTTTTTGTCTTGAATCGGCAAAGCTTCGATCGGCGTCTTCTTGATCCGGCGACGACAATTGGATATAAAACGATACATCGTAGCTACTGTTCGCACCATCACCGTCCAGCGAGAAATATGCTGCATACGCTCCATCAACCCCTCTGGCAACAGAATATGATGCAACAGCACACTTGCACGCAACTCTTCTCGATGTTCCACAACAGGACGTTTCTGCTTCGGCCACTCCGACACTTCCTTATACAGGAACTCCGGTCCTTGGTACCATCGGCTTTTCGACTGGATTTTTGTTCCTTTTCCCCATTTCGTTAGGTCGTCAGCTGGATTGTCCTTCGTACCCACCCAGTGCCAGTCTTCAGGGTTTGTGATGCTCAGAATCTCTCCGATTCGGTGTGCAACGAACGGCTTGTATCTTCGTTGATCGGACTTCACCCATGACACCACAGTATCCGAATCGCACCACAGGAACCGCTTCGAAATAGGAAAAAAATGACTCTCGCATATTGCCTTCATCAGTCGCGCACCCAAAACCGCAGCCGATAACTCCATCCGGGGCGTAGATAGGTACTGCAATGGTGCCACCTTCGCTTTTGCCTCGATGAATGCGCAGTGAACGACTCCGCCGTGCTCGAACCTAAAGTAGGCTACGCATCCATAAGCTGCATCTCCAGCGTCAGTGAACACATGTAGCTGCACCGTCTCTTTTGCTTCCGAAACCAATTCACCGAGGTAGCATCGTGGAACTCGAATCTCGTCGATCAGATAGAATAGCTGTGTCCACTGTACCCATCGCTTGTAATGAGCTTCCGTCAGCTTTTCATCCCAACCGATTCCGCTACGCCACAAATCTTGCATGATAATCCGTCCGTGTATCAGCAACGGAGCCAGGAACTGCTTCGGATCGAACATGCTTGCAATACACCGTAAAGCAATCCTCTTTGTTGGCCAAGCACCTTCCCGAATGTATGGCTGAAGATCTGGTCGTATATCCGTCGAGAAGATGAAATTGTCTCCTTGCGGGTCCCACAACATCCCCAAAACTCGTTCGGTTTCACAGGACTTGTCCAACTCTAATGGCTTCGCCACGCACTTCGATTCTCCAAGCTCCTTCAGGACCACCTCCGAGCTGCTAACCCAGTTCCGAATTTCGAATCCGCCATTGGCGTGTACTTGCCGCACGTCCTTCGCCAGTTTCACTGCTTCTGCTTCGGTATCGGTACTGTCGAAATAGTCATCTACGTAGTGCTTCCGAACGATAGCATCTGCAGCCTCGGGATACTCATCGGAATGTTCACGTGCGTTCAGGTTCTTTACAAACTGGGCAGAGCATGGCGAGCAACTTGATCCGAAAATAATGACATCCATCACGTAGATTTCTATCTCTCCATTCGGACCCAGGAACAGAAACCTTTGGGCTTGACGATCTTCCAGTCGAACGTTTGCTTGGTGAAACATCTCTCGAATGTCACCTCCAAATGCCACCTTTTTCTCACGAAAACCATTGATTACTTCCGACAACGAAGTGACCATGTCCGGCCCCTTTAACAGCATGTCGTTCAACGATACTCCGTTCACTTTTGCTGCTGCGTCCCAAACTAATCGTACCTTGCCTGGCTTCTTCGGATTAATGACATAGTTGAGGGGCAGGTGCCACACTTTGTCCCTCGGCGTGTCAGCTAGCTCTGGCCCGGTGATTCGATGCGCGTATCTTTTTGCGAGATAGTCGTCCAACTGCTTCCGCAACTTTTCTCGAACTCCAGGATTCCGATTCATTCGAGACTCCAAGCTTCGCAAACGTTTCACTGCCATGTTGAAGCTTTCAGGAAATCGCACATCATCAACCTTCCAAAGTAATCCGGTTTCAAACCTCTCACCGACTCTCTTGGTAGTCCTTTCGAGAATTTCACGCGCTCTGCGATCCTCCGCTGACTCCAGTCGAATCGTCGAATTTCTGACCTCCTCCAGCTGATAGTGCCACTTCAACGCTTCATCCAGTTTCTTATCTGCCATGCTACATTCCTCACAGGCACAACGATGATGTCCCAGAAAATTGACACTAGTGACGACGTTCGGACGAGGGCCATATACCGTCCAACCGAGATGGCAACGAACTGCAACAGGCTCACCAGAATTTCCAACTCGAGATGCTAATGGTGCGATCAGGTGTGCGTTGTCGATTCCTATCAACACCTTCGGTGCGGCTACTCCGTAACTGGGAATCTGAATGTCCTGGAGATGCTCGAACTGTTCTTTCAGCTTTCGGGAATCTATCTGCTGTGCAGGGAGGTCAAGTTTGTGCACCGTTCGAAGTTCAATCAAATTGTAGCGGTTCGGTGAATCTCTGGCAGAAATCTCGAGCATCACCTTCATCGACTGATTTTCTGTCCTCTGCACGCCATTTGTCCAGCACATCTGCAATGGTTCTATCGGTCCAACAGCTCCTAATGACTCTGCCAATTCGCTATCCACGAGAGTTATTGACGACCCTTCGTCGATTAGAGCAAGCGCATTAACCTTTTTCTTGCCATTGTACAGCGTAACTGGAGCCATCCTGAATAGCACTGCTCTTTCTTGTTGCCGATGACTGTTGCACTGCGCTCGGACTCGCGAGGTTCCTTCTCTTGGACCGCAATGTAGCAAAGCATTGTGGCGCCCCTGACAACCTTCCACTTTGCAGGTCATACGAATACGACACGTTCGTTGCCCATGGTCGTACAGACAAAGCGGACACAGGTTCAGCCGCTTCACCGTCTTCCACCGCTCTTCCAAACTTTGCATCAGAAACTCCTTGCAATTCCTTCCAAAATGTCCAGGTTCTTGGCAGACCGAGCACCTCAGTTCTCGTTGCTGTGATGATTTCTGCTCTATCTTCCCTTTCGACTCCTTTCGGTTTTTCTGGCTGTCTTGATTCCCTTCGTCTGTAGAGTGGATGAAAGCCTTCACCTTCGATTTCTCTTTCTTTTTTGTCTTTCCGTCCAACTCTATGTTTTCGAAAGTAGCTTCCAGCGCCTTTTCTGCCAGACTCTCCATGAATGTTCCAAATGTTTCCAAATCAACCGTTTTAGCGTGACGTTTGTAGTCCACCCATTCCATGGCATAATACGACGGCAGCTTTTGAACCAGACTCTGCATCAAAATCGGGTTTTTTAGGTGGTCAACTAGTCCTGCCGCTTTGAGATGTTGAGTGAACTCTTCTACGGCGCTTCCGAACTCGATCACCGACTCCAAACTCTCCGAGTTTGGTCCGTCCAACTGTTGGATTTTCATCGCCAACCTCGTCGATAATATTTCAGGATTTCCGAATCTCTTCCGCAGCTTTTCGATGATCAACGGCACATTCTCGGGCAGCAGCAGTCGATTCCTTACCGTTTCCAAGGCTCGACCCTTCAATGCTTCTTGAAGCCGTACCAGATTCTCGGCGTTAGTAAACCCACACGAAGAGTTTGCTTGCTCGTACGCACTGATGAAAATCGGCCACTCTTCAGCCGCTCCATTGAACTTCGGCAGAGCTCTCGGAAAGACCTGTCGAGATGCTATTTGGAGTCGTGTTGGTCCTTCTCGCACAACTTCACGATCGTCGGAACCTCCGGAACGGAAAATCGAAGTTAGGGTTTCTTCGTTCCCTTCGAAAGATGGGCGAGGCAATCCTGGTTTCGAAATCCTCTTTCTTGTGGTCCTTTTTGGCGTGAGCTTCACAGGCTTGCTTTCGTTTTGCTCTCCCAGCAACTTCATGAAACGATCACACAGTTCTTGAAGATCGTCTTCAGCTGACCTCTTTCGTGGAACCTTCGGAACCGCTCCTGAACTTCCCGGGCGCTGCTTCTCCGGCTGCTGTTCCCCGCTTCTGTCCATCGGTTCATCCACTCCTTCGGCCTCTGTATCCGATTCATCTTCAGTATCCTGGTTAATGATCTTCCTTAGCTGCATCCTTCGTTCGAGTGCTTCTTTCCGTCTGGCAATCCGCTTCCGTTGAAGTTCCAGGATTTTCAGTTGATTTTCCTCCTCGAGTTCATCCAACTGGTTCTTTTCCTCCAACTCACGTAGCTCCTTCAACGCACGAGAACGTGTGGATGTAGACTTTTCCGACGGTACACTTTCACTTTTCCGAAACTCACGTTGACGGCTAGCGAGCGAATCTCGTGAATCATCTACGCGTACAGGTTGACTTTGACGACGGGTGAGAGCTTTCAAGAGCTCATTCAAGAACATTGCATTGTCTTCTACATGTTCTTGTACCACATCATCATGTCTGTGTGAAACAGAACTTTCCTGCTCCTGATTATCTGCACTATCTGATTTATTGCATTCATTATCTTGTGCTTGGGCCCTACTAATGCGACGTTTAGTCGACGTTTTGCTCTTATTTTCTACCTTACCGACCTCTTTACCGATGCTTTCGACCGTATCGCTAACTTCCGAGTTGTCTTCATCATTGGCTGGCTTATAATGAATCACCACCGGATGAATCCTCGTTCTGCCTGGTGCACCCAGCGATTCGCGGATCGATCTATCCTCACCGATGCACGTCGAGCAGTACCAAGTTACATCTGCTACGGATTCGTCGACACCTACGCACTCGAAGTGGTACCATTCCTCACACTTCTCGCATTGGACACTGGTATCGTAATCCTCGTCGCAGTCACAGCACGGGTATTTGTAGGTAGGCGCCATAAATTTCGAGAATGTTGCTCGCAGTCCTTCGGATCGAGCTTTAGAAAAAAAACAATCCCAAAGTAAGGTTTCACCGGTACTCGAACTAAAATTTTAATGATCAAATTAACTTAGGAAAATTACAATTTAGAAAAACAACTTACATTTAGTTTTTCCCCTAACAACTACTCTTATTCTCTGGCAACACTAGCTTTATCGGTAGGTCCTATATTGCAAACAAATAAATTAAACAAAGCAAAGCAAACAAAGGGATTTGTACTACTTACGGTAATTACAGAAACTAATTATGCTACAAAACAAATCACGACTTTTCGTACGTTTAGTAGGAACAAAACTGTAACAATAAACATAATTAACACAAAATTACAACAAATAATTCAATCTAAAAACACTACTCAACATACTATAATCAATCCGCGCACTAATCACATAAATGTAGACATGCAGACAAACACAACTTTACTAATGAATTTTTCTCCATTGCTTTTCGCACTGGTAGATTGATCAACCAAAACTGTGATGGCTGATCGCACGGTACGATCAGCTGCATGTGAGTGTATGTGTTTTGTCTCGTTCGTTGTCTGCCGTCGCAAACTGTCAGTCAGCAGAGGCGCGTTCGCAACTAGCCGTTCGTTCGCAGCTCGCTACTTGCTTTGTCGACGGTAACCCTTTCGTGACCGGGTGTTGGTTTTGCCGACGGCAACAGATTTTATTGGGGGTTAAACCCCCAAAAAACCCCCGGGCGGAACATTCCTTCACGGGCGGAGGGGGTGGGCGGGATTAAAATTTCCACTGAGACAAATCCCCCCGTGAGTGTATTAGCAACGAAAACAGCTTGCGCAATATTCCGTCTTTGGTCCAATGTCAGTAGTCCCAGCAATCTGCATCTATCTTCGTATCGTGGAAGGTTCAAGGGGTCACGCCACGGTAGGCGACGCAGGGCATATCTCACGAATCTTCTTTGAATTGCTTCGATCCTAGCTGTCCATGTTGCCTGGTATGGGCACCACACAACAGAGTTGGATTCCAAAATCGATCGCACCAGAGCACAGTACAAAGACCGAAGGCAGAGAGGATCTTTAAATTCACTTGATATTTTAAAAATGAAACCCAGCTGTCGATTCGCTTTGCTGATAATATCGATAGGTTAGTGCCGAATCCAGAATGACGCCTAGATCACGAACTTGATGAACACGCTCGAGAGGCTGGCCGTTCATTGCATAATTGTGCGTGATCGGATTGAGCTTGCGATGAAACGAAATGATGTTGCATTTGTGGATGCTTAACGATAGCATGTTTCGGGTGCACCAATCAGCAAACCGATCCAACAACAGTTGCAAAGCATAGCAGTCTTAGATAGTTTTGATCACCATGTAGATTTTGACGTCATCAGCGTAAAACACACGGCACCCAGATGGTATTACGGTAGAAAGCTCGTTAATGAAGAGTGAGAATAACAAAGGGCCAAGATTGCTCCCTTGTGGTACGCCTGATGAATTCGAGAATGCGTCCGAGGACTCTAATCCTATTTTAACGGTGAGCCTACGGTTTTTAAGGTATGATTCAAACCAGCGGTCAAGGTCCGCAGAGATACCAATTCTTCGTAGGCGTTCAAGTAGTATCCCGTGGTCAACTCGATCAAAAGCAAATTTGAAATCATTGTAGGCAGTGTCGATCTGTGCACCAGCATCAATGTTGCGTATGCAAAACGAGGTAAATTGGATGAGATTTGTCGAGGTTGATCTCTTGGGAAAGAAACCATGCTGATCCGTAGAGATATAATTCTTACACGATTCGAAAAGTACCTCGTTCATTATGATTTCAAAAACCTTTGAACAAGCACACAACGAAGTTATGCCTCTGAAATTTTCGATGTTCTGTCGATCTCCTTTTTTGAACACAGGGAACATGACTGATGTCTTCCAACTTTCAGGAAATACATGCTGCCGTAATGAAATGTTGAAAAGTTTGACGAGAGGGGAAATCAACTCTCCGCTGCATTTTTTAAGGATTCATGACGGTATGCCATCAGGACTGGATGCGGAGTCTTTCAATTTATTTATTGCAGCGTTTACTTGATGGGTCGTGATCTCACAGCTATTTAGGAAGCACACGTCACTAGGTGTGTCTCTACAAGCCTCTGCAATTTGATGTATAGACGAAGGAGAATCAGAAAAAGCACGTCTGAAGTGAGTTGCAAATAAATTGCACTTTTCCGATGCGGGTGTGGCGACTTTGTTACCCAGAAACATCTCAACGGGCAATCCATTCTCCTTCCGTTTAGTGTTAACAAACTTCCAAAAATGTCGTGGCTGTCGGCGAAGATTTTCCTGAGTGCGTATACAGTAGCGCTTATACAGGAAACGGTTATACGTGCGATAATTAATACTTGCACGTGCGAAATGATGCTTGGCGAAAGGGCAACGAGATTGACAGTAGGTTTGCAGTGCTTTCGATCTTAGGCGTTTAAGCCGTCGTAAATGTGCATTCTCCCAAGGTGGCTTAGGAGACGGCCTACGCAGCGGCACAAAATCAACCAAGTAAGTCTTCAACACGTTAGTGAAGTATTCCACAGCAACATCAATGTCTTCCGTAGTTTCTAGGATGTGCCAGTCAGTTTCACGGAGCGCTTCTATTAGTCCTTCAAAATCGGCGCGACGGAAATCAAGCCCTCGGTCATCCGGAATGCTTCCAAATACAATTGGCTGTGAGAGAGTTGCCATTACTACAAAAGCGGGATGATTGGAATCAAGAAGAGAAAGCGGTTCTACAGCTTCGTCAATCTGGCATGCAGCAAGCGTTTTTTCATTCACCAGAGCGAAATCCAGGACTCGAGCGTTATGATTGTAAATGTGGTTTACTTGAAACAGACCATGCAGACTAAATCCATCAAGTAACGAAGCGAAGATATTGGACTGCAATACATCTACGGAAGGACGACCATTACTAGGTGTGTTCCAAACAAGACCCGATTGATTATAGTCGCCAAGCAAAATAGCATGATCATTATTTCCCAGATTTGAATGAATTGCTTCAATGGACTCGATATGGTGATTCACGCTGAGTAAATATTCTTGCGATCGGGTGGTAGATGAATAACACCAATGCTGATAGAACAGCGACGCATCTTTAACCTTACCCACAGCTGTTCCAATGAATCATTCACTGGGGTGGGATCGACATAACCGTTGAAATTAGTTGAGATAGCGATCAACACTCCCCCTCCACGTGATTTATGACTATTTGAATGGTTGCGATCCGTTCTGTACACGGTGTATGACTCTCCAAAAAGCTGGGCTGAGAATATTCTATCATCAAGCCACGTTTCCGTAAGAACTATGACGTCATAGTAACAAGACGAAACAGCTACGAAAACTTCATCAATTTTCGTGCGTAAACCCCGAACATTTTGGTAGTACACCGTTAATTGATGAGCGCCATCTGCAGCCGGATTGTTGCAAACAGGAGTAGCTGAATTTGAAAGATCATGCGATGAATCGATCTGAAAATTGGAGCTCCTTGATTGACGTGCAGTACCATTCATGACTTCGGCTGGACATATACTAATTCTAGCATTACCTGGACAAAGGGAAGTTGAATCTGGATTGGCCACAGCGCGTAATGCTCTTGGTTCGCTGACGGGATCAGATGTTATTTGGTCCCGCTGTATGAATGGCACGACCGGGGGTGACTTGCGTTCCGTTGTATGCATGTTTTGATGTCCGGGTGGGTGACGACTCGATACTTTCATTAATGAACCAGTTCGTTTTTTGTTTTGCATAACTTTGTATGCGTAAGTGGCGGGACAATCATCATCACCACCGCTGGAAACAGGATGGAATTCAGGAAGCGAAGATGTGGAAATTTTATCGTACTTGCCTGAGAGTGGTTGTTGGGAGACCCCTACACCAGACTCGACCGGAGGGCCAGAACGACTCTGATGACAGGAAACAGGGCGATGATGTTGGCAGGAAACAGCAGGCGCGACTGGGTCGAGCGGCTTGGGGTCCCCCATGAGGTGACAGGCAGTGCGTTCTGGAAAACAGTAGCTGGACGCGGCGTCTGAGCGTAAAAACTGACTGTCGGTCGATACAGAAAGTATCGACGTCGGAGTTTCATTGTCGATGCAGTTGATAATAGGTGCGACGGAGTTCAAAGTAGCGCTGGAACACGAGGATTGATCAGGTAGGGAACTGTTTCTAACGAAAGCGTACTTGCCTGAGAGTGGTTTTTGGGAGACCCCTACACCTGACTCGACCGCAGGGCCAGAACGGCTCTGATGGCAGGAAACAGGGCGATGATGTTGGCAGGAAACAGCAGGCGTGACTGGGTCGAGCGGCTCGAGGTCCCCCATGAGGTGACAGGCAGTGCGTTCTGGCAAACTGGAGCAGAGTATGTTGCGGCGTTACCCCCCAAACACTTCCCCCTCCCCCCCCCCCATAAAAAAACTCCCTCTCCCCCCTCTTCCAACGTTTTTTTTCACCTTCAAACATTTTCCCCTTTTTTCCCCCTTCATCCCCCCGGTGGCAGAAAGATACACCCAAGACAGCTCAACAGGCTCAGGGTTTACTATCTTGCGTGGATAGTCTTTAGGAGAAGTTTTCTCTAGTCACACGAAGTGATGCGTCTCGTATCTCAAACTATAATCACACATTTATTATCGTTCCAAAAGCTTAAGTAGTAAGTTACAAATACCTGGCTGACCCAAGCCGAGAAGGCGTCGCTTGTTTTAAAAACATCTGGCAAAAGCAAAACATCAATTGCTTGGCGATGCGCGTTGCAATCGCGCAGCGCTTGAGAAGGTCACGAGCAAAGAAAATGGGAAATGAGTTTCGTTGCTGGCAATGCATAATTTATTGCTCAGCCAAGAAGGTTATGTAAAAGAGATATTATTGTTTGGGTTCTTAGGGTGTCATTGAAAGAGTGTATTATTGTTAGCGCCTTTCTGCAATGAAAGACGGAAAGGTTTAACTGCTGACTGAAAGGTCGCAGCCTCGAGTTTATAGCAAGTTCTAAGAATTTGGATTATGCAAATAGCTAATATGCTACACCTCCCCCCTTTTGGAGAATGGTGCAACAATTCGAAAAAGGAAAAAAAAAAAATAGTTGTGGGAAAATTTGATAATTACGATTGCCTCTAGACTTGGGTTCACAATGTTTTTTTTTTTGGTTATAAATTTATCATTATAAATATTATATAATTTGTATAATATTATTATGGCTTAACTAATCTATTCTTATGAACTGTTGTTACTTTATTCGTTCTTGGATGCAATATAGTGTAATTTGTGTTTTCTATATTTTCTACTATATATGGGCCAATATAAAATGGGTCCAGTTTTTTCCTTCCTTCATTACTTAGATATACCTGATCTCCTTTATTCAATACAATTGGATTTATATTATTATTTGCTATCATTTGACGTTTTTGTTTGTTATCTATCAGATTTTGCCTGGCTATTTGGTTAGTATTTTATAGTCTGAATTTCAGTTCTCTGTCGTACTGTTCAAAATTATTTACCGATTCTATTTCTGGTTTTTCATTTCTTAAATCTTGTGGCAGTCTTGCCTCTCTTCCGAAAACTAGTTCGTATGGAGTGAATCCATGTTCCGTATGGGGTGTTGTGCTGAATGTGAACTCATAAAACTTTACCCAATCATCCCAGTTTGGTTGGTGAGCGTTAGTAAAACATCTCAGATATTCATTCAGACACCTGTGATTTCTCTCTAATGCTCCAATCGACTGTGGGTGATATGCGGTAGAAAATTTTTGTTTGATTTCCAGTAATTTACTAACTCTTTCTAGAACCTCATTGTTGTATTCTGACCCTTGGTCGGTTCTAATTTCCATGAATGTTCCATAAATCAATATAAAGTTATAGACTAAAGCTCTAGCTAATACTGCTGCTTCCTTTGTAGGAACAGGTATTAACACCACGTACTTAGTTAAATTGCATTGTATTGTTAAAATATATCTATTTCCATTGTTTGTTCTTGTAAGTGGACCTGCAGTGTCCACTGAAATAACTTCAAATGGTCTAGAAGGAGTCGTCGTCACGACTTCTGCTTCTTTTGTGTGTCTTACTATTTTCTTAACTTTACATTTTTCACAATTTCTTACGAAAGTGGATATTAAATTTTTCATGTTTTTGAATTTATAAGTTTCTCTTATTTTGAAATATAATCTATGTTGGCCTACATGACCTCCCGTAGGTGTCATGTGATGAAGTGATATAATTTTATTAATCTCTTCTTCGCTTTCTATAAACTTCGGCGGGTTATAGAGAATTATTTCATACGTGGAAATGGCGTTGTTTGCGATTTCCTTTAATGTATGCACAGAGAAATATTTAAAAATTTCATCTTCCATGGATAATGCAAGTTTGTTTCTTTTATAATTTTGCATATATTTACTCAGTTCTAGAAGAGCATGCTCGAAAGCTTGACTTCCATTGTCACGCGTGAATTTTGTAGTGAATTGTTTCAGTATTTTTCCTCTGTTATGGTTTAATAATGTTACTTTAAGTTGATTATGGTGCACCTCACAATCAAGTTTTAATAATTTACGAACCTCGGAAGGGTTTTCGGTTTTCCACATAACCAGGTGATCAGTCTGAGAATGTGGTCCTACTAGTCCTTGAGGAGTTGTATTTATTTGTTCTAAATTTTGTTTCTTAACCATTGCTCTAGTATTTACAAGTAGTATTGACAAATTTTTAAGTTCTTCTGAATTAAGAACGATTCGTGAGAGTGCATCTGCTCCCACGTTTGCTTTTCCTGGAACAAACTCTATATCAAAATCAAATTCCTCCAGATCAAGACGTATCCTAGTCAACTTGGAGGTGGGTTTTTTCATACCGAATAAATAGACTAAAGGACGATGATCTGTGCGGACTTTGAACCTACGTCCGTATAGATAGGGTTTAAAATAATCGATCGCCCAATGAATGGCGGTCAATTCTTTCTCTATAATGGGTTTATTTCTTTCGCCTTTTGTAAAACTCTTGCTGGCGTAAGCAATTGGTAAATCTCCTTCTTCGTAGCGTTGCGAGAGTATTGCTCCGCAGGCTACATCCGAAGCATCGGTCGTTACAATGAACTCTTTAGTGAAGTCAGGGTATTTTAAAATTTGTGGTGACAATAAGTACATTTTCAGCTTATTAAATGCCTCATTGTGGGTAGAAGTCCACTCGAATTTAATGTTTTTTCTCAATAGATCATTCAGAGGTTTTGATATATTTGCGAAATTCGGAACGAATTTACGGTAATAATTGCAAAATGCTACAAATCGACGTACCTCGTCTGCATTCGTAGGTGTTGGAAAATTTTTCACTGCTTTAAATTTGGAATCATCTGGCAAAATGCCCTTGTTAGTTATCCTGTGTCCGAGGAAAATTACTTCGGTACAAAAAAAATTACATTTACTGGGGTTTAATTTTAGGTTATAATGCCTCAAGCGTTCAAATACCTAAGTTAAATTGGAAAAATGATGATTAACTGAACATCCTATCACCACGATGTCGTCAATGTAAACAAAAGCACATTCTGGAGTCAATCCAGCCATTGCAATATTCATCATCCGTTGGAAGCTATTAGGGCTTATATTTAAGCCAAATGGTAGCCTCGTAAATTGAAAATGTCCGGATGGAGAAGAAAAAGAAGTATATTTTCGAGAGTTCTGATCTAATGGTATTTGATGGAAGCCTGCCATCAGATCAAGTGTGCTAAAATATTTAGCTCTTCCTAATTGATCCAGTATTGTATCTATCCGGGGAAGAGGAAATTTGTCTGCTAGAATTTTTTTGTTCAGCTGTCGAAAATCGACAACTAGTCTCCATTTTTTTGTATTGTTGTCCGATTTTTTCGGAACTAGTAAAATAGGGGAATTATACGGGGAAATCGATGGTTCAATTATGTTATCATCTAGCATGTTTTGTATTTGTGACTTCATTTCCTCAGTCTGAGAATGTATATTTTTATAATTTGGGATATATACTGGCCTTTGGTCGTTTAACGGAATATTTTGACTATAAAAATTATTCGTCGTTAATTTTTCATCTGCTAAGCTAAAAATGTCCTGATAATTTTCGATAACTTTCCTAAGAGTTTGTTTGGCAAATAATGGAACTTTGTCGAAATTTATTTGAGACATTATCCGTTGTGTTCTTTTGGTTCGGTCTTGCTCTTTTGTTTGGTTATTTTTTACTTGGACATATTTGTCTAAAGGTTCAGTGTGTGGTGTAAAATTTTGTATTAATACCTGGCTTTCTGTCGTATTAATAAATTTTATGAATGGTGATTCTTGAGAAACTATAGTATTTCCACAAAAAACACCAGGAAGTATTTCTTGTGAATGCACTAATGTGTCTTCTACTATTTTTAGGTGAGGTAACTTACGGATTACCTCGCATCGTGCTGGTATTAGAATGTTTCCATTATAATTATCTTCGATAGGTACTGATATCTCGTGGTTTTGAAATTTGAAATTTAGCAACCAATGTTCGTAATCGATGGTGCACTTGAACGTGGTCAAAAAGTCACGCCCCAGAATACCATCAGTAAGAATTGGAAAGTCTGAATCAACTATTTGGAAATTGTGGTTAATCACCAATCCATTATCAAAGTGCAGAGAAGTGTTGGTTTCTACCAAAGTTTCTTCAACACCGTGTGTTATTCCGGTGATGCGATAGTGTTTGCTTCTATTTACTGTGTGATGAGGGAGTATTTTGGTTCCTTTAATAACTGATATGTCGGCTCCACTGTCAACTATGAATGAACATGTTGAATTGGTCATACCGACATACATGTTAATAAAGTTTGCTGCATTTAAATTCATTGCATATATTGTGCCTGGTTTGGGCTCCACGGGCCACATGTATTGTCTAAAAAAACATTGCCGTTTGTCACCGCGTTGGATTGCGCTTGCGGGTTCCGTGTGTGAGACGATTGTGCTGGTGGATAGCGATTGCCTTGTGCTTGGTTTGCTTCTTCCACGCTTGCTGTATACATTTGGCGGGAGTTATTTTGTCCTCCTCTACCACGCGAGTTGGTTTGGGAATAACCGTTGTGGTTCCGGTTTGATTGGTAATTCCGGTTATTTCTGTTAAAAGTTCTGTTATCTCTGTAAGAGTGCCTATTATCCCTATTTTGATATTGTTGATTTCTTTGGTTTCGACCTCTGGAATCGTTATTCGAAAAATTTCCACGATTCCGGTATGGTTGTCTAGAATTATTGTGATAAGTCAGGAGTTGAGCTGTATCACTAGAGGATGCATTTTCTACTACCTTCTGAATAGCCTGTTTTACATCGGTGAAGGTTCCAGCTTTTAGGATAATTTTTGTTTCGGTATTTGCCACCCCAGACGTGAGTGCCTCCACGCCTGCTCTGGTTGCCATACTTTTAGCAACGTTATCGGGTACTCCGTTCTCCAAGTATGTTGCTCGTAGCTGATTACAAAGAGAATCGATAGTGCTACAAAAATTGTCTGTATTACCCTTTTGTTTTACGGCTTTTAACTTAGCCATCAAATTTTCGGGTGTTACTGTTTCAGAGCACCTGGACTTTACGTTGTCTATTAGTGCTTCAATTGTGGGGAATTCATTCGGCAGACCTAATCGAGCCTTGCCTGTTAGCCTAGTTCTCAAAAATTTGATTGCCAGTGGCACATGATCAGCTTTGGTAAGTTCTTTCAATAAATTTGCCGAGTCGACAAATACGCTTAAATTCTCATGCGAGCCATCGTAAGTATTTACGATTGCTGTCGCAGTCTTGATGTCGAACGCCATTCTGTAAGGTTCGATCCAGCGTTTACAAATTATAGCACTTTTAGCAATAGATTTGAACGTTGGCTTTGATTTAGTGAGAATTTCTGTAGTTTCTAAAATTTTCAAACTAGTTTTAACCATTAATTTCAGAGCTTGGTGGGTGTTGGCCAAATTTGGATTTTTCAGATATAATCCTAAATAGGCTATAGAGTATGTTTCATACATCTAGTAACCTAACGTCCGTGCTCCATCACAATATTTTCTATTGTGATGTGTCCAACTCAATGGGTAAATTGAACTGAAGGTGAGTTTGAAAGAAGGGAAGCTTGGAGTAGAGCACACGTACCCACTGGTTGACACTAAATATTGGCCAACGTGCTTTTGAACATTTGTTTGAGGATTTGTTAAGCGACTCAAATTTCCAAATCCTAAGTTTTTGCAAAGTCCTAGCATGCAGTTATGTGCTTCTAAATTTATCATAATATCATATTAGCGTTAAACCTGAGAGGGTTGATTCATCGATTTCTGTTACAATTCCAAGTTGTAACATTCTGCCCATTTGCATGTTAGGCGGCGGGAATTTCTCTCGTGCTTTGGAATCGGTGGATTGTGAGTTAGGTTGTTACAGGAAGCGGAGGGACTGATTAGGGAAGTATACATTGAGAGTAGCTGAGCGGAGGAGATGAACAGAAATTAGCTTTCAGATGATTTTTTTATAGATCAAACCAATAATTAATCTTCAAACATTATAGGGAAACTGCCCCCATATTAATCTCATTGTTCCTATATTCATCCTACGATCAAAGGATCAAATCAAAGAATTGGGCAGTTGAAGGATCGGTTTCGTTTTGTTATAATGTTTGCCTTCATTAAATAACTACAACAAACATTACTAACTAATCCTGTCACGTGTATATCGTTTTATATAAAATAGGATGAATTGCAAAATGATGAGATTATTATAGGTACATCTTCCCTATGTACTCACTAACAATAGAGGGTGACAGTAACAGTATAGACTAGTAACATTACAGGATTAAGGGGCTATTAAGTAGAACAGCCGACTGAGGTCATCAGATATAGCTTTTCATTAAAAAGGTTTGGGTATGATGAAGTGTTGGGTTTGGATAGTTAAGGGGAATGCTTGAAGGAGAATTTATTGTTGGCCAATGCAAAGCACCTTCATTTGTTTGTTGGAATAAATATTTAATAATATGGGTTTATGGAATGTTACTAAATGTTACCGTTTTACACACGGGTTTTCTCAATACTTTTAAGTAAGAATAATTCAGTTAGGCATAAAGATTACTACCACAGAGCAATAAAGACTTAACTTGCAGGTCAATAGGTCAATAAAACTCATAACGTTAATATGTTTGACTCTGAGAACAATTTAGCTAAATCAGAGTATTTGGAATACAATTTAATAGGATCACGGGTCGATAATAATCACACATCTCAACTCATTAATATAAGCATGAAATGCCTTTTTATCATAAACGGTCTGTTTAATAATATTTAGTTATATCAGCTATTAATGATATGACGGGCCACCAATCCGAGGAGTAGTCCGCTTTGTTTAGTCTCTATTTGCAGGATAACCACTTGTAAAGGAGCATCCCGTCGCTCAGGAAAATATTCACTGGAAAAAATATCACCTGTGCAACCGAGGGAACCAGGAAGGGAATCGCCAGCCAACGAAACATGAAAGCATCCGATTCCGACCTTTTGTAGTTGTTTCGTCAATTTGTGTCTACATATTTTATTTTTATTCTTATTCTTATTTATTTCCAGGAAAGCATTTGGATGTGATGAAGTGTTGGGTTTGGAAGTATAAGGGAAGGGTTGTACAGAGAATTTGTTGGCCAATACAGGGCACCTTCCACGCTGCCATCTGGTTGTTCAGAGAGACATTTAATGAGAAAAGTTCATGTAATGTTACTAATAATCCAAAATCTAAAAGGTACAAATATGGACATTAGTCCACTCTCAAAAGTTTGAAATATTTTCAAGAGGTCGGAATAAAATCTTCATTATAATGGCCTATTGAGCGCAATACCAATTACTACTAGTTAGTTGTTTTCACACGGGTTTTCTTATAACTTTTTAAGCATTAGTACTTCATTCAGGCATAAAAAATAGATAATTAATGTACCAGAAACTGGACGGACACTTGTGCCTACCCAGTGGAGGACCCGGATACGACCACCCATGTGAGTCTAGAGTATCGCACGAGCTGACAAGTGCAACGGGAAGGGCTATAGGTGTATAGACCTGGGGGTGAGTCCCCGGATACGCAATCTTAGCAGGAAAGCACGGACTATACACTGAACAATTACAATTACAATTTCTGTAGTTTCTAAAATTTTCAAACTAGTTTTAACCATTAATTTCAGAGCTTCATATGTTTCAATTTGAACATTCCAGTCCAGTATATTTAATCTATGTTTAAAGGAGTTTAATATTACCTTATATTCGTTTTTTCTATCATTTAGCAACTCTGTTTTCTCTGTAATGCCCTGGAGGGTCCTAGCTCTGTTTTTACTTTTAACGAGATTGCTATGTTCTCGTTTGATGGCCTCCTCAATTTCTCGGAGCCTATTCATTAATTTTCACTAAGGTTAATCAAGTAAAGTTTATTTTTGGTAAACATTAAAATCTACATTTATATTTAACACTAAATTGTGTAATTATTTTTCTAACATACCATGTTGTATTTTTTTGTTGTTGTTTCTGTGCGCTCCTGTTGGTGTTGGTCCCTCGCTGGTTCCTTCTATAGGAATGGCCTCACCGCTGTTCACCGATGGAGTTGTCCCTCGCTGATTCCTTCCGTAGGAAATTCCTTTATTATTCCCGTTGCTGTTATTAGAGGTTGTCTCGCTCCTGTATGCCAAGCGCGTTTTTTCTCTCACTGCTGGTCCTTTTGTACGCGTATGTTGTTAAGACGGATTTCCTGTTGTACCGTGCTTTGTACCTCGAGTTTATAGCAAGTTCTAAGAATTTGGATTATGCAAATAGCTAATATGCTACAAGGGACGGTTATCACGCCAGTGTCGGCCACGATCCTAGTTCCGCCAAGAAGCGGCTTATTGATGGCCAGCTCTTCGTCGCGGCGCCTTTTCGGAGTTGGTTGATTAGGAATCACTCTAGGCACTTGAACCATCGGTGTTAATGGTGTCATTCGTCTTGACAACTGGGCGATTTGTTGACCTTGTTCAGCCAGTTGCTTTTTGATCTCAGCATGCACGGACTCTTGTTTTTCGGTAATTGCTTTAATTGCTTCACCGAATGAAGAGACAGAAGTTTTGAATCGAGCCATCTTCATTAATTTCGCGCACTCGTCGCACATCCACAAAAGGTTTGGGTTTTCATGGACGATTTTGACGAATGACTTGAGATGAACCATCCTCTCGCAGAAGGCCATGCAGGTGACAGAATCCTCCTCACCTTTTATTGGCTTCGCACAGTAATCACAGGCAGAATTCGACATGATGCGGTGGAGATACGTTATTCACTCGGCCACGCGAAATATTCCACTTCAACTGTTGCACGTCGTATGCAATGCCCTATTGCTTTAAATCGCCTATTAACGGGTTGTCGTTCGAGCGACGGAGGTGATATAGCAGTGCGTGTAATTATGAACGGTCCAACACAGAAGTAAACAAAAGATGTCCGAACCGAACGAAATTAGTTCCACTTCATCGAATTTCACAATGAGAAAAACACACATAAACGAAGATTTTCACGGTAAACTTCACCAAGTACTGATCACCGACGCATTCAAGCAAACGGGCACAACCGAAAAAATACATTCACGATAACCCGTACACGAAAAAACAGATGATGAAAACGGCGCAAAAATCACAACTAACAAACATCGACGAACTTATCACTACATCTCATAAATTTGAGATTTAGTTACATGTCCGTTCTTTCAGGTATCCGGATAAAATATTGCTGCAAAAGAAGGATTACGGAGTTTTTGCGGAACCGTATTGAAGATTGTAGAACTAAGGCGCCAGAAAGCGGTCGATGTTTCCGACATCCGAAGTGTTAACATAGCGTAGATAAGATTCCAGGCAAACGACTGATTTAAGCATTTTCCCGGTGCGATGCAAACGGAGGATGTTTTTTGTAGTTAGGTCCGACGAGCGATAGCGATCAAATAATGTTGAGTGCACAAATTTGGTTTGTTATGAGTCATTTTTTGAAGATTACGATTTGTTATACAAACTATTAGAGATCAATGTCAATTTATGTATGGAACATTTTCAATATTTTACGGATGATATGCACATATGTTAGTGCAAAAACGTTACATTCTGTGGATCAATTTTGAAAGTTTAAAGAATGTAATTGAACCTTCTAAGTATCATTTGCAATATGTTAATGGGAAATCCAAACAATTATATAGGGGATAGACAAAATGAACGAGACAGGCAAATTTTTGATCAACTTTGTAGTGCTCTTCATGAACTTCATGAAATATTATCCGATATAATTTCGCCAAGAAGCATTTGACTGTAAAATTAATGTGATTTTATATCTCGGTAACATAATTGGCCACGGCCCCTGGACACCGGAGTTGTTCCGGGTTTCCGGAGAGGCTATCTCACATGTTGAATTTGTGATGAGATTTTGTACAAGATACCGTTGTCAAAATTTTTTTCAGTAAACGCACGTAAAGACAAAATATTTTTCAAGCGAATGAAATGTTGATTACAGGAATCGCCCTTAAATTGACTGAGATATGGCCATTTCCGTGAAACAGGTTCTGATGAAGGGTCCTGGATGCGGTTAACTCTTTATTACTCTATAGTCCTTGACCATATTGGCTACTCCCAGAACCACCTGAACGTCCCCGGGGGAACATGTAGTAGAGGCCATTTACTCCAAAACATGCCGTGCGGCAGCTCTATCTTCATGATTTTTCATAATTGAGTAATTCTCGCTGGAACCAGGCCGCCATTGGCACATATCTTTTGATTTCAAATTTTTCATCGCTATTAGTTAGAATATATTGAAACAAGATAAAAAACGCTTTGGTTGAGCCAAATTGATGGACCCCTCGTTTTCTAAGGGACTAAACATGTTGTAAAAATGTCGATTTTTGGATAATTTCAAGGTAAGTAAACATGTTATATCACAAAATTTTACATTGAAACATCTTCAAAACTCGTTGCTGTTGTATAGAGGATAAATAAAGCTTTCAATTGATGTTAAAAAAAATGTGGCGGCCATATTGGATTTGGCCGCCATCTTGAATTTTATCAATAATATCGATTTTTCACTATGAGCGCACCGCTCAATCCGAATTCTGAGCACACCATCTGAAAGCTGAGAAAAAATACATAAGATGCAGTCGAGAAACTAGGTGTGCATTGACATTTACCCGATAAAAAAATATTTTTTCTAAAAAGAGTTTGACGTTTTTTTGCGTGTATTGCGCAATATCAATATGTATCATATTTCTATACGCAACAAAGCATAATTTTGCAATCACTGTTTTTTTTTTGTGTTCTGTAGAGTAAAGAACAATCATTTTAACAATTTAACAATTTAATTTTAACAATCAATTCGGTGCATAAGTATGAAAATTCCGAGGAAAAAATGATTCTATTCATGGCTGTCAATGCGCAACAGGGAATATAGTTTCATTCACTGGCTCACCATGACAATTTGATGTTTCGAACCAAATAGAAGAAGAAGACTCGTTTACGATAGCGGAAGTTTGTTTGTTTTGCACATCCGATTAGTTCAAAGTTCTTGAAAATGGCGAAGAATCGTACTGTACGGGTACCCAAAAAGGAATTTTGTTGCAACCCGTTTGCCAAAGCTGATCATAAAAGCTGGAGAAAATCTTCGAAACTGACAAGTGTAACACAAAAAATCGTGAATTTTTTAGAATCTATTGGATCCACGACCGTTCCGGAACTTCATGAGAAAATATGTACGACATGCCTCCTGCAAGTGATCCGTCAGCAGTCAAACCGTACTTTTCAGCCGATGGAAGTTGTTGAAAACGGAGATGAGGTTTACGTTGAAGAGGTTGGAAACATTAGTGAGCATGATTTCCAAAACATGACGGAAATTCTATCCCGAATTGGGATCCGGAATGTCAACAGAAGAGAGCTGCGACGGGAAACCTTCCGCTGCGAAATGCTCAAACAAGCCGTGATTGCAATAAAACAAATTTTGAAGGTTGATTGCGAAGTGTACTATGACGATACTAACGTGCCAGTTGTCAAAGATATGCTTGACAATTGTAAGATCGCTTCAAAACCGGTCAAATTCCAAATTTTAACATTGCTCACTCCTTCGTGGAGCAGGCAGAAAATGATGGATGAAACAGGATGCAGTAAGTATGGTAAATGTCATCAACATGCGGAAGCTAATCTTCCACAATTCTGCAGGTAAATGGTTCGTCGAAAAGGCTCAACAAGTTCGTGCTTCGAAGGGAATTCTTAAACTTCCAGATGCGGGTACATCGGTAACAGAATTGGAAAAGGTCGCTCAGGAAGAGGCAAAACAGTACTATTTGGACTGTAGTACGTTAATGCCAGGTATTCGGGATAAAATCAGTGTAAAGACACCCGCCGGTCGAGAAAGTAGGCAAAAACGTTTGCTTCTTGGGTCACTAAACGAAATTTTTGCAAACTTTAAAGAACTTTTCCCAAATTTGAAAATCGGATTTTCTACGTTCGCTAAGCTGCGACCTTCGGAATGCATACTTACCGGAAGCTCCGGTACGCATACAGTGTGCGTATGCATGAGGCATGAAAATATTGAATTGTCATTGCATGCGGTGAAAGCCTTACCGATAATACGAGACAGCTGCTTGAGCGAGCTGATTCAGGAATATTTAGTATGTAAAAACCCTTCTCCTCAATGCTACTTTTTGGAATGCACAGAATGTCCTGACTTGAGTGATTTTAGTAGAAAATTACTGGATGAAATTGAAAAATTTCCTCTAGAAATCATCAAGTTTATAAATTGGATTCCGATAGAAAACCACTATCAACTGGTTGATAACACGACAAGCGCACCTGAAGAGTTTGTAGATAACTTCAGCAATCTGCTCAACGGCTTCTTGCCACATTTCTTCATCACAAAGGTACACAACTGACAAAAAAAATGACCCATTAATACTCATTTTATGTTTATATTCTTAGGCACAAAAAGACTATCTATTTGAGCTGAAGTCCAATCTGAAGTCAAATGAAGCTATCGTTTACGCAGACTTTTCAGAAAACTACAAAGTAACCATTCAGAACGAGATACAATCGCACCATTTCGCAAGGCAGATGATTACAATTCATCCATTCGTGATTTATTATAGAACCGAAGGAGAGATTCTTCATAAAACATTAATTATTATTTCACCTGTTCTTGAGCATAACTATGTTTTGGTTCACTGCTGTTTTGTTAAGCTGTTTGAGTTCATGAAGATCAATCTTACGCAGATAACAAAGACCCACGTGTTCACCGATGGAGCTGGGAGTCAGTACAAGAACAAATATAACTTCACCAACATCACATTTATGAAGAAAGATTTTCAAATGGATGTAGAATGGAATTTTCACGCCAGTTCCCACGGAAAATGTCCATGTGATGGAGTGGCGGGAACACTTAAACGTGCTGCGCACAAATACAGCTTAACGCCAAATAGAGACAAGCTGATAACAGATGCTTCCTCATTCTATGCATGGGCTGAAGAGCAACAAGGACAAACAATGTCTTTCAGTTACGTGGGACAGCTCGATTACGATACATCGTTGGCTAAACTGCAAATTCGAATGGAGAATGTTCAAAACTACCATTATTTTTTGCCACAAAACGAGTACATAATCATATCTAAAAAATATTCGAAGAGCTCTGAGATAAAATTCCACAACCTTAGATTTAAAACATGATTATGAACTGTAGGAATCTAAAAACGATTTCATTGTATTTATTTTCATTTGAAACAACTAAATTATATTGTATTTAATACTATTCTAACTCATATCGGAATTTGAAAAATAAAAAAAAGGAAAAACACGCTAAACTGCTAATAATCAAAATGGCGTCTTAAACGAAGATGGCAAAAATTTTTTTTACTTAAAATGATTGTTCTTTACTCTACAGAACACAAAAAAAAAACAGTGATTGCAAAATTATGCTTTGTTGCGTATAGAAATATGATACATATTGATATTGCGCAATACACGCAAAAAAACTTCAAACTCTTTTAAGAAAAAATATTTTTTTATCGGGTAAATGTCAATGCACACCTAGTTTCTTGACTGCATCTTATGTATTTTTTCTCAGCTTTCAGATGGTGTGCTCAGAATTTGGATGCGGTGCGCTCATAGTGAAAAATCGATATTATTGATAAAATTCAAGATGGCGGCCAAATCCAATATGGCCGCCACATTTTTTTTTAACATCAATTGAAAGCTTTATTTATCCTCTATACAACAGCAACGAGTTTTGAAGATGTTTCAATGTAAAATTTTGTGATATAACATGTTTACTTACCTTGAAATTATCCAAAAATCGACATTTTTACAACATGTTTAGTCCCTTAGAAAACGAGGGGTCCATCAATTTGGCTCAACCAAAGCGTTTTTTATCTTGTTTCAATATATTCTAACTAATAGCGATGAAAAATTTGAAATCAAAAGATATGTGCCAATGGCGGCCTGGTTCCAGCGAGAATTACTCAATTATGATTTCGATAGACTTGCTACATTGGCCACTCACGGGACTTTTTTGGGGGAACCTGTAGTAAGGAACAATTACGATTTTATTTTACGTTCCGGTGGTTCTGGGAGTGGCCAATATGGTCAAGGATCCACTTTAAGTTTATAATATGGTTTGTGACGAAAAATCAAGAAGGAAGATAAATATATCATTCCCTAGATATATAACGGTTAATTGTTCACATTTTATTGCTAAATTTTGCTAAAAGTATGGCTCAAATTGATGAATTTTAGGGATCATTTCTATTTTTTTTGTGGATTTTCCCCAGAGTCTTACGGGTCAAGAATGCGTTTTTATAGAACGATTTTCATTTTTTCATGGATCATTTCTTCAGTTTTAAAGGTGCAAACTTAGGGCTGCCCGTAAAGAGTGCTCTTGACCAAATTTATTGGGAAGCATGTTACGCAGTTGCGGTCGTAAAAGAACGTGAGATCGCAAAAGTAAGTCAGCTTTCTGAAAATTGAAAATCTACTCCAAAGTGATCCTTCTTTTACAGCAATATTTAAGCTGCATAGCTAAAGGAACGGACATGTTAATAAATCCCCGCAGTCACGATCGATTTCTTTGTGGCTAAAATTTAAAAAAAATTTAACCCAAAATTGGAATAATTCCGGCATAATTTATGGATCATACATATTATTTTAGGTGCACAAAATTGATTTGCTATGGACCATGTTTAGAAGTTTATGGTTCATTTTTCAAACCTGTTATGGATCATTGGCGATTTATTTATGGAATATTTACAATAATTTAGTGATCATGTTCATTTATTTTAGTTCACAAACGTTACATTCTATGGATCAATTTTACTAGTTTAAGGAATGATATTGAACCTTTTATGGAACATTTGCAATATGTTTATGGGTAATCCGTACAATTTTATCGATCATACCCTAGATATATAACGGTACATTTTCGACATTTTATTGCTAAAATTTATGTAAAGTATGGATCACATTGCTGTAACTTATGGATCATTTTAATTTTTTTATGGGTCATAAATACGTTTTTTATGGAATGAATTTCAATTTTTTTCTAATCTAATCTAATCTCACACTAACGCAGCCAATTCTTGAAAGCATCCTGGAAAATGACGTCTTCTGGAATGCATCATTTTTCTTGTCATCGGCCAGGCCAACTGCGTAGTGTGTGCCGCAGAGAGGATTCCAAGAAATAGAGCGATTCCAGAAAGAGTGTCTGAAATCGCTCTACTACTTCGAATCAAGGGAAGGAAGAAAGCGTGGACCTCCCGTACCGAACGCCTCCATATAGAGTTAAATTATGTGATAATTTGTATTTATCGTTGGGAGCATAGATGCTAGAAAGATTAGTTTATGCTCCTTTTGCCTGTGGGTGGACTTTTGGCATTTGAACCAAAAGTCTGGCAATAATTTGCCAAGGTTATAGCGCCTTATCTCGCTCACTGAAATTTAGATTGAAATTTAAAATTTACAGAATAATACATTGTGCTTCCACTATATACTAGCTCATCGATTTAGCACCACCCGGGGGAGACTTGGTCCTATACCCAATGATTTCATTATCTCCAATCCGCTCAACCAATCGCAATGTTTTGTGATATGGTGGACGGATAACTCAATGCAGACGTCTTCCAAATTTGGCAGAACGACAGGCAATCGGTGGAGACCCACCTGGTACCTCATAGCAATATGCTTAGAGGCGGACCGGAAGATTTGATGAGCTACCTCCCCCAATGGAATGAATTTCAATTTTTCATGGATCATTTCTTCAGTTTAAAGGTGCAAACTTAGGGCTGCCCAAAACTGCTGCTAGGTGAACGATAAATAATTAAAACATCCATACTATTAGTTCACCATATTTGCTGTATCACCACGGTGTCGATGCTTTTTTTATCGATTATAGCGCATTATTTTTAGTCTCGGTTATCTATTGTTTGGCGGTGCGGGTGATCATGTGAGCGCAGAAGAAGAACAGTAAAGCTGCTTCCCGGTGAGATCTGGTGGTTCGCCGGGTGTGGTGAGCCGGTGGTAAATGACTGGGCAATGCGTACCATTGGTACTTCGCGTACCTGCAGGTATAAAATAGATCCTACTGCGATCCTTAGCCTCTTGTCCAGTAACTCCTATCCCTACCTCCCCGTGGTGCCGACTGGGGTATGAGTAACCATAGGAAAGATCGGGTAACCAACCCCGGTGGGACCTTGGTCATATGCTGACAGGGAAGGGGGGGCTGCCCTCTTAAAAGGGCGCAGTCTATCTGAGCGTCTGTTCTCCATGTTAGAGGCGGCTCAAAACAGCGTCTGTTCTCCATGTTAGGAGCGGCTGATCATCGTCCTCGTGCCAGCGTGGGACTCTAAACAGTGCTATGCACGATGGTCCTCCGGCGAGACAGGGGGTTGGGGAAGGCCCAACAAGCCGCCCTTAAAAAATCAATGTTACAAATAATACAGAAGTTAATACGGACCGGAACAATCGGCAAAGACCTAGGCGACGAATTAAGGACTACGATTGGAATCTCGGAACATGGAACTGCAAATCGCTCTGCTTCCCTGGCTGCGATAGGATAATCTACGACGAACTTCAACCACGTAACTTCGAAGTCGTAGCACTGCAGGAGGTTTGCTGGACAGGACAGAAGGTATGGAAAAGCGGGCATCGAGCGGCTACTTTTTACCAGAGCTGTGGTACCACAAACGAGCTGGGCACCGGCTTTGTAGTGCTGGGCAAAATGCGTCAACGCGTGATTGGATGGTTTCCGATCAACGCTAGAATGTGCAAGCTGAGGATCAAGGGTCGATTCTTCAACTACAGCATCATCAACGTACACTGTCCACACGACGGAAGACCCGATGACAAAAAAGAAGCGTTCTACGCGCAGCTAGAGCAGATGTATGATGGCTGCCCGCAGCGGGACGTAAAAGTCCTCATTGGTGACATGAACGCTCAGGTAGGACGGGAGGCAATGTACAGACCGGTAATAGGGCCTAACAGCCTGCATACCGTATCGAACGATAATGGCCAACGATGCGTGAACTTTGCGGCCTTCCGTGGTTTAGTAGTCCGAAGTACCTTCTTCCCCCGTAAAGACATCCACAAAGCCACTTGGAGATCACCTGACCAACGAACAGAGAATCAAATCGACCATGTTTTAATCGACGGGAAATTCTTCTCCGATATCATCAACGTTCGCAGTTACCGCAGCGCGAATATAGACTCGGACCACTACCTAGTTGCTGTATGTATGCGCTCAAAACTCTCGACGGTGTACAACACGCGTCGATTTCGGACGCCACGACCTTACATTGAGCTACTACGGAAACCGAAGTTGCCCAGGAATACGCGCAACAGCTAGAAGCAGCCCTACCAACGGAAGAGCAGCTTGGCGCAGCTACTCTTGAGGATGTCTGGAGAAATATTCGAACCGCCATTGGTAGCACTGCATTAGTGACACTAGGTACCTCTGCACCGAATCGAAAAAATGACTGGTTTGATGGCGAATGCAAGCAGTTAGTAGAGGAGAAGAATGCAGCACGGGCGAGAATGCTGCAACACCGTACGAGAGCGAATGGGGATCGGTATAGACAGGCACGGAACAGACAAAATTCTATTCTTCGAAGGAAAAAGCGCCAGAGGTAAGATCGAGATGGCGTAGAAATGGAAGCACTGTACCGTGCTAACGCCCCCCAAACCCACAAAAAAAAAAACCCCCCCCAACGCCACCCCCCCCCAACCTATGTTTTCACCAACCCCGACGCCAACACCCCCCCACGAGAGAGGGAGGTGAATAAAAGGACGAAGCAGTACTCCGCCGAGCACCCGAACGGTAATGTGACAGCCAACGAAAGTGGCACGGTAATAAATCTAGGAACACGCACAGAAGATGACAGGACCCCGACTCCAACCCTTCAGGAAGTTGAGGAGGAAATTGGTCTGTTGAAAAACAACAAAGCCGCTGGTGTTGACCAACTCCAAAGCGAGCTATTGAAATACAGTGGTGAAGCACTGGCCAGAGCGCTGCACTGGGTAATTACCAAGATTTGGGAGGAGGAATGTTTACCGAAGGATTGGATGGAAGGAATAGTGTGTCCCATCTATAAAAAGAGCGACAAGCTGGATTGCTGCAATTATCGTGCGATCACGCTACTGAGCGCCGCCTACAAGTTGCTCTCCCAAATGTTATGCCGCCGCCTGTCACCAATTGCAAAGGAGTTCGTGGGGCAATACCAAGCGGGACTCATGGGTGCTCGCGCTACTACGGACCAGATTTTCGCGATTGGGCAAGTACTGCAGAAATGTCGCGAATACAACGTGCCCACACATCATCTTTTCATCGACTTCAAATCAGCGTATGATACAATCGATCGAGACCAGCTATGGCAAATCATGCACGAATATGGATTTCCGGAAAAACTGACGCGGTTGATCAAAGCAACGATGGGTTGAGTGATGTGTGTCGTCCGAGTATCAGGGACGCTCTCGAGTCCCTTCGAATCTCGGAGAGGTTTACGGCAAGGTGATGGATTGTCGTGTTTGTTGTTTAACATTGCATTGGAGGGTGTGATTCGAAGAGCTGGGATAGACACGAGTGGCACGATCTTCAGGAAGTCTGTCCAACTATTTGGCTTCGCCGACGACGTTGACATCGTAGCGCGTAACTTTGAGACGATGGCGGAAACGTACATCAGACTTAAGGCTGAAGCTGGCAGGATTGGGCTTGTGATTAATGCGTTAAAAACAAAATACATGAAGGGAAGAGGCTCACGAGCAGAAAATGTTAGCCTCCTAGCACAAGTTCAGATCGACGGTGATGAAATCGAGGTAGTAGACGAATTCGTGTATCTGGGCTCTTTGGTGACCGCCGATAACGACACCAGCAGAGAAATACAAAGGCGCATTATGGCTGGCAATCGTGCCTACTTTGGATTCCGAAGGACGCTAAGATCGAACAAAGTTCGCCGAACCACAAAGTTGACCATCTACAAGACATTAATTAGATCGGTAGTTCTCTACGGCCACGAAACATGGACATTGCTAGTGGAGGACCAACGCGCCCTTGGAGTCTTTGAACGGAAGGTGCTGCGTACGATCTTCGGTGGAGTGCAGATGGAAGACGGAACGTGGAGGAGGCGAATGAACCACGAATTGTACCAGTTGCTGGGAGAACCTCCCATCGTACACATCGCAAAAATCGGCCGACTACGATGGGCTGGGCATGTCGTAAGAATGTCAGACAACAGCCCTGTGAAAATGGTTCTCGAAAACGAACCGACAGGTACAAGAAGAAGAGGCGCGCAACGAGCAAGGTGGATTGATCAAGTAGAAGGTGACCTGCGGACCCTCCGCAGACAGCGAGGCTGGCGAGGTACAGCCATGGACCGATTACAATGGAAACAACTTCTGTGTACAGCATAGGCCACACCGGCCTTAGTCTGATTGGTAAGGTAAGGTAAGGGGGGGGGGCGGGGGTTGTTATAATATTTGTTTTATTTATTGTTTTTCTTCCCCCCCCCCCCCGCCCCCCCCTCTTCAGCACGCCCCCCTCCCCTTATATTATTTGCTCCAAACTTCCTCACTGTTCATATGAATCGACCCAAATTCCCTGCCAAGCGTTGATATAAATCACACTTTGTGAGTGGTTTATATTTTACTAGACAGCTAAGACAATAACTCTTAGTATCTTTTCAGAGAAATGGCTAAGATCTTCAAACATCCGGGGGACTACAAGGATCTCACTTATATCTTTGTTCTTAATTTTGTTTCTTTTCAGGCAACAAATAATTTATTTCTACCAAATTTTGAAGACAATATCTAATATCCTGTTTTGTTTTGTTTTGTTTTTCGTTATGCTTATCTCTTTTCAGTCACAACTCCTTCTCTCGAAGTTTTCCCTATCAATCTCCTTCTATACCTAACCAATGCACGGAAGCTAATGGAACAACGGGGCCCGTTAGTGAAAGAGGCGGCATGCTATACGGATTAGTATGCACGAACGCTTAGGCTATGTAGGTTCTCACTCAGCTTAGGTGCAGATCGGTGGGTAGTTGCCTGCCAGGGTGGGAGCTGATCAATAACAATAATAACAATAACAATATTACTTCTACCAAACTACCAGTATCAATAATTTAGATAAAAAAATTTAATACCTGGCTGATAAACAATGAAAAAATACTATCGTTGTGATAACCACTGCACTAAGTACAACACGGATGATTTTTCTGTTCACTCAGCGAAGTAAACTTTCGATATTCATAAGATTGCATCATGATTATTTGCTATAAGAAAGCAGTATAAATTTCATAAATGTGACTTATGAAATATAATGATGTTGAAAAAATAAAAATATGGAGCAACCTGGATTCGAACCTTTAACGTTGAGGTTATGAGTCGAGTGACTTGACCACTAGTATATATCAACACTTGTAAATAGGAAAGCTTAAAGGCGAACAAGAACAACGTTGTGTAAAACAAAATCCATTCATAAGTCAACCTTATGAAATTTAAAGAATTGTTCATAAGTTGAACTTTATGAAATTCTTAAGATTATTTGGTTGAGTGTTGAATCAAATTAACGACAAAACATGACAATTTCCGCCGCGAATATTGAATGACATCTATATAAGGTCTAGTGCAACGCACTGCTTGCTTTTATTGGAAGCAAAAATAATCTAAACATTGCTGAGCCGACGACCCTAGTAGCACACTTGTTGCCATTTGGTTGAGATAACATAAATATGACTTGCTAAGTCATAATCAAGTTACTACAACTAATTATGATCGTAGTGTGCTACTTGGGCCCCCAAACCCCCCCTCCCCCCCCCCCAAAAAAATTTTTTTTTTTCCCTCCCCCCCCCCTTAAAAAAAAAAAAATTTTTTTCCCCCCCCCAACACCACAACTTTTCCCTTCCAAACCCTCCCCCACCCCTTTTCCCCCCCAAATCAGGGAGGTCGGAAGTAAAAATGTTATATAAAAAATAAAACACCAATAAAAATTTATATAATATCGGCCCAAAAATGCTACTCTGAGGAACTCCAGCTCTAACAGGCAGTCGATCAGATTTGGAATTCTGATAATTCACCTGCAGAGCTCTGTCAGTGAAATAATTTTGAATTAAGTGCATAATATAGAGCGGAAAATTAAAGTTTTTCACTTTGGCAATCAAACCTTCATGCCAAACACTGTCGAATGCTTTTTCTGTGTCTAGAAGAGCAACTCCAGTTGAGGAGCCTTCAGATTTGTTTGAACGAATTAAATTAGTAACTCTTAAGAGTTGATGAGTAGTTAAATGGGCATGGCGAAATCCAAATTGCTCATCTGCAAAAATTGAGTTTGCATCATTCTATTCAAAATTAACTTTAAAAAAAGTTTACTTATAAAAGGAAGTAAACTCATTGGTCTGTAGCTAGAAGCTTCAGCTGGATCTTTCTCGGGCTTCAAAATTGGAACATTTTTGGCATTTTTCCATTTGTCAGGATAGTATGCCAAATGAAAACATTTATTAAATAATTTTACCATGAAAGACAAGGTACTCACTGGGATTTTTTTTTATGAGTATATAAAAAATTCCATCATCACCTGGAGCTTTCATATTTTTGAACATTTTAGTTATAGTTTTAACTTCATCCAAATGCCAAATGCCTCAGGATTCATCAAACATATTTTCACGGGAGGAATTATTCAGATAATCACGAGCAACCTGATTCTCAATAGGACTAGTAAGACCCAAACTGAAATTATGGGAACTCTCAAAAAACTTAGCAAGTTTTTGGCTTTCTCCACATTTGTTAACAATATTTTATCACCTTCTTTGAGGGCTGAAATAGGCTTTTGAGGTTTCTTCAAAATTTTTGAGAGTTTCCAAAAGGGTTTGAAACTCGGGTCTAATTTTGACACATTATTTTCAAATTGTTTGTTCCTCAGGGCAGAGAAGCGTTTTTTAATTAGTTTTTGCTAATCTCGCCAGATAACTTTCATGGCGGGATCACGTGCTCTTTGATATTGTCTTCTACGGATATTTTTCAGACGGATCAAAAGCTGAAGGTCGTCGTTTATTATAATTGAATTGAACTTTACCTCGCATTTTGGAACTGCGACAGCTCTTGCTTCGACTATAGAAGTAGTCAGAGATTCAAGAGCATTATCGATATCATTTTTAGTTTCCAAAGGAATATTTGGATCAAAATTATATTCCATGAATGTTTGATATTGGTTCCAATCAACTCTATGGTAATTGAAAGTAGAACTGTTGGGATTAGAAATTATTTCTTGGGATATTTCAAAAGTTACTGGAAGGTGGTCCGAACCGATGTTAGCATGGGTAACCAATGGCTACAAAGTTGACATGAATCAGCTAAGACTAAATCAATAGTTGAGGGATTTCTTGCAGAAGAAAAGCAAGTCGGGCTGTTTGGATATTGGATAGTGTAATAACCCGCAGAACAATTATCAAATAGTATATTACTATTGGAATTGCTTTGAGCATTATTCCACGAACGGTGTTTTGCATTCAAATCACCAATGATGAAGAATTTTGACCTATGACGGGTAAGCTTCTGATGGTCACCCTTGAGAAGATTCTTTTACTGACCTACGCATTGGAATGGTAAATAGGCAGCTAATAAGTTGACCAGGCAGTGTAAGTTGACCAAATTTTGTTTCAGCAGAAACCCCCAAAGTTTCAAAAACTTTGCTATCAAATGAAGAAAGAATTTGATGTTTGATACGCCTATGAACAATAATGGCATCGCCAAAAATAAGAATCCCTTTTTATTTTATTACCTGGTTTAAGAAAAATTTCAGTTACAACAGCAATATGCACGTTATGAATTCGTAAAAAGTTAAACAGCTCGTCTTCATTATCTTTAAGAGATCGAGCATTCCAAGTTAAAATATTCAGTGTCTTAATACCGATTGCTGAATTTCAGGGTCATGACAAACAATATTGTTTGCAAATTTTATACCAGTTTGAATTGCATCAAACATGGAGTTTGTATTTAACATTCCATTAATCATATCGATTAATGATTTCTGTAAAAAAAAAATCCAGTTTAGGAACGGTTATGCTACCTAGGTCAAAATCTTCAACGTTTCTGTTAGAATTTTGATTTCTACCAGCTGTAACGGCAGCGTAGGTAGTTCCATTACCTAGCTGTACATTTTAAGCAGCAGGTAAGAATAAAGAATTGAAAGCTTATGCTCTGTTTGTACTTACGGGTACATTTGTACGTCGCTGACCATCGTTAACAGCAGAAAGCAGTGGAAAATTTGACGGCTGGGCATTGTTCGTACCTACCGGTACGAATGTAGGATTTACTCCTCGATGACCGTTGTTAACAGCCGAGGAATAAGTACCTGGTCTGAAACGTTAAGCAACAGGTAGGGGTTGCTTAGCACGAGAATGTAAGATCGCTTTGCGAATCTTGCATTCCCAAAGATTGGATTTGTGGTTTCCACCACAATTCGCACATTTAAAATTTTTGGGATCCTTCACAGGACAGCTGTCCTTGGCGTGAGAGGAATCCTGGCATTTACGGCACTGGGTTAGATGGTGGAAATTTCCTCCAGTCTTCCTAAAGTGTTCCCACTTCACTCGGACATAAGGCTGGCTTTTTCCAATGCCTCAAGGTTATTCAGTTCATTTGATTTAAAATGAACTAAATAAAAATCGTTAGAAACCCCATTGCGAGAATCGCCAGGTTGGGATTTCATTTTCATTTTTATTACTTGAACTGGTGTAACTCCAAGGAATTTAACTAGTTCTTGTTTGATCTCATCCAGGGATTCACCACTGACTAGACCTTTTAAGACAACCTTGAACAGACGTTCAGTTTTGGTGTCATATGTGAAAAATTTGATGCCTCTTTGAGCAAGATACTCGAGAAGAAGTTTGACAAGAAAATTGGGAATCTTTAATGAAATTCGTGAGTTCCTTACGAAGACCATGAAAATCGGAGGTTGTTACCACAATAGGTGGAACCTTTTCTTTCCCTACATTAATTCGGGAATGTTTTGCTGAATTTTGTCTGACGGATGGATCATTCTCATCATCGGTGAGAACATCAAATTGATTGCTCAAATCAATATCGTTAGAAGGGTAATCCAGAGATTGCCCCTTTCTTTTGCGTTTAGGCGCCATGTTCTCCAAAACGAGTACCTATCAGATTTCCATAAGAATCTGAAGGACCGAAGTTGAATTAGGAATTTATACGTTTTCTCCTAATCAACTTCCAAGCAGATTCTACAAGAATCCGAAGGGTCAAAGAGAAATTTACCAAACTGATATTCAAGCCGGATTACCTCGCTTAGGGTCCAGACAAGGATCGAAAAGGAATAGGGGTAAACAAAAAAATTGCTGGTAATGGTAATGCTGTTTAATTTTGTTATAGCTTTACGTAGCAAGAATACTTCCTTCAGCAAAAAGATTTTTTCAGATTATAGATGTCATTGATTTTCTTTGTTTATTTTGGTTAGATTTTTATTATTGCATAGCGAGTGAAGAAATACGAAATAACTGAACTAAAAGATCATCCATTGATTTTGATTACAAGAGTAGATGGAGAATTTTAGTCTGTTAAATCAATTATATTGTCATTGAAATACTGTGAATGTCAAACAGTTACGGTTTTGAAGAAGACTCCATTGAGCATGTATATCGCAATATCTAAACTCCAGAATACTTTCAATGTCTTTTTGATAAATTGAATTATGTGTATATTGTCAGAAGCATCTCCTGAGCTTTTCGTATTCATAGAAGCATGTAAATTATTCAAATTTTAAATTTCTTGCAGATCTTATCTTTTTTTAAATGTCTTATCGCAACGAAACGATGATGTGCATGGTGTCTCTCAGAAGGCTCTCACAAACTTTTTTTTCTGCAATCGTTTTAAAATGCACAAATCATCATATAATAATTATTGTAAACACATTGTAATGATTATTGTAGACATGCCATATATTCCAGAATGGACAACACAATAAAGGCTGTATTCGAAAAAAAACATGAAACACATACATACCTTGCCTGGCAAGCGATCTGTGGATGTGGCACAGTGAGTCAGCCGTTCATCATATATGACACCACCAACGGGCAAATTTACAAGAACAAATGCCTACCTAAGCGCCGCCTACCCTACCTGGAGTCCCACGAAGGTCATATCCTGTTTTGGTCGGATTTGGCATCTTGCCATTGCGCCCGACCAGTGTTAGACTGATACAAATACAACAATGTTGTTTCTGTCCCTAAGGACCATTAGTCAAAATAGTCGCTTCAACCGAGACACTTGGGTCATCTTGGAGGCAAATCTTCGCAAAATCCCTAAGGTGTTGCAAAACAAACTGGATGTGAAGCAAGATTGGTTGAAAGTGTCGAAACATTGCGTATCGAGCGCTGTCCTGGACTAGGTGCGCCATGTCTCATCACGTCACTCGTTTGAAGTAGTTTTTCTGTTTCCCGCGTGTTTATTTTTACCGAGCAGTTTCAGGCAGTGCAGGGCGAAAAGTGTTCGACTAGAATAGAAGCTCGCCATTAAGACTGCGAACACGGAAAGTTACTGAACAGGAGTCCTAAATCAGCCTGCCCATTTCAAGGAAAGGTGGAATCTATTTTCACCTGGTTTTCGTATCACTAACTACACCCAGGACTTTCCATCTCTTCCGGGGACATCCAAAACCCCTGATGCCCCGATTTTACGAATAGAAGCCTCTTTTTCGACTGGGCTGGTCTCATTTGATGACATTGTCGAAGGTATCTTCAAGTACCTCGAAATGTCTGACCCTCATAAAAGCATTGTTCGGGCAACTCTTCCCACTGTGAAAACCTTTTTGAAGCAATTGATAAATAAGTGGCCCCTCCTTGCAGCTATTATTTCCTTCGATGGATAATTTTTCAAATGAGGTCGGGGATTTGATCACTGTTCTGCAGTGAAATTGTCGAAGTCTTGTTCCTAAATTGGAATCTTTCAAATTTTTAGCTCACAATACCGGTTGTGATGCATTCGCTCTTTGTGAAACATGGCTCTCTTCCGTAATCGATCTTTCGTTTCATGATTTAAATATTATTCGTCTTGATCGTGAGGATTTGCGTGGAGGTGGAGTACTTTTGGGGATTAAAAAGTTCTACTCCTTCTATAGAGTGAATTTTCCTCAAATTCCGGTTAATGAGGCTGTCGCATGCCAGGCTGTTATTAAAAATAAAAGCCTTTGCATTGCTTCGGTGTACATTCCAACTAAAGGCTCACTTAACCGAAAACAACTCTCAGATATTTGTTCGGTCCTTCGTGTTCCACGGTTGATCATGGGAGATTTTAACTCTCACTGTACAGGCTGGCGAAAACTGAACGATGACAACCGGTCGTCCTTGATACATGACCTCTGCGACAACTTCAATATGACAGTTCTAAACCATGGAGAAGTATAACGTTTGGCTAGTCCATCCTCAGTTGGCAGTTGATTAGATCTCACACTTGGCTCGAATTCATTATTGTTGGACTGCACGTGGAATGTGATCCAGGATCCCCACGGTAGTGCTCATTTGCCTATTAAAATGCCTTAAAGTGCCTCCTGCTATTAAAGTGCCTCCTTTCGTGTGGAAATATGGCCTCAGGGGCTGATATGATCAAGTTCAACTTGCTTAAGAACCTCCCAGACGTCTCTAAGAGGCGCATGCTGCACTTTTTTAATCTGTTTCTGGAACTCAACATAGTACCGGATGATTCGAGACGGGTGAGAGTTATTGCAGTTCAAAAACCTGGTAAGCCCGCGTCCGACCACTACTCCTATCGACCAATCGCGATGTTATCTTGTATTCGAAAGTTGTTGGTGAAAATGATCCTTTTCCGTCTGGACAAATGGGTAGGGACGAACAACCTACTTTCAGATACTCAATATGGTTTCCGCAGGGGTAACGGAACGAACGACTGTCTCGCTTTGCTTTAGATAGATTTTTAGTTAGCTGTTGCTAAAAAAGAGCAAATGGCTTTTGTATTCTTGGATATCACCCTCTCCCCCCCTTGGCTTTTGACTCAGTATTTGTTGAAGTTCTTTCAGATAAACTCCACGCTTGTGGCCTTTCACCATTAATGAATAACTTTTTGTACAATTTGCTGTCAGAGAAACATATGAGCTTTTCTCATGGAAACTCTACAGCTTCCCGATTTAGCTGCATGGGTCTCCCCCAGCGCTCATGTTTCAGCACCCTTTTGTATAATTTTTATGTCAAAGACATTGACGGTTGTCTGAGTGACAACTGTACGTTGAGACAGCTTGCAGATGACGGCGTAGTGTCCGTCGCAGTAACCAATGGGACAAGGACCCTTACAGAATACCTTAGACAATTTGTCTACTTTGGCTCTAGAGCTAGGTATCGGATCCTTTACGGAGAAAACTGAGTTGGTAGTTTTTTCTAGGAAGCATAACCCAGTACAACCGAACCTTCAAATTTGGGGCACACCGATAACTTATTCCATGTCATTTAAATATATTGGGGCCTGGTTCGATGCAAAGTGCACCTGGAGATCCCACATTGAGCATCTGAAGCGAAAGTGCCAGCAAGGACTTAGTGGGAAGCACATCCGCAAGATCTTCTAACGCTGTACCGGACAACGATTTTTTCGGTTATAGAATACGGTAGTTTTTGTTTTCAGTCAGTGGCTCGGTTCTTCTTCTTCTTCTTTAGCATTTCAAGCTTATTGCTTTCACAATTAGCTTATTGCTTGCTCTCAACTTAGTGTTCTAAATGCTCTTCCACAGTTATTAATTGAGAGCTTTCGATGCCAAGTACCATTTTTGCATTAGTATAATTGTGTGGCAAGTACAATCATACGCTATGCCCAGGGAGTCGAGAAATTTTCCTTTTACGAAAAATTCCTAGACCAGACCGGGAATCGAACCCAGCCACCTCCAGCATGGTGTTGCTTTGTAGCTGCGCCTATACCGACTGAGCTAAGGGAGGACCTCAGTGGCTCGGTTGCACATCATAAAACTGGAACGTATTCAGTATCGGTGTCATCGTATTACGTTAGGTTGCATGCACTCGTCTCATACCATGAGTCTTGAAGTGCTGGCTGGCATGTTGCCACTCTTGGACCGGTTTTCAGAATTGTCTCTCCGGCTCCTCACCAGGTGTGAAGTTATGAACCCCCAGGTGATCGAAAACTTTTAAAGCTCCTTAAGTTAAATCCTCAAACTCGCTTCTTGACTTTGTACCACTTTTACATAACGCAGGATGTTAGCCCTTCGCTGAATATTCCCAATCGTGGTTGCTTCTCTGACTTCGGCAATTCGATTCATTTTGATTTATCCATGAAGCAGGAACTTCATGGAATCCCAGAGCATCATCGACCTATGATTGCTCCGGTAATATTTTCTGCAAAGTTTGGTCAAGTCGATTCCGCAAATCGTTATTTACTGACGGATCATTGATAGAGGAGTCCGCAGACTTTGGTATATTTAATGAAATTCATCGCGCCGCATAGTGGGAAAAAAAGTACATGAATCGCGAAAGAATTTCCAAGTAGCACAAGGTTAGTGAACAATAGCATTTTTTATGTGAAAATTGGGGAATCGAATGGAAGGGGTCCCACTTGCCGTAAAATTCAGTGGATGGAGATATTGGGATTATTTTACCCCAATTCCCCCGTATTATGCCGTTTAATTCAGTGGATGGAGATATTGGGCTTATTTTACCCCAATTCCCCCGAATAATGCCCAGTAATCTATGCTTGAAGGGGTCTGCGGAAGTCAAAATAGGCATATTCTTATGTAGAATTTCCCTATGAATCGAATGATGGTGGTTGCAGCCACCGCACGGGGCGGGAAACAGATATTGGGCTTATTTTGCCCCAATTCCCCGTATTTTCGAATATTGCTGAATAATCTATGCTCGGAGGGGTCTGTGGTAGTCAAAATAGGCAAATTCCTATGCAGAATATCCCTAGGAATCGAATGAAGGTGGTTGCAGCCACCGCACGAGTCGGGAAACGGAGATATTACTGATTTTGCCCCACTTCCCCATATCTTCGGAATATTGCCCATATACCCATACGCTTTTCAGGTGTCTTTGAAATAAAACAAGTTAACTGGGCCCTTTCGGAACAAATTCAACCTTGAATGAAAGAAGGATGGTCCGATTCGTTCATCATCTTTCAGACATAGTGGACATGCTTTAGTGTTTCGGTTTCCTACAATGGCGTTTGCCGCCTTGTCATCTATCATCGAATAGACTGCTCTGATCTTCACTCGCAAAGTCACGTTTCCAGCGTCGAAGATGATGGGTGAGGCATTCAGTTCATCCACCTCCTTAAAAAACTGGTCGAAAAGCTTTAATGTGATTTCATTCATTTCCTTTGTCCAGTGCATAGACCGAACGCGCCAAAACATGTTGGATTGGGGAATTGGATTTACGTAGATTTCATGACCACTTTCCGATACCAGTTTCAAGGACATAAAATGCTCCGTCAATAAGGTATCATCTTTCCCTAGAAATTTAGCCTGGGTATAGTGGCTAAAGCCAGTTGCAGAGTCAGGTCCAGCAGCCACATGCATGACACATTTAAAGCTATTTCATTTAGATTATCCCGTAGGTCCTCCAACTCCATAATCCGCATAACATCGTTCGAAATCATTTCCCGATCCGAAACATTCGAAGACAAATATCCTTCGTCATGATTGGGTTCTGTAAATTTCGGAAGTATGCTATTACGGTGAGCAATAATATATGCCCATGGAACAAATGCCTTCTGTTTCAGTTCCTTCCGCATGAATGTGGTTATTCCGGTATATTTGCTCTTTGTTAATCCCAATCTTGTTGTCATCATCAAAGATGATTACGATGAAGGCCCTTTCGGATCTTGCTCAAGTTTTGACGCTCTTAGTACCTTGCTAGCCCACGCTTCCTCTCCTTTTCTCAACTTTCTCAAAAGTCTACTCATATCGGGACATCCGACTTTACGTGTTGCTGTTTCCGCTGCACGTAAAAGTTCTTCGACGCAGCAGCCACGAGCCAAGTCTTGGCAATACTTGATTTTAGTGTGTTCAGCCAACTGTTGGAATGACAGCGACTTTCTGCCACGATGAGCCTGTGCACGCTGCTATAATTGTTTTGTCTTTTTGACTTTTACTGTGAGCCGTGTTTTGGTGTTGTCTCACTTATTCTCACAAGACGCTTGAAAACATGGCTCACAGTAAAAGTCAATTTTTTTTATAGCGTGCACAGGCTCATTTTGGGATAACGGTGATGTCCGTAATGCATGAGTTTCATGAGAATTAGATTGAGTTGGAACTGATGATACCTAAGGCGTTGCAGATACACATTAACAGCAATAATAACAATTTGTTTTAGAATATGTTTCTTGTTTATTTAATTGGCAGTAGTACGGTAAAGAATTAAAAAAAAACTTCACTTACCTGGAACGGCAAAACGAGCCAATCCGCCTTTCGTTCGAAGGCGTTTATTCTTACTTCGAACATTCCTCCAATAATTTTGGATTGTGTGTACCCAAGTGTCCACACTCCTTTCAACAACATCTTCTTCCACTTTAAGATTCTGCCGAACAAAATCCAAAACATTTCCAATCCAAACATTTTGAATCGAAAAACACAGAAAATTTGACAGATTTGTTTCATTAGTGTGCGTGCGTGCGTGTCAGTCATAATAATAAAAAGTGTTGCGTAGGATTGGGCCATTAAATTAGAAATATCTCCGTAAAGTCAGAAATATCTCCGTTACCCGACCCGTGCGGTGGCTGAAACCACTTCCATTCGATTCCTAGGGAAATTCTACATAAGAATAGGCCTGGTTTGACTACCACAGACCCCTCCGATCATTAATAAAAAAATTTTTTTAATAAAATAATGGAGGTAGTGGGGTAAAATCAGCAATATCTCTGTTACCCGACCCGTGTGGTGGCTGCAACCACTTCCATTCAATTCCTAGGGAAATTCTACATAAGAATAGGCCTATTTTGACTACCGCAGACCCCGCCCAGCATAGATTACTGGGCATTATTCGAAAATACGGGGAATTGGGGTAAAATAAGCCCAATATCTCCGTCCACTGAATTTTGCGGCAAGTGGGACCACTTCCAATCGATTCCCCAGGAATTTTTAATGTTCACTAACCTTGTGCTACTTGGAAATTCTTTCGCGATTCATGTACTTTTTTCCCACTGTGAAAACGACAAGCTCCTTGTTCTGTATATGTCGCTGAATTAACGGCAATACACTTTACGCTAGAAATTATTACCTCACTTACACCGGATCATTACTTCATTTTCATGGATAGTCTCAGCTCTATGGAGGCTATTCGCTCCTTGGGGCCGGTAAAGCACTCCTCGTATTTTCTCATGAAAATACAGGAGCTTTTAAGTGCTTTATCTTTGCGTTATTTTATCTTCAACTTTGTATGAGTCCTTTCTCCTTGTTCGATTCAGGGCAATGAGAGAGCGGACTCGCTCGCAAAGGTGGACGCTATTTACGATCGACAGATCGCCTTCAATGATTTTTTTCCTATTTTTTGTCAACAGTCACTCGTCAGCTGGCAGTATAAATGGAGTAAAGGAGAGTTGGGGTGATGACATCATTCAATTATCACAAAGGTGTCGAATAAAGCTTGGTTTGGGGGGATGGATGTGGGCCGAGACTTCATTCGTGTGATGTCTCGCCTCATGTCCAATCATTATTCTTTAAACGCTCATTTGTTCCGTGTTGGGCTGGAAGACAGCAATCTCTGTGAATGCGGACAAGGTTACCAGGACGCAGATAACGTTATTTGGTTTTGTGCTGAGCATCGTGGAGTCAGATCTGAGCTTTATGATTCCCTTCGGGCTCGAGGTAGACAACCCAATGTACCGGTTTGAGATATTTTGGATGTACGTGATCTGGAGTTTATGAAACTAATTTATGTGTTTTTGACTATCAATACCCTTAGTTAGTTTGCAGTTAGTTTAACATGATTGTTTAGTTTTTTTTAAATATCTGTGTTTGTGTTTTTTTTTCTCGAAAATATTAATGTCAAAAGTAAAACAAAAGTTGTATAGTTATGACTTATAATTAGACGATTTAGAATTTAAAATAAATATCTTGTGTAAACCTTACTTTAAATTCCCGCCTATCGCTCCATCCGTTAAATGTTTATTCCTATTAACCTCGAGAAGACCGCGAATAATCGGTGCTATCTCCCTAACTTTAGTTTTAAGATAACAGATGTATATAATAATGACAACTTGGCTAAAGTTGGTTCGATTGAGCCTGTTCAAATAAATAAAATTGTAAACAAAATTAGTTGTGGGTTACATCAGGGATATAACCGCAAGGTTCACGAAGGACCGCTTTGGTTTAAAGTAATAATGGTATCATCTAATTTGTTCGTATCATTACACATATGGTTGGTTAAAATGTTGGTAAAATAGTTCCATAAATTTGCTTTGGACCCGTCCTTTCTTATGAATTTTGCTCAATGCTGCACTTTCGTTCCACTTTCTAGGACATGCTATTCAAAGCTAGTATATAGCACGCGAGACGAACTGAAATGGTTTCATAAGAGACGAATGGCCAGTTTTCAGTGGCCCGAAATGATAACATTGCATTCGGTAGAAATGGAAACCGGTAACTGTCCGATTAGCCGGTCTTGCAATATTCTGTTTCCCATACCATACCGGGCGGACTGTGGCGGGTAGACAAAGCCCTGTCCGAACCACCAGCTGAGAGCTCGTGTCGAAAACTGAAATCATTTCGGTTCATCTCGCGTGCTATATACTAGCGTTCATAGCATAGTCCTGAATGAAGAGAGGCATGAAAATACAGAACGAAGCAAAATTCTAAAGAGGCGACGGGCCCAAGTTTCAAAATCAGACACCGGCAACAAAGCAAAATAATTTCGCAGCTGAGGGGTGTGACTATTTCTGTATTCATCATAAAATAAAAAGAAGAAGACAATTTGAAGCATTTGTTACTCGTGTTTGAGGACCGGGATAGAGAAAAACATATTTTCAACCTGTTCATACGGAGATTTGTATGGGAGCAAAAGTAGGTCATTTTTAAGTAAAAAATTGAACTACTTATACTAATTTATTTATTGTTATTTGTCTCGAATTAAAAAAAAAACTTAACAGACTGGTACTCAACCTATGTTTCTAATTCTATTCTTGAACACACATTTAGATGTATTAAAATCAAAAACAGCACTCACATTGTTAAACGATCTAACACAGTTGTCGAAAGGGTTGTTTTGCCCATACGTAGTTCTATGGCGACTGACTACAAGTAAACTACGGTCACGAAGCTGGCGAGAAGGTGCATAAAAATTGATGTTTTGCAACAGCGCCGGGCAATCTACACCACCTTCGACAATGTCAAAAACAAATAACCTCTGTAGGTTAGTACGTCGGTGCATTAAAGTTTCTAAATCTACAACGACTCGGATAGTCAGGTAGATTTGCTGGGTCATTCCACGGAAGTTGACGAAGAGCATACCGTACAAAATTGCGTTGAACCCTTTCCATCCGGATGATTTGAACTGAGTGATAAGGCGACTACACGCTAACAGTATACTCCATGATGCTACGAACGATCGAACAGTTCAGCGCCTTGAGAGCATATATATCGGTGAAACCACTTGTATTGCGACGTATAAATCCCAGTGCTGCAAAGGCCTTTGCGGTAGTTGTACTAATATGCTCATTGAACCGGAGTTTTGTATCTACTGTAACCCCTAGGTCACGAATTGCTTGAACACGCTCTATAGCTTCTGAGCTGATGGAGTATTCAAACTCTGTTCAGGATTGCCGGCGGGTGAACGAAATAACTTTGCACTTTTTGATGTTCAGTTCCATTCCATTCTCAGAACACCGCAACAAAATCTCGTCGATGTCAGCCTGAAGAGCGCAACTGTCGAGATGCGATGATATAACCTTGTAGATTTTTAGATCGTCAGTGTAGAGGAGAAAGCGTGACTTCAGCCAAAAGCACAAGTCATCTACGAACAATATAATTATCAGTGGTCCCAGAACGCTTCCTTGTGGTACACCGGTACACCCGTTTAATTTGACGAGAGCGTTCCGACCAGATAAGTAAGAGCGCAACCACTTTGTGATCCAATCAGGAAAGCCCAGATACTTCAGCTTGTCAATTGCAAGAGAGTGAGGAACCTTGTCGAACGCTTTTGAAAAATCGAAGTATATGGCATCAACTTGGTGACGATTCTCAATTTCTGTTGATAGGAAATTTACGTAAGACATCAGATTCGTTGTCGTGGATCGCTTCTTAACAAAACCATGTTGAAATTCAGAAATCAGCGGTCGAGATACAGCGTAAAGAGCTTTGTGAACCAATTGTTCAAACACCTTGGCCATACAGCATAAAATCGAAACACCTCTGTAATTTTCAACAGCATGTTTGTTACCAGCTTTAAAAATCGGTGTGATTGAGACTAATTTCCACGCTTCGGGAAAAGTACCTTCACTGAGTGACCTGTTAAAAATAGTCGTCAAAGGCATCATCAGTGAGTCAGCACATTCTCTTAAAAACAACGGCGGTATCTTGTCTGTGCCCGATCCTTTCGACACATCCAACTTTTCCAGGGCTGACAAAACTTCATGTTGGCTCACAGCTAGAGCAGGACAACTCAAATTGAAAGCAGGACAGGATTTAAGACTGTCAGCGGAAAAAGTTGGTGACGTTTGAGTGTGTACATTTTCGAATAAATCGGCAAACAGATTAGCTAGCTCGTGAGGTGAATCGGCCGAAGTTTCTTTAAAAGTCATGTCCGAAGGGATTCGGTTAGATTGCTTAGGGCTTCGAATATACAACCAAAAGGATGACGGGTTCTGCCTCGCAGTCTGCTCCAATCGTCTTATATAGCAACGAAAAGTAGCGTGCTGGCAATTGGCGTAATGGGTTTCGAGCGACTGTAGATTGATCCAGTTCACAGTAGCCGTGATCGAAAATAGCGTTTACGACCTTTTCGCACAATGTTACGGAGATGCTATAACTCAGTTGTCCACCACGGTTGCTTAAACGAATGAAGCCTACTTGTTCGACGTGGAAAATATTCCTCCATAAAGCCGTACGATTTGTCATAAAACATACGTACCGTTTCATCCGTATCTTTTGCATGAAACATTTCAATCCAATCGACGTCCATGAGAGCGTTATTCAGTTCCGGAAAGTGGCAACGTCGAAAATCGAAATCATCAATGATGTTCGAGTCGCCAGCTGGTTGCACGTAGGAGGCATTCACGCCAATGCGAAGAACGAATGGCTTGTGATGGTTGTCAATTCGGAGGAGGGATGACGGAGGTTCGATAAGTTCAACATCGTTTGGTTCGTTAACAAATGCCAAGTCAGGTGTACGACCATTCGAGTTTAGCAGCCTGTTGATCTGATGTAGTCCGAAGGCAATCATTGATTCAACCAGAGCGATTTCCTGTTCAGTCGATGCGTTGGACGGCAGCAAGCTGTTGAGCTCTTCATCGTAGGACCATACCAACTGAGGTAGGTTGTAATCTCCAACGATGACAACATTATCAGAATCCGACGCACTTTCACAGATTTGCTGGACTGCTGCGGAATGCGCTGAGTACAATCCCGGAGACGAGTTCGGCCGAAGATAGATTCCGCAAACAAAGATCGTCGCCTTGTCTAGTTTGATACGCACAGCGATTTGCTCAATACTGCCACAATCAACAAGATCTATCGACGTACAGTTGAGGTTTTCTTTAACCGCAATTAAAACTCCACCCCCTCGCTGAAGGTTGCTAGAAGCTGCACTGCGATCACACCGAAATATCGAGTAGCTGGTGGCAAGCTCTGAACTAGCGATATCAGAACGAAGCCACGTCTCAGTGAGTATAATAACTTCGTATTCACAGGCAGAAAGCTTCAGAAAGAGCTCGTTAGTTTTAGTACGAATGGCTCTCACATTTTGATAGTATACCGTTAAATATTGCAGGTCTGTTTCATTCGAGAATTCGGGGTATTGAAAGCAGTTTCGTTTATCGTTATTGATCCATTATGACGTTCGTCTCTGCGTTGGTCGAAATCTTCGGGTTCTGTCTCGGGTATTTGTAGGACGGCTGGCTTCCAAAAAGCTTTCTCGGAATGCTCCTTTCCTCAAACTCTCTGAACGAGATCTCACTGGGCCAAGTGGAATCCTGTAAAGCCTTCTCCTTCAGTTGTATAGGCATCCCTACTTTGTATGACACAAAGTTCAAGGAACGCACATCCTTTCCTCTCGGAACCAACTTCACGATTTTTAAATCATTGGAGCCTAACCGTTGTAATACTAACTCTGTTACACTGTCATCAGGAGTTTCAACCGATATGTCGGACAGATACAACCAAAACATGCTGTCTGCTGTGGCGCAAGTAATTGCAGATTGCCCTGAACAGTCAGTTCCACGACGGAGTTGCGATGTCCTTTTCGGAGTCGGTTCAAATTTCCCGTCGTTCTCACGTTTTCTCTTAGAGGGCCCAAAAAACGTTACACTTGAAACAGAAACTGGAGTTTTCGCTACAGCCTCGATCAGTTCGTGCGAATTTCAAGCCGTATTTTATCCAACACGCTGCTGCGGATCTCATTCTTCAGTTCCTCAAAGTTTTGAGACACGGCAGCATTCGTTGAAACGATGACATTCCTGAATCGCGCACTGTCCATCATTTTACTGCAAGCGTTACACATCCAGAACAGATTAGTGTTGCTTGAAACCTTCGCACATATGGTACTATCCATCTTCGAGCACTTCAGACAAAACTGAGCCGAGCAGAATTCGCCACACTTTACTACAGCCCGCTCGGTGAGCTCGTTTGCGCAGCTCTCACACACGCCAAGCATAATGAGTATCGTAACCTGAGATATGTTTGTTTTGACGGTATATTTTTTCTGCGTGTAGCTTGTGAAGACGAATAGTACAATCACTGACAAACAGATGGCACCACCAGCGGAATCGATTACGGGAGTGTCACATTGATGGATGGAAGTCACTCAAACAATGCGATGGTCTCACACTATTATGTCTCACCCTTGCAGCATTGTTTACTTTTGATGCAGTTCAACTGGCGATGAGTGATTCGTTATCAGTTAGTCACGCACACTGACGCACTGCTAATACGGTGATGAAGACGAACTATGTTGTTGTTTACCTTGCAGCTGATCGCTGAAGTTGCTAAGCGATGATAAAGATGAAATGGACTAAACGGTGTAAGTCGGTCTTATGCGAGGTTTGCTGGGTTGGATCGGATTCGGAATGAAAACAACGGCAGGAAGATAGCGTTTATTTGCTTGATTCGTTGGTACAGGTACAGATTCGGTTTGTTATGATTACTTCAACGATCCACACGAATTAATCGTCAGTCAGTATAGACGTGTTTTTTGTTCGCTCCTAGCCACGTGCGCTTCGCGTTTTTTTTTTGCATACGTTTTTGCTTTGTTTTTTTTGTGCTTTCGTGTTACTATATTCAATATGAGCTGCGAAATTTGCTCAACTGATTCCACCGTTGACACCGTATTGTGGACCTGCATCGGATACACGAGGGCATTTCACGCCGCCTGCGTGGGAGTACCTGTTCAACGTAACTCCCTTCGTAAAAAAGATAAAAAGATCGACGTGCAGTCCTATGTGTTGCCATGTTGCAGTTCGTGCCAAGAACTTATTGCACTGAATTTTGAATTCCAATTGCTTACTAAGCAACAGGAGTAGTTGACCGAAATTATTAATAAAAACACGGAGGTTACCCATCGCGCAACGCAGCAAAATAACGTTGCGGGTGTGCAAGAAGCCATCGATCGTCTTGAGGTATCGTTGAGTGATATAAAAAATTAGCTGACGGCGACTAGAAACAGTGGCTCTACCGGCAATGTTGTTGCCATTAAAAACCATATCACAACACTAGTTGATGTCGCTGTGAAGGAATCTACTAAAAAATATCAACATCAATGCAAACCATGACTTTAGGTATAACGAATGATTTGAAAAGTCTGAGCGGAGAGGTAAAAGAACTTTCGAATTTCACAATGTCTCCCACGCACAGGAATCCTATGCATGGTTTGGATATTCTAGAAGAGCTGAAATCACTATCTGCCAATGTAACGGCGTTATATGATAAGCCATTGACTCCACCATTCGATCCGTGTCCAAGCCTGGGAATCGAGCTAATAGACAGTAGCAACAATAATTCCGATGACTCCGGCTGGCGACTTCTGGGTACTAGAAAGGTGTGGAGAGCCAATTGGGCGGAGTACGATACTCGCAAGTTGCACCGTTTGTCGCAGAAAAAATGGCAGAAAAGGCATGGAAACAGAGGAATCAACGAAAAAAAGCGTACAACAACAACAACAATACATGCAACGTAAAATTCGTTAGTCCACACAACAATAGCTGCAATACTAATTACCGAAGTGCCAACCACATTAATAACCTCAGCTGTAATAATAATAATAATCAACTTCCACCCGACCGGGAACTTCTTTCCGCAGCGAAAGACCGTTTCTCCAGACCAGCAAGCTATCGACCCATTAATTTTCAAAGAGGTGAAATACTATACCCGACGGGCTATGCATCATCATCACAACCGCACTCGACCAACTGGATGTCTCCGATGACCTCATCAACAACTCCGTGCAAGGCGTGTGTCTCTAGGCATTCGTATTTTCTCGGAAATTGACGAACCCCTTGGAGGAGGACCATATTTTTAACGCGCTCGACGATCCAACCCAGGACTTGACGTCTTCTCGTAATCAAGGAGAGGTAATCAGTTTTAATAATAATCATAGGCATAGCCAGGATTTCAAATAGGGGGGGGGGGGGGGGCAAGTTTTTTTTTAGAGAGAGAGAGAGAGAGAGAGAGAGAGAGAGATTACATCGTCTCCAACCAGTGGTTGCACATACTGAACAATTAACATTAACGGACAATACAACGCCCGGTGGACCAGTAGAGTAGGGTCATTTTCATGTTCCGACAGATGGAGCGGGAATGGAGCCCTATTTATGTGACATTACGCCTGAATGCTGGTGGATTATCTTCTCTACTCTCACCCAAAGTATTTGACAATACCGGTCCGTTTCTTGCAACAAGATTAAACAATTCTAGGCTTGTTCTGGAATAAAAAAAAAACGATTTTAAAAACTTTCGATTTTTCCCATGTTTTTAAATCAAACCACATTGAATGCCAAACATTTAACGGGTCATGTTGGATTTTTGTACAGAATAACCACCGAATTTGTTTGCAGTTTGTACTGAAAATGTACTTTTCATCCGTGACCCTCTCACCCAAAGCAACACAGAAGAAACACCGTTTTTACTCACCATGCTCACACCGTTTGAATAGATTATATTTTTTTAATGTTTGTTCAAATAATAAGTGATTAGCTTTTAACAAACATACATTTTGAGTTTTGGTGGTTTATAGCTTATGGTTTGTGTCCCCTTTGCTCACCTTTAGTATAATTATTTTATCTGATATTTTCTAAACAGGAACATCAAACATAACCTTTTAAAACGACGCAAGTAACAAATGTAAGCAAGCTGTGTTTTTTGTGCTGAATTGTTGCTACTTGCATTCTCAACACATGAGTAGTTAGTAAATAATTTAAGAAATTTTATTCATCAATGACGAAAAGAAATTCATATGCGTTCCAACAACTATTCCTCAATATTTTAAAAATAATTTATATACACATCTGCATCTGCGTTTTGAAATTTGAACCGATTTATCTGATATGATCCAACTGAAACACGTTCTGTCGAGACACGGTATATGTAGCAATCATGTGTATCTGAGTAGTATGAAACCAAAACGGTGTATCATTGAATTACATTAAAATTGTTGTTCAAATTCGAGAAATACAACCATTTTGCATATTTTTCTATTCGTGGTTATTTCAGCTGCATGAAAAAACATTCGTTTTGTTTTGTTTGCTTGTTTTTTTTAATTACATGCTGGAAAATATTATACTTACTTTTGAAAAACTTTCGAATGTCCATTTGTGGTACTTCTGGATAAAATGAATCAAATAACTGCTTTAGACTGCTTATAATTAAAAAAAAACCGTATGTATTTTACCCGATGATTCGTTTTGTTATGAAGGTTCTTCTGTTTATAAACACGCGCAGAACCATCGCTTATTCTTCCGGTCTTCCTCTAAACTCTCCACCGATTGCTTGTCGATCTGCCAAACTTGGAAGACATCAGCATGGAGTTATCTCAAATTATAATAATCCGTCCAACCTATCACAAAACGTTGCGATTGGTTGAGCGGACTGGAGATAATGAAATCCATTTGTATAAGGCCAAGTCTCTCCCGGTTGGTATTAAACCGATGAGCATGGATATCAATAGAAACTTAAAGTTACCAGAAGGCACAAAATGCATCTACGGACTCTTATTTTTACGAAATCCCTCAATTTCAATTTTTAATGGATTAGCATAGATTGTTCATTAGACACTTCAACTTGATTGATACAGTTATTAGTTACAGCAGTGCAATAGATTGTAGAATACAGTAGTAAAAATTGTAAGTTACGAAAAAAGAGTTTGGTTCGAGCATCGGCTGTGAAAGGTTGTGTCGATGCTTTATTACGCACTATTTTCCTATCGAGCCTGGCGCGTTTCGTGTTGTTTCGGTTATCTATAATTCGGTGTAACGAGTGAGCACAGTAAGAGAACAACAAAGCGTCTCACAAGCGTTCATAAAATTATCCTTGTTTTCCTAACGGAAAACCACCATCACACTTTGTGAGTGGTTCCAATAGCATCCTTATTATTGGTTTAACTCAGATCAAATCGGATTTCCAACATTATAAAAAATCACCTTGTTTTTCCGATGAAAAAACACCATTACACTTTGTGTGTGGCCCCAATAGCATCCTTACTGTTGTAATCGGTTCGAATCAGAAATCGGTACTAGTATTTAAATATTTTACTAAACGAAGCGTGAATTCAGCTTATTGTTTACCAAAACGAACCCTGCTGCTACCCAATCTTGTCATCCAAAATCCCAGTGATTTCTCGTGGAAGTGCGGCGGTGGTCTCGGCTTCCAATAAAACGTCCAAATAAACGTTAACGCATTCCTACCCTTTCCTTATTTGACCTGCATTCGGGCGAGGCCAGCGCCGATATTGCCTTAGTTTGGGATCACCAGTTTTACACATTGAGCATGTTTGCATCATCTGTTGATCTTCTGAGTAATAACAGCTGAACTGGCAGTAACGGAATAACAACTTCGGGCGGTCAATCATGCTCATTATCCTGCTCATGCTCATAAAAACGGATAAATTATTTGAATAGGATAAAACAACTGAAACTTCTCGCCCTGACTAGCTTGCTGTTCTGCTTCTCACACGCTGAATCAAACTGTAAGATATGATCAACCTATATTCTCAATAATACGAAACTACAGTATCCTAAAACGGGGAAAGCGGGGTAACGGGGCGGTTTGACCCATGCCATGAATAGTTCAAATAAATATTTTTCGTTGATACTTTTTCTAACTATCAACTGTGTTTCTTAATCTAGTATTATTTGGCTTCTGAAAGCTATAGCATAGGTTTGAATATTCAGTTTTTTGATTAACCAAGAACTGAACATTTTATTGAGCATAGCTTCTTCAACTTTCAGCTAGCGGGGAAAAAAATCAATCAATGCTTATCTAATAGCTAACATTACAGATTAAGAGATATTTCCCTAGTAGCACATTTGTTTCAACCCAGTAAAGGTGACTGCTCTGTGACTCAATTAAGTCACAATAGAGCTGCTGAAACCAGTTTTGACTGTTGTGTGCTGCTTGGGGTTTTTAGATACTTTAGGCTACATAGGTTGGGTTCTAGGTTAAAGGAAAAATATTGTAATAAAATTGTTACTCGTAACTATTTCAAAACTATTATATAATTATAACTTTTTTCTCATGGATGTCAATTTTTTACGCTTTTTTGCTACAACTTGTTACAAAATCGAGGCAACTTCGCGTAGTTTGGCTTTTTTATTTAGGCAAACATCCCAAGCAACACAAAATCGTCATATTTGGTTACAGTGACTTGATTGTGACTTAATTGAGTAGTATTGGAGTAACATCAACTGTATTGCAATAAGTTGCCTTGCAACCTTCTAGAGATAAAAAATAAATAATAATATATTGAAACAAATAATAAAATTCTAAAAATAAAATCAAAACTTAGGGGGGGGGGGGCCCCCCCCCCCCCCCTGGCTACGCCTATGATAATAATACTATTAGTTTTCCGACTGACACGGAGGTGCTTGAGAATGGCTCAATAGTAAGTAGGGCTGACGAACTACCACTAATTTCTTCAGAATCACGTGCTACTGAGATTCTGGTGTATTGTCAGAATTTTAATCGTATGAGTGGCGCACTAAAGATGAGTCAAATTCATAAAAACGTATTAAGTTCTTCATTTTCGGTAATTTTGGGTACCGAAACTAGTTGGAATGAGAGCATGAAAAGTGAAGAAATTTTTGGTAGTAATTATAATGTATTCAGAGATGACCGTGACTTACTCTTAACTCAAAGACTGTCTGGTGGAGGAGTTCTCGTTGCGATATCCTCAAAGTATAATTCTGAACTTATTGTTTCATCCAAATTTAAGGAATTTAATCATGTATGGGTTAAAACACATATTGCGGATGAGACCAGGGCTGGTAGCGGATTTATGGATAAATAATAGTGACTTTAGTGACTAAAATAATAAATAGTGACCAAACAGTGACTAAAAGTGATCCAAATTTCAGTATTTTTTTGAATCTCTTATTCATTTGTTGTATAAGTATAGTAACAGTATAAGTACAGTAACTAAGTGATTACCCTCGTTTGCAAAAATGAATAATACTGCGACGCAGTTTCACTTTTTGGGTTTTTTTGTTGTAAAGAAGCGACGTAATCAAGCGACTTTTTTTCTCCACGACCTCCTGCACTTGGTCCGCAGCTCGTTTTTGCTAGGACGGGTCTATATGCACGGTTGAAACACTTTGGTCTGTGCTAGAATTACTTCTGACATATCTTGCTTCTCAATTCCTTTTTTGAGCCGTTGCCATGAGAAGCTGTTTTCACTACTTTAATCACCACAGGGTATTTAGGCTCACCTACAGCCGTTTTCTTAGAAAAACTGGTTCCAATACTCCTCAATTCCTGTACTATGTATTCAAGGTCAGCACCTAGCATTTTAACATGTTCCATTCGTCAATAAGAAGATCATAGTTGACCTTAATCGGAAGTAACTTGGCGATATTCACAACATACTTGGAGCTTTCACTGGATGCATCGGCTGGTCCAGACTTCTGACGTAAGAATGCATCTTAATTTTTCATAATGGGGTTCAATTTAAAAAAAAAATCACTGCGACCGTCACGAAAAGTGGGCAGGTTTTGAGCATTAATATCTCAGTGATTTCTCAAAAGATTGAAGCAAACATAGACACTTTTGCCAAACATTCCACTGCGGGGCAGGTCGAAATACTTCCAAAACAAAGCCCTACGCTCAATTTCAAACTACTTCTATTCAATTTCATAACCTACCGAGCTTTATTTTTCCTATCGATACTTTCTCTTCACATCTTTGGTTCTAGCAGAAACTGCTGTTCACTACTTGAATCCCATGATGTTAAGAAGATATTTCCAATTTCAAAACATTATAATTTAAATTTGGCGCACTGTACGCAATAAAAACATAATTAATTAGTAGTGTATTCATGCCTATGATGGGGTTTCCGTCAAAACATGCTGTCTGGAGGATCAGCATACAACACTTTACCAGGTTTATCTCTGAGGTTGTTAAGTAAACAACGACGAGAAAAACATTACTGGTAAAAATAAGAAGTTGTGCTTTCAAAACCTCTAATTGAAAATTGATTCCCATCACATGTGGTCTTTAGTGAATGTAAAAACAGAGATTTCACATCGCTAGAACCATTCTGTGCCTTTGGCGGTGTTTGAGCGCGATCGAATGTAGACATGTGTGCCAGTCAAGGTGGATAGGAAACTCTATGACACAGTTCAAACTTCCACCCCAAATTGAATATTAAACGTTTTCAAAATTGAATAAATCTATCTATGATTAAATTTTTAGTGATTTGCGGCCCAACCCGTCAATATCACACACTTTAGTGCCTGTAAGAAAGAGGAGCGAGTGTGATATTATCACTACTTTGTGTGGCTGGACCTTTGGCTCTCCCATGAATGGTTCATTAGAGTAGAAGGTTATACAATTACATGACCTAGCGACATCTATCATAAATCAGCTATCTCTAATGCATCATTAACATGAGATTGGGCCCTCCCACCAGCGTCCAGGTACAAAATCCAGCCATGGAGAGGGATTTTGAAAGAACAACAGACATTATGACATAATCTTCGGATGTTCTAGGTTAGCGAAACTTTCCTGGAATTCAAAACTAAAAATCTTCAAATGAAGATTTTAAGTTTTGAATTGCAGGTTAAAATCTACAGCTTTTTGGACTAAACAAAGTAACAATGTGTATTCGACCAAATTAAGTGAGTCTTTTGGAAGGTCAGCCGATATAATGAGATATGTTGAGATGTTGAGGTTCATTAAAGCTGATCTTGAGTTCAGAACTTAAGATATACAATAGTAACTGTAGCTTTTTGGGCTATACAAAGCTACGATAAACATTCAAACATATTAAATGAATATTCTGAAACGTCCACAGACATCATAGGATAACCTTGCTAGTTTCAGTTAATTCAAACTGTCCTTCAAAATTTAAAGTCTAAGCTATTGTAACATTGCTCCCGGGCAGTTTGGACGACCCAGCACATCTCAAAAAAATATTTTTTTCTTTTGTCAGTATTGAGCACCAAATCAATCAGAATTCACCAAATTGCTAGTATAAAATAGGCCTGAAAGGGCAGGTAGCAAGTTCTCATTATTGTCGAAAATGTCCTCTGGAAGTATTCGCAGGCCGCACATTGGGCTTACAAACTCGACCGATAATGGTTTGCACCAACCTTTCCAGATGAGCATACATTAGATTCATTAGTGGTTCTTCCCTCTAAAAGAAACTTTAGAAAATATCATTGAAATAGTATCAGTATCAGCTTATCAATAGCTTGTAAACTTTATCAAAAAACTTTTAGATCAAATTCTACTTAACAAGTTTAACAACTTAGCCGAAAAACATTTGGTTTAACAGTTGTCAAGCAGTCCGTATAAACTTAAATAATTGATGAATTATGAACTTTTAAAATCTACTGTATCCTAAATCAAGAATATTTGTCTCAGAAATTTCCTAGAAAAATATATAAAATGGAACTTTGAAATCATTACGCTTTTATGAACTGGTTGAATTGCAGTGTATCCCGATTTCAGCTATGATTGAATTGACGTCGCTTGACTGTTGGGATATGATAAATAAAATCTAGAATCAGAATTACTATCAGCCCTTTATCTGATTTACTATTCGTTCCCACTTTTCTCGACTACTTAGATATCAAAAGAGTAGTCCGCTTTTGAAAAACACTGAATCTAACAAATTATTTTTGAAAAAAAGTGAGTGTAAATAAAGAATAATTTGATTCTTTTGTATAGTTTCTTCGTTGGACATTTTATTTGTATATTGGATAAACGTTTTAAGTTTTCACTCCTATCCCGTTCGATTCGTCATGGGGTTCACTGGGTTTATTTGTATAGAAATATGAAAAATTATTATGAAATAGCGAAGATGATATAATATGGGACCACGTGCGTCGCATTCAAGCTAATCTAGAGTGCCATGCCCGACCAGCGCTCTGCATTTGACAAGTTCAATTGAGGTAGAGGTGAGACAGCGTTCGCCAGGGCATCTAGTTTTTATTTCTCGACTTTTATGTAGTATGGCCAGATCGCTTAATTTGGTTGAATATTGTACAATAGGTACCAGTGATTTTTTTAAACTTTCTACAGTCGGCGGTGCGAAAATAGTGACTTTAGTGACCATTTTCCACAAATAGTGACTTTAGTGACTTTTTAGTGACTAGACTCAAAATAGTGACCAAGTCACTAAAAAGTTTTGAATAATGTAAATTGGCAAACAGTTCTTAACAATGAAGAAAATGTTGAATACGCAGTGGAGATTTTCTATAAAATCTTGTTAGAGATCATTTAGGAGGATGTTCCACGCACGAGAAGGCGACGAAATTATAACTCAAAAAATCCAGTCTGGTTCAATAAACAAATCATCAATCTTAAAAATCGGAAACAGAAGGCTCATAAAACGTATAGAAAATACAATAATCAAGCTAATTTAGATACATATATGAACATTTGTGCTCAACTTAATTGCGCTATTTCTGCTGCACTTAATGCGTACAACACGAAAACGGAAAATGAAATCAAGTCATGTCCAAAAAAAATTTTCAACTATGTAAAAACTAAACTAAAATCTAGTAGCTTCCCATCAAAAATGACTTTGGATGAAAGCAAAGGCGATAATGCAGAAGATATTTGTAATCTTTTCGCGACATTTTTTCAAGAAACTTATTCTAAGTTTTCGGATAGTGATCGTGATTTTGAATACTTTTCATACTTTCCTGATTGTTCAAATAATTTAGTTGTTAGTCAAATACATAACCATGACATTTTGTCAGGTCTCCAAGACTTGGATGCCTCTAAAGGTCCCGGGCCAGATGGAATTCCGCCAATATTTATGAAAAATTTGGCAGTTGAGCTTACATCCCCTTTATTTTGGTTGTTCAATAAGTCACTTGCTTCCGGTAAATTCCCAGCAGAATGGAAAAAATCTTTCTTAATCCTAATATACAAATCTGGCAGAAAATCCGATATTCAAAATTATCGTGGAATTGCAATAATATCGTGCATCCCAAAACTTTTCGAATCAATTATAAACAAAAATATGTTTAATCAAGTCAAGCATAAAATAACGAATGCACAGCACGGCTTTTTCAAGGGACGTTCCACCACTACAAACCTGCTCGAATTTGTTGATTACTCATTGAAAGCAATGGATAAAGGTAATTACATAGAAGCTCTTTATACAGACTTCAGCAAAGCGTTTGATAAACTTGACATTTCTATGTTGATATTCAATCTTGAAAAAATAGGAATTGAGTTAAGACTCCTCAATTGGATTAAGTCGTATTTAACTGATCGCCAGCAAATAGTTACATTCAATGATAAAAAATCAAATCCTATTAATGTCACGTCTGGTGTTCCTCAAGGTTCACACTTAGGTCCAATTCTTTTTATCTTATATGTTAACGATATATCTTTTATTTTAAAAAATCTAAGAGTTCTTATATATGCTGACGATATGAAACTGTTTTATGAAATAAGAAATGATGATGATATAAATGTATTTCAGAATGAAATCCAGGTCTTTTATGTATGGTGTTGTAAAAGCTTGTTGGAACTAAATGTAAAAAAATGTAATTTTATAACTTATAGTCGAAAACGAAGCACACCAAGTATTGCAGTATCTTTAGGAAATCAAAATATTAAAAAATGTGATAAAATAAGAGATTTAGGAATAATTTTCGATACCAAATCGACATTTGTGGATCATTATAACACATTAATTCATAGAGCAAGCAACATGCTTAATTTCATAAAACGTTTTGGCCACAACTTCCAAGACCCTTACACAATCAAATCATTATATATTTCCTTTGTGAGGTCAATATTAGAATACTGCAGTGTTGTTTGGTCACCTCATTATAAAAAAGCACGATGAGCGTATAGAGTCAATTCAAAAGCAGTTTTTATTATACGCACTACGTAGGTTAGGATGGACACAATGTCCCCTCCCTTCATATGAGGCACGTTGCTTGTTGATCAACATTCAATCATTGAAAGCGCGTCGAAGATTATGCTATGGTCTCATTTGTTAACGACCTCGTTTTGCAACGAATAGAATCAACTGAATTATTGTCAAAATTAAACTTTTATGTGCCTACCCGACAACTACGTAACCGAAATTTGTTTGCTTTAGATCACCATCGTACAAATGATACTAAATTCGGACCATTCAATCAGATGTTGAATGCTTATAATCAACATAGTGAAATGATTGACCTTAGTATGCCTCGAACAAAATTGAAAAAATATTTCAATACATTAAGTAATTATAGGATATAAGAACATTAATGTAGTCTACGATTGATTGTTTGACGAAATGAATAAATAAATAAACAATGGAATGCTCAGAAGCGGCGGCTGGCTCGTTGCAAATAAAACAGCAAAAGCTGTGGCGTGGGGTTTGTAAGCGTATTACACCAGCAACAGTTCAGGAGGAGAGCGGCGAGGTGGGATTTATTTTGTGTGCAATGGCAGCGGGCTTTTCTCGGACCACTCTCAAGCCGGCTCACAATTTTCGCAAAAATAATCCTACCTGACTGATTTGGTCGTAATATGTTGAATGGTGGCGATGCGGGTGGTGGAATTGATGACGATGGTGCAGTTTGGGATATTTTCCAGGCGGCTTTTACTGGTGAATTGATAAAAAAACGCTGAAGCAGCAAAACAGAACACTAACAAAACACATCAGTGGTGTCATTTAATAGCACTAAATTGTAATTTCAATGCAAAAATTTTGTCAGTTTTTCTGATCAAATGAAGTTATTGTGTTCCGTTGAACGAGAGTTATTAGCGTTCAAAAACCTTTCACTTTAGCGTACCGCTCTAATTTTTCAAAATCTTGAAAAGACGGGGTTGACTTTAACGCACCTAAACACCTTGCTGAGCAACTGAGGATCCCTGGTTCCATTTTTTTTTCGTCCGCTGATTGATTTCTACACTCAGGGTTTCCTTGTAAGAGCACTTGACAAACCCTTTCTTGGCATCTTCAGCACTTTAGCCAGCTTGGATCCGGACCACTCCGGATTATCCATGTGTTTGTGCACCGTAATTTTTCTTCTTTCGAGTTCCATTTGACGTTATATCTGAACGCGATCAAACTTGCAACAGTTGTTCTCTATAGAAGTGTAAACAAACCACTGTCATAGATTTTCCAATTACTACCAATTTACTTTTAGTCAGCCTTTATCACATCAACACAAAGAGTGAAGGTTTTTATCTGATCCTCCCCAGTTAATTATCTGACTGTTCGAACAGACGTACATATTCACAGAAAAAGTATATTTATGACTGACGATGACAAACATGTATATAAGAAATATGCACGGACCCGCTTAGGAAACACCATATGAAGCAGTAGAATAGACCTTTAGATGAAATTTCTCTCCAATGATTTGTTATGGAGGTCCGTAGAGAGTTCAAGTTCGAGTGAGGATGGTCGCAAACGCGTGCTTCAATGTTTGCCCATGCACTGAAATCCAGAGGATTTAAGGCAGGCGAGCTAGGTGTCCACATCTATTTCGACTAGCACTGCGGCATGTTGTCCTTCAACCAAATTTTTTTTACCTGTGGGCAGAGGACTTGCTGGAACACAATATTCGCATCCTAGCCATAGGTAGATGTAATCCAAGGCAAAACATAATCCTTAAGGATTCCTAAGTACACATATGTGTTCACTTTTAGGTCTTCTTTGATAAACACGGGGTTCATTTTTTGCCATCGAAAGCAACCATTCCGAACACCGAACCCCTGCTGGATGCTTGGTTCGACACGCGAATTGGATGTTCTCAGGTACATCAGATGTTTTCTTCGAACTTATACACCGGTAGGTGCGACTGTTGGATACGCTGGTGACAGTAAGCAGTTTCTCGTCCGCGAACATAATGACGATGGACCATTCTTCAGTTCACTTAGGAGTTTCTTGCTTCGATTCTAGCTGCTTTAATTCTGTCGGTAATCAGGTGGCTTTTAACTTGACCCTGATTTTCATTTTAAGTCATATTCACCACTCTTATCTCCGTTGCTTCTGCTACATAAGCCTGCTTTGCAATTTTTCTCATGATCCGAACGGGATTACGAGTTTCGTCTTAATGGATTGTATCAACGCTGGCATCCTCACAGATAGCTTTCAACCACTTCCAGATTTTCTTGGTACTATTGGGAATCTAATTGTTGCCCTTAACCTTCCTAAGATATTGGGGTCAATTCTGATCCATGGCGAGAATTCAATGTACGCTATCTTTTTTATTTTTAAACAAATCGGGCTGAAATTTCCTGATTTTTAATATATTACGGAATTCTTAATTTTAATATTTTTTTCTTAATTTCTTAATTTCTTAATATTTTTCTTAAATCAGTTTAAGGTGGATGTACAAAAAAAGTGACATTAGGGTCAAAATTGACCCGGATTTCAACCCTTCGTAAAATTTAGAAATTTTAACTTAGAGTCAATGTTTATGCACCATTTGAAAGGTTCTGGTCTCAAAAATGCATTGGAACAAACAATCTGGTTCCGGTAACATTGTCCCCCGGGAATCTGCTACAAAGGGAAGGAAGTTTTAGTTTGGCTGTGTTAACAGAAATGCATATACAACATTCCTCACTCATTGTAGAGAATTGGCGTCCTCAGCAAAGTTTCTTAGTGCGTAAGGAATCGTTTTTCGATATTATCATTAGTTCCAAATCGTGCTGCAGATATGGCGCTGTAGTCTATCTGTATCAAATGAAGCTCTAGAGAGTTCCTGCCATGAGCAAAATTGTTTGGAATACAAAATGTAGTCATTTGACATTATATTCCATATTTTGCCGCAGAAATGGCGCTGCAGTCTATCTTCGTCAAATGAAGCTGTTAAGAGTTGCCGTCTTGAGTAAAGTAAAATCTAGTCACTTGACATTATCATATTAGTTCCAAATTGCGCCGCAAAGATGGCACTGCAGTCTATCTTCGCAAAATGAGGCTCTTGAGAGTAGCCGTCTTGAGCATAGTTGTTAAGAATGTAAAATAAAGACATTTGAAATAATCACATTAATTCCAGATCGTACCGCAGAGATGGCGCTGCAGCCTGTCTTTGCCAAATTAAGCTCTAGAGAGTTGCCGTCTTCGGAAAAATTTCTCGGCATGCCATTTGTCGTCTTTTGACATTATAATATTAATTCCAGATCTTGCCACGAAGATAGCGCTGCAGTCTATCTTTGCTAAATGAAGCTCTAGAGAGATCTTGGATAAAGTTTCGCAGTATTTAAAAACAAAACAAAAAAATCTTTAAAAAAACACCAAAATCACCAATTTCCAAAATCATTAACTCTAGAACGGAGCATCGTAGAACTAAGTTTTTTTTCTCAAATTGTAAGGAATTTTTTTTTGAATTTTGAAAAAATATTATCCAAAAACAAATTTACAGAAAAAAAGTCAGGAAAGCTATGACCTAAATCAAGGAAAATTTAAAAATAAAATAAGTGTTCTTGTTTAACGCATCCTAAGCTTGAATTTGTAAAAAATTCGGGTTGATTTTTTTTATTGCTCTCGAGTTATGTTTGAAAAACTAAAGAACCTCCATACAAAACTCTAAAAACTGTCATCTCTTTGAATCCTGGTAATCGCGGCTTTTGGTTTTCAAACATAACTCGAGAACTAAAAATAATTTCATCCTCAAATTTCTACCACTAGAAGCTTATGAGTTGATAAACAAGAAAAAGTTTTTTGAAAATTTTACATAATATAGGTCATATTTTTTCCGACTTTTGTTTGAAATTTTTCTTCTCAGTGAAAAAATTGTGAGCTGTTAAAATTGCTAAACTGATAAATAGCTGTATCCTTTTAACCATGTTTACAAATAACATGACATGTTCAGCGACGGACCCCTTATCTATTCTCAAACCGTGATTTTTTTTATGAAACTCTGAGAGAGAATCACATGTTGTCTTAAACTCTTTGTTTAACCGCAAATTTCAAACCAGCGGTTATAGAAGAGAAATCGACGATCATCAATACACCAAACCAGCTTACTTTGCTAAGCGCATATACAATTGAAAAATATTGATCCGATGGTCAGAAATTAAAATTCGATATTTTGGCCCATTTTGCCAAATAAAAAAATAAACCCTCGAAACAACATGTAACCTCAATGTTTTTAAGTCCAACAAAAACAGGAGTTTGTAGCACATTTTGGAGTTTCAAAACTCAGAAATGAGTTTCAACAAGGAATGCAAATGTACGTAAAAAAAAGCAAAATGTTTTTTTTCGCGAGTGTACAAAATTTGACACAACATTTGATTATTTTGACTGTAACCCAGATGGAAGGTCTTAGTATAGATTAAGGAACCTTCCCTAAATATTTAATGTTATTTGCAAACTTGGTTAAAAAGTTACAGCTATTTATTAGTGTTGCAATTTTAACGTTGACAACCTTTATGAGGCTCTTTGTACAATCCTACGGAAAGAACACCTTATGGACATTTGCATTGAGAGTTCATTTCGTAGGGTTGCCAAAGAGCCTCATATTCGTCCGAGTGGACTTTTCGGAGCCAAGTGTGGAACAAATTCCAGTTTTTAAAAATTGTATGTATGTATGTATGTAGGAAGCCACCATCCTAGTGTGGGCCTTGCCCTGTATGCGGTTCCACTTAACAGAAAGATCATGCTTTGTTACCGTTCTAAATTCAACATATCGCTTTATGAAGGGCCAAAAAGGGTTGGGCAGGCCCGTAAGCAGACACACTTACGCGAAACCTGCGGGAATAAGAGAATCTCCTTCCAGCAATATAATCCTATAAAACGAATAACAAAATACGCAATTCAGTTAAGCTTTCCACTAGATGGTTTGTTTAAGAAACGCGCGTCAAATTCATTACAACTGTTGGAGTGGAATGTACCAATCATAAATGATAGACACATCCCCTCCTAGACTCCGGTTGGCCGTCCACTCCATTGTCCAATTGCAACTTCAATGATGCCCTGATGCACCCTCCCATCCCAGTTATGTTTTAAATAAATAAGGTATTAGGTTTTTACAATATATATCAAATATAGAATATAATAAAGAAATAAGTATATATATAGAGTGCGTATGAGTATATATAGTGTACGGAAAATTGGGTAGCCTGGACTGGATAATGTTTTCGAATTGTACACCTTGCATGTCAAAATTTCCTAAATGATTTTTATTTAAATTACATGTTTGCATACTGCTCGCCTACTGCACTTGTAGAAAAACCTGCAGAAAAACCTGAAAATTTAGACAATGTATCGTAACCATGAGAAAAAAAAATGAATTAAAAATTATTTTACATAACTTAGTAGTTCCATGGATGACCTGAAATAATTTTTATATAATAGTATAACTTAAATTTCGGCATCTTGTTCCGTTTCCTTGCATCGCAATAATCAGTTGTAGAGGATCTCATAGGTACTACAGTGATTTTAAATAATCAAATTAATTTAAATGTAATAATATACTTTCCTATCATAACAATGACGTAACAAAATGATAACATGAGCACGACAGTTATCGATAATAGAATGTATATCTGTGACTAAGCTGTTCATCCTCCGTCGATAGACTTCACTTTTTTCAGCTAGCATTAATGTCAAGTAAGATTAATATTTGTATCCACAATAATAATAAGAGAATATAATTTATTAATGTACAAAAAATATCTGACATCCAACGATCCAAGCACATCTAATGTGAACGTTATGCTGAAATAATGAAAAACAAATTGAGCCTTTAATGCTTGAAATGTTGCTCCATGCTCATAAGATAAGTGATTTTAGAACGAAAAGATGATCCCAAAGCGTAGTGAATTTATAAATTTAATGTAGATGATCGCACCCCCTCACTTCGCTATTGTCAGATTGACAACATTGCCCAGGCTACGCCAACCAGCGTCTCCATGTTTCAGCTGGCAGTCTTGTGATCATATGACTCGTGGAGGCGTGAGGTAGGAACTTGTGAGGACCAAAGGTCTGTCGTATCCTTCTTTCATGCTGTCTACTCACCATTTGAAGCCATTCCAGTTTTTAAAAATTTGTTACAAAATAAGGAGTGTATAGAAAAAAAGTTGTTAACGCCAACGTTATTAGAAATTCATTGTCTATCAAGGAAAAATATTAAAAATGAGTGATAGATCTGACGAGAAAGGTATATTGCAAATCTTTGACATATTCAATAGTTTTGCCAGAAAATGCAACTCTCTAGAGCATCATTGAGCAAAGATAGACTTAAGCACCACCATTGTAGCACGATTTGACTAATCTGACAACACCAAATGACTGCATTTTATATATACTAAAAAACTTTGCCGAAGACGGCAACTCTCTAGCGCCTCATTTGGCAAAGATACACCGCAGGCCCATCTCTGCGGAAAAATCTGGATTAAATATGACAATCTCACAAGACGATAAATGACATACTGAGAAACTTTACTCAACACGACAACTCTAGAGCTTTATTTGGCAAAGATAGACTGCAGCGCTATCTCTGTTTCGATATCTGGAACTAATATGATAATGTCAAAAGACGACAAATGACATACTGAAAAACTTTGCCGTAGACGGCAACTCTCTAGCGCTTCATTTGAAAAACATAGACTGCAGCGCCATCTCTGCGACATGATCTGGAACTTATGTGATAATGAGAAAAGACGACAAATGACATACTGAGAAACTTTGTCGAAGACCGTAACTCTCTACAACTAGTCTGGAATGTTTTGTTTGCAATTCTGTTCACAAATCGAAATAAAAACCTCCTTCCCTTTGTAGCAGATTCTCGGTGGACAATGTTACTGGAACCTGGTTTTCCCCCCACCAATGCATTTTTATGACTATAACCTTTTAAATGGGTTACGAACATTGTGTCTAGGTTGAAATTTCATAATTTTAGATAGGGTTGAAATTCAGGTCAATATTGACCCTAATGTCTTATGTGTCAGTTTTTTCTAATACCCGAGGAAGGTTAAGCAGGATTCGTTTGCCCTACTATAGTTGGTCTTCTGTACTAAACCGATGCCTCTACCCTAGTGCCGCATGGACAGTGATTTTTATCTCTGGTGACCTGGAACTCACATCCTTCTACACTTCAAAACGAAAACGATTAGATATATATCTGTAAGTGTGCACTTGCGTTATGAATCTATTAGACTTTCAGCTATGTCGATCCGCTAAAAAACAAGGTATGCATTTTAGAAATCGCGAGATGAAATAATTAGGCAGATACAAATATATAAATATAAATAGCAATAACTGCACGTCGTCCCGTATCACGGTACGAACGCTGTAATATAAGAAATTTAAGCATTGTGACCCTGATACCGTTTCATCCCTTAGTACACATTGTTGTATGGGAAACGATCATAATTTATATCACGTTTCTTGTGGGAAAGAAAAGAAGGTTGGAAAATGTGATGATCCATACAAAAAATATTAATGTTCATACCAAATCCAAAAAAATGGCGGATGGATGGGTTGAAAATCGGCATTTTAATTTTGGCGTAAAGGACGTTTATTATTATTTATTTATTCGTCAATAGATTAAAATGTTTATCCCAATGACAAGTAGATAACACTTAATTATGTACATACAATAACTAACACATACATCTTCGGAAACAACGCTTATTAACATCACGGGATACATTTAAATTAAACACGGTATAACAGCTGTTGAAAACGCGACACATGCTTAGCACAGGTTCGTGTTTGCCGTAGTTGGTCCTTGAGTGCCGGTTTATAAAGAAAGATTGTAAACGTAGGTTTCGTCGTCGAGTGTTGATGTTCAAGAGACAAAGTAAAGTGGAACAGTCGATGTTTCCCTGAAGGAGGGCACCAACAAAACACGCTTTGGCCACCATACGCCCCCTTCCAACAATTCCAGGCTGATGGGCTTACACCGACTTGGCAATCTGCGAGGGTCATGCCAACGAAGATGTCGCAAAGCAAAGCGTATAAACCTTCGCTGAACGGCATCGATCCTCTGGACTGCATTTTGGTAGAAAGGGGGCCAAACGACAGCACAGTACTCCCAAAAAGGACGAACCAAAGAGCAGTATAATGCCTTCAGACAATAAACGTCTCTGAAGTTTTTTGCGAAGCGGAAAATGAATCCTAACTGCGATGAGGCTTTAGAAACAATATAGGCAATGTGGTTCTCGAATGACAGTTTGGAGTCGAGCATTACTCCCAGATCCTTGACTGTTGTTTCACGTTTCAAGCGTGTTCCTCGAAGGATGTACCCGTGGAGAAACATCGCACGTTTTCGGCCAAAGGAGATAGCCGAGCATTTGGATACATTTAAGGACATTCTGTTGATCCGGCACCAGTCGTCGAACACTTGTAGTTCTTGCTGAAGAAAATCGGCGTCTTCTGGACATTGTATGACGTAGTACAGCTTTAGGTCGTCCGCGTAGGATAATTTCAGGCATCTGAGGACCAAGTTCACGTCGTTCATATATAACAGGAAAAGGAATGGACCAAGGTGGCTGCCTTGCGGAACGCCGGATGTTACTGAAAAGCTGGACGAGGCATAATCTGAAATCTTCACAGACATAGTACTACCTGTCAGGTATGAGCGGAGCCAGTTCAACAATTGATCGTGGACCCCCATTTTCTCGTATTTGGAAATTGCAATCTGGTTGGTTCATTTTATCAAATGCCGCAGAGAGATCTGTGTATATGGCGTCTACTTGATGACCGCGTTCCATTTCGCGGATGACGAACGATGTAAATACGGTGAGGTTGGTCGCCGTCGAGCGCTTGGGCATAAAACCGTGTTGTTCAGGAGAAAAAGTATGTGAATAGTCATGGACCAGCCTTTGAAGAACAATTAGTTCGAATAGCTTGGATACAGCACATAGTGCAGCAATGCCACGATACTTGCTGACGGATCGTTTGCATCCCTTTTTGTGTATTGGGAAAATAAACGACTCTTTCCAGCATTCAGGAAACACGCCGGAAGTTAATGACAAATTGAAGACCATAGCCAGGGGCACAGCCAGTGTGTTAAGGCAACGCTTCAGGACAATTTAAGGAATACAATCAGGACCGCATCCAGTTGAGCTTTTCATCTGCTTCCCTGCTAAAATCACCATATCACTATGGATAGTAAGTGCAGAGCCAAATACAGACAAGCGGGGAACATTGCTAGTAGCCGCTTCGAGGCTCTTGGCATCCAGCATTTCGTCGCAGAAGACACTGCTGAACTGCGTACGGAACAAATTGGCGATATCCGCGACAGAGTCAGCTTCGTGAGTGCCGTCAGTCATAGTGGAGGGTAAACCGGTTTCCTTCCGTTGTTCATTAACGAACCGCCAAAAGCTCTTCGGTTTCGTTTTGAGATGACTCTGCAATTGAGACTGATGAGAGTTGTGCAAGCTGTTATTGAGATGTTTGTAATCGTCATTGGCGCGTGCGTAGTTTGTCCTCGTAGAATCGGTGCGATATTTGCTGTGTTTCCTCAGAGCAGCCCTTTTAACTCGTTTCAAATGTTTGAGGTCTGAATTAGACTAAGCAGGTTTGGGAGGCTTATGGTTGAGTTTCTTAGGCACGAATTGATCAACGGCGTACAGCAACGCTCACAGAGCATCAATAATTTGATAGATTTTCAACCGCGTTTTTCTCGACTTGCAGTGCTGGTTTTCCATGTGGTACAGATACGCTTTTATGGACAGTATAGTTTAAACCTAAGTCTAAGTGCTTACTAAGAGACCGTCGTTTTGATTCATATTTCAGGTCAATTTACGGTTTCTGTACAAACCTGTGTGATTGCAAGGATGAACGAAAGAGTTTCCTCATTCCCAAATTGGAGCCATTCTTCGAATGCATCATGCCATTATTCAACCAATCACAAAATACCGTTCAAGGTCTTCTGCTGGAAACCTTAACGGCCATAATATCGGTAAGTTTAATCGATCTGTAAGCATTTTTTCCTCAATGCATTTTTATTCCTGATTTACAATAGTATGATGCTAACGTCACAGCAACCATTTCGAGCAAGGTGGTATCTCTCACCATCGCTATGTTCCTCAAATACCACGACGATCGATTCATATTGGAAATGGTGCAGGACATTCTTAAGATTCTTTCACAAAATCCCTACTGTTTGATACCTCTCCAGGAGAAGATAATCCCAACAATCATTAGCATTCTCAACGCAGAAGGAGCTCAAACATCCACTATGCAAGATATTGCTTTGGACATTCTAGGTACTGTAGTCAAATATTCCCGAGGACCACTCAGTAGCATCATGGTTGAAAGTGCGTTCCCTGCTGCCGTGCATTGTATTTTACGAAGTGAAGATCACTCCGTCATGCAATCTGGAGGTGAATGCCTTCGCGCTTTTCTTACCGTCGATCCAGAGCAGATTTGTGGCTACAAAAATGGCGAAGGTCTAAACTACATCATGCAAGTAACGACCATGCTATTGAACCCAATGAATACCGAATCGACGGCTGCATTCATCGGTCGGTTGGTTATAACTATAATCACCAAAGTAGGAAATCTGTTGGGTGAGAATGTCGATCTACTGTTGAAAGCAGTTATCAGTAAAATGCAACTGGTCGAAGCCTTAAACGTAATAATGAGCCTGGTGATGATTTTCGCTCATTTGATTTTAGTGCAAATGGACCCTGTCCTCAACTTTCTGAGCACTGTTCCTGGACCAACAGGTGAACCAGCCATCACCTTCGTGTTTGCCAATTGGCTTAGTCGGCAGCACATGTTTTACGGATCATACGAAAGAAAGGTTAGCACAATGGCGCTCTGTAAGTTGTTTGAATATGGCGTTACGACCAAGGACGAACGATTAAACTCTGTTATGATTAAAGAATCGGTGGTGAGTTCTAATCAAGGTAGGAGAACTCGATTGGCTGCTGCTAAGTCACAACAAGAATGGGTCGATGTTCCAGTTCTTTTGAAAATTTTCAAGCTTCTTGTGAATGAGCTTTCCAATCTGAAGGAGGCCAAAGAAGCATTGGCGCTAGATGAATCTGCAGATTCTGACAGTGAAAACGAAAACGGAAAGGCCATCAATTTTACAGCAGCTATGCTCCTTGAAGACGGTTAGTTCATCGTATCGATTTGTTTGTATATTGTTTAATATATTTTTTGTTACAATATTCCCTATTTAGATGAAGATGATGACGACGACCAACAGATGATGCAAGAGTTGATGCAAAATCCAATCTTCCAGTGCGACATGGAGGAATATTTAGTTGAATTCGTGAAAAGTTTCAGTAGAGATGAACATTTCCGTGCGTTTCTGGAAAAATTGGACGATTCTGAAAAACTTATCCTCAATGGTTTCGGAATTAACGTAGTCTGAGCAAAATAATCATTAATAGATTAATTTTATCCTACATAGTGTGGGCTCGTTGTATTATTAAGTATGCTTCCTTATGTTATGTTTATAAAGTAATGAAAATAAATGAATCAGTGAAATAAATATTTGATCCGAATAACTGGAAAAATATGTCCTCGCCAGAATCCGTATCGCGAAACCTCGCGGATTCTTTTCGGCTGAAAGTACGTACTCTAATTGTTATGTTTTGTATTCTCCGTGCGTGGAGTAACGAATATGATGTAGAAGGTTGGAAATAAAAAAAAAAAAAAAAAAAAAAAAACAAACAACCACCAACCACCAACCAACAACAACCCCCCCACCACACACCCCCCCCCCCCCCCCCCCCCCCCCCCCCCCCCCCCCCCCCCCCCCCCCCCACCCCCCCCCCCCCCTTTTTCTCTACCCCCCCCCCCCAACCCCCCCCCCCCCCCCCCAAAAAAAAAAAAAAAAAAAAAAAAAAAAAAAAAAACAGCCCCCAACAAAAAAAAATAATACAACACCACACACCCCCCCCCCCCCCCCCCCCGATTAGTATTACAAAACTAAAAAACCAATACACAAAAAAAAAAAAAAAAAAAAAAAATAAAATATAAAAAAAAAAAAAAATAAAAGATACAATAGTAGAAAAAACACAAACAAAAAAAAAAAAAAAAAAAAAAAATAAAAAAAAAAAAAAAAAAAAAAAAAAAAAAAAAAAAAACATTTTTTTTTTTTTTTTTTTTTTTTTTAACTCTTTATTTATTCCAAATTTTACATTATTTTACATTCATATATTAACCTAGGTGATCCTGCTAAGTAATTAACATTTCAACCTTATATGCTATCATTTATATCTAATTGTGTTAATATTATTTTTACTTTGTCTATTCAGTATTTTTAACAGGGTTCCTTTTGCCTGCGTGTAAGAATAATTATTGATTTCTTAAAACTAGTTCTTATCTATAGAGAGAATTGATCATTGCAATTGAAGACTGCAATGATTTTTGTCTAAAATTATGAATTATTTTGTTGGACATTTCTTCTAGAGTCTCAACGTTTGAAATTCTATGTAATTCAATAGTACTGAACCAGGGAGGCAGCTTCAAAATCATTTTCAGAACTTTGTTCTGAATCCTTTGAAGTGTTTTTTTTCCTAGTAGCACAACAACTAGACCATATTGGCACAGCATAAAGCATGGCCGGTCTAAAGATTTGTTTAAATATTAGAAGTTTGTTCTTCAAACAAAGTTTGGATTTTCTGTTTATAAGAGGATATAAACATTTTATATATTTATTACATTTGGCTTGAATGCCCTCAATGTGATCTTTAAAAGTTAATTTTTGATCAAGTATCAGTCCAAGATATTTTACTTGATTTGACCAAGAAATTGGAACTCCGTTCATAGTGACCATATGACTATTACTTGGTTTCAAAAATGCAGCTCTAGGCTTGTGTGGGAATATTATAAGTTGAGTTTTGGAAGCATTAGGAGAAATCTTCCATTTTTGAAAATAATCTGTAAAAATGTCCAAGCTTTTTTGTAGCCTCCTGGATATAACACGAAGACTTTTTCCTTTAGCGGAAATGCCTGTGTCATCAGCAAAGCAAGATTTTTGACAGCCCTGAGGTAAATCAGGGAGATCTGAAGTGAAAATGTTATAAAGTATTGGCCCAAGAATGCTACCTTGAGGAACACCAGCTCTAACAGGCAATTGATCAGATTTAGAATTCTGATAATTTACTTGCAAAGTTCTATCAGTTAAGTAGTTTTGAATTAATTTCATGATATAAAGCGGAAAATTGAACTTTTTCAGTTTCGCAATCAAACCTTCATGCCAAACACTGTCGAATGCTTTTTCTATGTCTAGAAGAGCAACTCCAGTGGAGCAGCCTTCAGCTTTGTTTGAACGAATTAAATTTGTAACTCTCAAAAGTTGATGCGTAGTTGAATGCCCATGGCGGAATCCAAACTGTTCATCAGCAAAAATTGAGTTTGTATTGATGTGAAGCATCATTCTATTCAAAATTATTTTTTCAAAAAGCTTACTTATTGAAGAAAGCAAACTGATTGGTCGGTAGCTAGAAGCTTCAGCCGGATTTTTGTCTGGCTTCAAGATAGGTACGACTTTTGCATTTTTCCATTTATCTGGAAAGTATGCCAGATGAAAACATCTGTTAAATAGTTTCACCAAGAAAGACAAAGTACTCTCGGGGAGTTTTTTGATTAGGATATAGAAAATTCCATCATCACCTGGTGCTTTCATATTTTGAAATTTTTTAGTTATAGTTTTTACTTCATCCAAATCAGTTCCCCAAGAATCATCAAAAATATTTTCTTGTGAGAAAATATTCAGATACTCCCTGGAAACTTGATCCTCAATAGGACTTGTAAGACCCAAACTGAAATTATGGGAGCTCTCAAACTGCTTAACAAGTTTTTGAGCTTTTTCCGCATTTGTGAGCAAAATTTTATCACCTTCCTTAAGCGCTGGTATAGGCTTTTGAGGTTTTTTCAATATTTTAGAGAGTTTCCAGAAAGGTTTGGAACTCGGATCTAATTTTGACAAATTATTTTCAAAATGTTTGTTCCTCAGGGCAGAGAAGCGTTTTTTAATTTGTTTTTGTAAATCTCGCCATATGACTTTCATAGCGGGATCACGTGTTCTTTGATATTGACGCCTACGTACATTTTTCAGACGAATCAAGAGCTGAAGATCGTCATCAATTATAACTGGATCGAATTTAACCTCGCATTTTGGCACTGAAGCAGCTCTTGCTCTATTTATTGAGAAAGCCAGAGATTCAAGAGCATTATTAATTTCATTTTTTGTTTGCAATGGAACATTAGGATCAAAGTTGTATTCCATAAATGTTCGATATTGATCCCAATTAGCTCTATGGTAGTTGAAAGTAGAACTGATGGAATTAGAAATGATTTCTTGAGATATTTCAAATGTAACTGGAAGGTGATCAGAACCAAAGTCAGCATGGGTAATCAATTGACTACAAAGTTGACATGAATCAGTTAGGACCAAATCAATAGTTGAGGGATTTCTGGCTGAAGAAAAGCAAGTTGGACTGTTTGGGTATTGAATAGTGTAGTAGCCTGCAGAACAATGATCAAAAAGTATATTACCATTGGCATTGCTTTGAGAATTATTCCATGAGCGGTGTTTTGCATTGAAATCACCAATAACAAAGAATTTAGACCTATGACGGGTAAGTTTCTGGAGGTCACCCTTGAGCCAGTTCTTTTGCTGACCAGTGCATTGGAAAGGCAAATAGGCAGCTATAAAAGTAAATTGGCCAAATTTTGTTTCAACTGAAACCCCCAAAGTTTCAAAAACTTTGGTTTCAAATGAAGAAAGAATGTGATGTTTGATACGCCTATGGACAATGATGGCAACGCCACCACCAGCTCCATTAATGCGATCATTTCGGTAGACAAAATAATTTGGATCTCTTTTGACCTTATGGGCAGGTTTGAGATAAGTTTCAGTTATAACAGCAATATGCACGTTATGAACTCTTAAAAAATTAAATAGCTCATCCTCGTTATCTCTGATGGATCGAGCATTCCAATTCAAAATATTTAATGACTTAAAATCCATTACTGAACTTCAATGTCATGACAATATTATTGGCAAATTTAATACCAGTTTGGATAGCTTCAAACATGGAATTAGTTTTTAGCATATCGGTTATCATATCGATTAACGATTGCTGTAAAAATTCTAATTTAGGAGCGGATATGTTACCTAAATCAAATTCATCAGAAGTCCCGTGGGAATTTTGGTTTTGGTTTCTACCCGCTGCAACGGCAGCGTAGGTAGGTCCATTTACATGTTGAACATTGTTAACAACACGGTTGGGTAAGAATGTAGGGTTTGAAGATTGAACCCTGTTGGTACCTGCAGGTATCGAAATAGTATTTACTCCTCGTTGAGCGTTTGAAGTTACAGTTGCGGATGGAAAAACCTGTCCGCTGTTTCTACCGACGGTTTGGTAGGAATTTGTTCTTTGCTGATCGTTGTTAACAGCTGCAGAATGGGTAGTAGCTGGTCGGGAACGTTTTTCGTTTCCTACCTGGCGCTTAGTGCGCGACTGCAAAATTGCTTTGCGAGTCTTGCACTCCCAAAAATTTGATTTATGGTTTTCACCACAATTTGAACATTTGAATTTTTGAGGATCTTCCTTCACTGGACAGTCGTCCTTAGTGTGTGAGGAATCACCACAATTCATGCATTTACCAACCATATGGCAATGCTTTGTTCCGTGACCCCATCCCTGGCACTTACGGCATTGGGTGAGGCTTTGGAAATTGGCTCCAGTCTTCCTGAAATGTTCCCACTTCACACGGACATGGAGCAAAAGGCTTGCTTTTTCTAAAGCCTTAAGGTTATTAAGTTCACTTGACTTGAAGTGAACTAAGTAGAAATCGTTTGAAATCCCTTTGCGAGCATCGCCAGGCCGGGATTTCATTTTCATCTTAATTACTTGGACTGGGCTAAATCCAAGTAATTTTGTTAACTCGTTTTTTATTTCATCGAGAGATTCACCACTGGGCAGTCCTTTCAAGACAACCTTGAAAAGACGCTCAGCTTTGGTGTCATAGGTGAAGAAATTGTGGTTCTTCTGAGTAAGATACTCAAGAAGACGTTTGAATCCGTCCAAGGTTTCTGCATGCAAACGGCATTCACCTCGTCTGGAAATTTGAAGGGAATATTTCACACCTTCAACAAATGTTAAGATTTCCTTGCGAAAAGCATGGAAATCCGAAATTGTCACCACAATAGGGGGAACTTTTTCCTTTCTCAATCTAGAAAGTTTTTTCAAATTTTGATTAGATGATGGATCACTCTCATCATCTGTGAGCATATCAAATTGATTACTCACATTAATTTGATTTGCAGGCGAATCAATAGATTGCCCTTTTCGTTTGCGCTTATTTGCCATAGTGGCAGAGTAATTTGCTCCAAATCGACGTCCAAGCAGATAACTATAAGAATCCGAGGGACCGAAGAGGAATTTTCCAATGCGATATCCAAGCCGGGTTACCCGAAGGGCCTAACAAGGATCGAAAAGGAATAAGAGGAAATCTAAAAATTGTAGGTATTATTTAGCACTGAAAAGTGCTGTTTAAGATTTGGTGTAGCGTTAGGTAGCAATAGCACTTCCTTCAGCAAATAGAAAATAGAACCGCACGGCATGAGAGCACAATGCAGACTGACACACAATTGGTTCACCGGCGGCGCCCTTTGGGGAAGGGGGAAAAAAAAATGTTTCAACCGAAATCTGGTAGTGTTCGCAAATTTAAATCTGTATAGCTGTATAGCTGTATAGCTCCTCTGCAATATTTGGAATTATATTCAGAAATATGCTCGATGCATGAAATGATTCCGGCAGCTTAATTCTAGGCAGATTTTTCTTCGACGAGAATTCTGGAGTGCGTGAGCTTTTTAGTGGAATATCTGTAATTAGAAAATTAGAAGAAAGATTAGTAATTTCCATTTAATTCTAACTACCTTTATTGCTTATCTTGACAGAAACGCGTATTTCGTCTACAATGTGCAGACTTCTTCAGTACCGTGTAAGAAGTCTGCACATTGTAGACGAAATACGCGTTTCTGTCAAGATAAGCAACAAAGTTTGTTGGAATTAAATGGAAATTACTAATCTTTCTTCTCATTTTCTTTGAAGAGAATTTTTTTTCTCTATGTACCGTATAAGAAGAAATTTGTTTCTCTTCTCACTTCTTGATGAATTAGCAAACTGTCTAACGGTACCAACAAATAAAAATCTAAAATATGTTTATTTAGGCTCTAACGGACGACAAGTCCATGGCATGTTGTTTTATGATATCTTTATGCAAAACCTCGAATTTTGAACTGCCGATACAAAAAACTGAGGTTCAAAAATTGTCCTCTATTGTCCTGGCCCTACCAGAATCAGACGTAGAGTTTCCGAAAGTGATCGCCGATCATTTCGAAGATCAGCATGAAAAATCTATGTTTTTTTTTATTTAGCATCGAGAGTTGTAGCCTCGAGCTGGTTCATCTGTCATCATTGTCATTTCTCCGTTGTGGGTCCAACAAAAAAAAACACATTTAAAAGGCCGATAGGGAACATTTTTACCAACCGAACTAAGATGACAATTGCTATGTAAATATCCAACCGATTTGGAATATTTTAGCACTTTTGGATTCAAGAACTTAACCACTTTCTCAAAATTGTTTCAAATGAACAAAGGACTTGCTCCGTCTCCGGGAAAACAGGATTTCCGGAACCATGTTTCGGAAATTGGATAATTATAAAAGATTTAAATATAAAATCAGCAATAATGATACTGAAAGTCGTGCAAATAATACACAGAAATGTGCCTGATTGCCATATGACTTGCTCCTGGAATTATCACACCGGAGCAGTTTCCCATGGGGTCATGAATGGCCAGAAAATGATTTGAATTGAACCCTAGCAATTCCAAGAATTTTGACACCCATATTGCTTGGATTCAATCCAAATTTAAAATGGAAACTTACTCTGAACTCACCACTCCAAAGCCAAGTGACCGGGTGGTCTAATATATATGGCAATCTTCTCGAACTATTTCAAGAATTTTGACACCCATATTGCTACGGTTCACTCCAAATCATTTTCTGGCCATCCGTGACCCAATGGGAACCTTCGCTGGACTGGCCACTCCAAAGCTAAGTGACTGGATGGTCTAACAAATATGGCAAACTTTCTTCTGGAACGATTCCAAGAATTTTGACACCTATATTGCTAGGATTCAATCCAAATCCAAAATGGAAACTTACTCTGAACTCACCACTCCAAAGCCAAGTGACCGTATGGTCTAATAAATATGGCAAACTTTCTTCTCGAACTATTTCAAGAATTTTGCCACCCATATTGCTACGGTTCACTCCAAATCATTTTCTGGCCATCCGTGACACCATGGGAACCTTCGCTGGACTGGCCACTCCAAAGCTAAGTGACCGGATGGTCTAAATATGGCAAACTTTATTCTGGAACGATTCCAAGAATTTTGAAACCCATATTGCTGATGGCGCAGGTAAATAAACACCTTCAGAGGAACAGCGTACGGGAATCGGGATAGGAAGCGCGAAATAATAAAATGCGAGAAAACTACGATTAACAACTCTTTATTTACGATAGAGAAAGAATATGCGTTTGGACGCGGTGATAACAAACGTACGAATAGTGAAAAATTAACAGTAAACACTCGCCGTCGCTAGGGCCGGCAGTGGTGCATTCTGCTTTCGAGTAGATGGATTCTATCACTGATGTGGAGCAGTGACAACAATGCACGCTCAACACTCCTCCTCAATGTGCAAACTGCTTCACTGACGGTCTTCGAATCCCAACAGCTCACATGGTGAGATGTATGTTTCAGTGTACCCAGTGGTTTTGTGAACACGTCCGCCAGCATCTCTTCTGTTGGGCAATACTGCACCGCTATCTCCTTGTTTAGATCGGTGACTCTGCCTCTCACTCTGCACGAAAGTCAAACAGGATTGGTTGTCTTTCATGATCGTTGTGGGTCTCACTTGCCTCTCGCCGAACTCTCGAAGCAGCTGCCTCAGCCAGATGGCCTCTTGGCAGGCCTCGCTTAGTGCCACGTATTCGGCCTCCATGGTCGAAAGTGTAACGCTGGATTGTCTTCTGCTGGCCCAAGAAATGACTCCGCCGGCGAACAGAAATACGAACCCCGAAGTCGGCCTTCCTGTCCTCAAATCTCCAGCCCAATCGGAATCGGAGTAGCCGATCAAGTCCTGCCTTGGATCTCCTCCTAACGGTACTGCATAGTGGTGAGTTCCCTTCAGATAGCGCAACAGACGAATTTCACGCCAACTCATCCAGTGTTTGGCAGCACCCTCTCAGAATCCAATGAAACTTTGTGGGTGTGTAGACTATGTCTTTTTAAGCAACTTTGCATACTTTGTTTGTTTTTTTAAATTTATCTAGACTGCCATTTGAAACGGGCTTAAGTTTTTTGATCGTTTTTTTTTTAAATCAACAAAACTCAAAAAGGACAAGATTTACAAAAAAGTGATGTATGGGTGTCTTTTAGAAAATCGTTTTAACGTTTATGAAAAAAAAGGAAATCGATTTAAAACGCTAAAAAAAATATTAAAATTTAAAGTCAATTTGCAAAAAATGGCTATCTTAGAATTGGACGAAATTTTTCCTTAGTAAAGGCTATATAATTGTCTAAAAGTTCGCCATACATTGCGAGATGGGCACATTTAAGGAAAAAAAGTTTTTCTAACAACAAATTTTTCATGTCCTATTTTTACCATTTATCGCGCCAATTCGTCTTATAATTTGATCCTAAAACCTCACAGAAGCCAATTAAATTCAAATATAATGACAATTTGGATTTTTAAGGGTCTTTGAATGTTTGAAAAATCAAGGCTACCATTTGGAAAGGGCTTATTTTTAAATTTTAATTTATTTTAAACTTAAGTGATAATACAATTAAACCAGGTTGTTGATCCTGTTTATTATCAAAACTTTGAAGTACACGCAAATCACTCTGTTTTGAATCAACAAAACATGTTGCTGCTATTCAATACAAGGTTTCTTTTTGTTTCAATTCATAAAAAAGTTCCAAATCAATTCAAAATTTCATTCAAATCAAACAAATAAAATTATTTTAAGTGTGATATTAGTTTAAATAATATTTGATTTATAACAATCACATTAATTTTAAACTTCGTTTTAAACAAAAATGCTTAATTGATTGTTTTAATAAAATAGTTGTATGAGCGCACATTTCATAGCAACCATATTGCTACCTCTGACCTCTGCTGTCCTAATGTAAGTTTAAACATAATATATTATAATTTGTAAACCAGATTATCAACGAGGTATTCTCTTTGCAGATAACTGGAAAAACAGTACAACTTCCGACGGAAGACTATTTTGCAAATAAGCTGCCATTATGACTGCCTCTCCCCAATATTTCTTCCCGAGTCCAGCATCCAACTGCACGATGCCAACTCCTGCAAAGTCCGATTGTTGCGTTCCGAAACGCCGTTCTGCTGGGGGAATATGGTGCGGTAATTGTTGAAATAACAATAAAACACGACTTCAGTTCTATAAAGCATGAAGTTTTATTTCAATGAAATGGTTTTATTGGTCCATATTTATACCAAAATGTTAGTTGAATTGATTCCTCTTTTGTATTGGTATAACTACGTATTTGTTTGCGTGTATATTACAAAAAGGACAATAAATTGGAAAACAAAAGCTTTATCATAATATCTGAAGTATTGAAGTATTTTTTATTTTTTTTGATGCCAAATGTCTTAAAAATGCATGAAACGTCGTGAACTGGTGTTAGCTCGAAAATTTTTTTTGAAAAAAATCGACTTTCTGGCAGCCATGTCCGAACACTACACTGCACGCCGGGCTATTTTTTACCACGCTAGTGCGTGTATTGAATTCACCACTGTGACTTCGTGCTTCCAGACTTACACGCAACGCGGTGGATACAACACCAATGCCAGTGCTCGTGTTTTGGCTTCAGACACCGTGTATGATGATTCGGCAAACACCACAGCCGAGTGTTTCCGATTGTGTCCGATTGCGGAATACACGCGTGGTTAATTTATTTTATTTCTTCTTATGCCGTGCTTGTTATACTCAATCAACTTATGCGCCCGTCATCCAACGGCCAAGAAAACAAACCTATAAGTCAAATTATCAAATTTTTAGAATCATCCGACGAGCAATTCTCTATCCGTAGTAACCAGTGTCATACTGGGTGTATGTCGAGAGCTTTCTTGTGATCGTAACCACTCGGCTCGGGTGTTTTCCCAAAAATCAAGACACGGTGTCTTAAGCAAAACACGAGCGTGTACACTCGTGTCGCGTCCTTTGCGTTGCGGGTTCATCAATAAGCACGAAACTGAAGTGGTATATTATTGCCACATAGTGGTGTGTTTGCAGTCAAGTTCGGCTCTCGTGCAGAACGGTTTGGTGTTTTCACCAAGGCTGCTCTCTGGGACTTAGCCAATTTTTGAGATGGGGAGTGAATTCAATTTTACATGAATGATTTGAATTCAACTGCTGAGATATTCATGGCAATAGTATTGAAACATATCTTATATCATCGTTGGCAACTGCTAGCATATTATTTGTGAAATTTCATTAGGGTGGTTCGCTTATTTTCCACTAGGGTGGTCCTTTCTGATGAAAATTAAAAAAAAATGAATTTGAATAGAATATAGAAGTTAACAGTATTGAAACATCTCTTAAATAATCGTGAGCCACTGTCAACATGTAATATGTGATATTTCGTTAGAGTGGCCCCCTTATTTTTCATAAGAGTGGTCTCTGTTGTCGAAAAAAATTTAAAAAAAAATCAAAAGATATATCCGAATTTGAATGGGAATTGAAGGCAATATTATTTTAACACCTCTTTCATAATCGTAGGCCATTGTCTGTATTAGATTCATGATATTTCATTTGGGTTTGCTCACTTTTATTCCATTAAGGTGATCCTTTGAAAAATAATTGAGATAGAATTCGAATGGAATAGTGAAGACAATAGTATTTACACATCTCCTGTGTCATCGTAGATCATTGTTAACATTTTATATGTGATATTTCATCAGGGTGGTTAAATTGCTTTCCATAAAGGATGTCGTTTTTGTCGAAAAATTAAAAACAAAAACCAAAAAAAATAGAACTTGAATGGGATATTAAGAACATATGTAATTAAATATCTCCTATACCATCGTAAGACACTGTTAACATTTCAAATGTGATATTTCATTAGGGCGATTACCTCATTTTGCATAAGGGTGACTTTTTAAGTTAGAAATTTGAAATAAAAAATTGGCATGGAACACTTCGTTAAGATATTTTCATCAATGTTTTCTTTTGAATAGTCAAAATAGAACCAATACGATAACATTCAAGGTAGTATAACACTAACTGCCGGGATCAAAATATGGATGAAACAAAATATTTTTTGACGTAACTAAATTATGACAATAGCTTGATACCGGGATAGGCGACAAAGAAGTGCAACACAAGTTTTTTGTACATATTTTCTTAAGAAATAATCAGCCTTGGACTGCTTTTTTCGAGTAATAAAAATACGTGGCTAATTACCTACTGTGGTACATGTGCTTCGGAAGAAAAAAGTACGTTTGTACTAACACAAAAAAAAACAAAATATAATAATCTAAAAAAAGTCAAGAGCAATACAATCAATCACCTATCACATTGACAGAAACATAACCTCAACATAAAATAGTAGCAATGACATAAGAAACCCATAACCATAATAATGCAAGATGGATGGACCAATATTTTTCCTTTAAAATTTTCCTTTACCGGCACACTTGTGTGTTACCTAAGGGACAAATGAACATCACTTAGCACGATTAAATGTATTCATTGTGAAATAATATTCAAGAAACTGGTTTCTTTCTTCGTGTGCTGCAATGCAATGAAAAAGCTAGAAAATTTTACAAATATCAAAAATAAAATTTGAGTGAAAAGATGTATGATGTTTTTTATGAAAGCAACTGATTATCTTTTAAAAACTTTTCTTTATATTCTTCTAGTTACATTCCAAGGATGGCAGTAAGAGTGACTGAAGAGCCCGTTTTGATGTTTTCTGGAATAAATGGCTTATCTCACCATAATACCACTAAACAAATTCATTTAAATAAGATCCCATACGGCTTATAGTTGCATGCCAGCCCTTTATGAAAATAGTTAAAGTTCAGAAGTGCAATTTATAATAAAATGTCATGCTGTAATGGCAAAAAAAAAAAACAAATTGAACCTTTAATTGAGATCCATGCTCTCAAGATAAATGGTTCTGGAATGCAAAGCTGATTCCAAAGCGTGCTGAACCTATTAATAACAAGCGTGCTGATCCTATTAATAACACGAGAATATTTAATGTGATTGACAGGTACGTGATCTTAAGTCGCACCTCCTCACTTCGCTATAGTTAAATTGACAACATTTCCCAGGCTACGCCAACCCAATGACGTCTATATAAGGTCTGGCCCAGTAGCCACAACAATATTAGTGAAATGAGCAAAATACGCTCATGACACTAATACCACCGCTCTCCTTTCGCACGCTGCACAAGAGCTAGGAAAGTGCTACGTCATACTATTTTTTTTTGATTCGTTCGCTCCGTGATTGTTTATTGTGTGCGCTATAAAATTTATTTTTTCAACCGATTCCAGTCTATCGATGATGGAAAATTGGCTCTATATCGCACTCGATTGTCAAGTCCCAGCGTTCGAAACTGAATGTGGCAAAAATTCAATTACCTCAGTAAAATTCACTATAAATGACCCATGTTGTCGGGAGGAAATGCGTCTGCTCTATAAAGTGTTTTTTTTATTATTATTTTCACAACCCACCAGTTATAAAAAATAATTGAGGTGTTTTTTTTAAATTTAAAAACACCCCCCCCCACAAAAAGAAAAATAGTGTTACGTCATCACCCCCCGCCCCAGCAATGTTTACGTTATTTTTGCTTCCTATACAAGCAAGCAGTTTGTTGCCCCAGACCTTATATAGACGTCATTGACAGAGATTGCAATTTCAAGTTTCATATTTAAATGTCAACTTTTCTTTCACTTTCATATATATGATTAAATCACTGTCATTCGAGTTCTAGCGCATAACGCGACCGGACGTGTTTTTCCCTGGGTGCGAGGATCAAGTTCAAGTTCAGACGTTGCCAAGCAGACGAAAAAGTATATACTAGGGAAGGTGCGAAGATTTCCCTCTTATTTTAGAATACCGAATTTGAAAAGAACACACAGTCGCGGTAAAGTGATTTTTTTTTGTGTGTGCTAAAGACGGTAAAACGTTGAAAAGATTTTGTCAGCCATATTCCTCATCGTGTGGTTACGGCGTAGTACGTGATGTGTATGTGTATTAGAAAAAGAAATGAGCTTCTACAAACAAAAAATGTATGGTTTGGTTTGTGATAGTGTGCGAAAGATAGCCGGCGCAAATTTCTGCAAATGGATACGGGATCAAACATTCAGCTAAGTATTGTATTTTGAATTAGGCTTAGTGACCTTGAACGCACGCACACACGGTTTGGATCAGGGGAGTGCGGGTGGGAAGGTGCATCTTTTGAGGGAGAACAAACCATCATTCTGCATGTGCTAGAAAAAGAAAGGGGATTAAACGTCAAAAAGCCTAATAGTTCGGCTCCACTAAGAAATTCGGTAGTGTAAGAATGAGACACTCGAATAGTTTAGAGACTTGGTCGGTCATTGGTGTGTGTGGCGTGTGGGAGTGGATGCGCTGTATATTCGGAAAGATCCAGACGGGCGGCGTTTTTCTGTCTGCCTCTCTCTTTTTGTGCTGTGGGTTTTGTGCGTTTTGCTGTAGAATTTTTCTTAACCTCGCGGAGAGTTAGTTGGATTATTGGCCGTGCTAGGATTTGCGTCGGAACGAGAGAGAGAGGCATATGAAACACTTTCTTTCAGAACAAGCACGCCCGTTTCATTTTGCTCAGTTTTTGATTGCAATTGTATGCTGTCTCTTTTTCTCTCGCGGAGGTGTTGCTCGGTTTTCGTTGAAAAGTGGATCTACTCAATTTATGAGTAGATCCACTTTTTAGCGAAGATTGAGTAGCGTTTCCGTGGGAGGGGGAGGGATGGTGTACAGTTGTAGTCGGGAGTTGAGTGGGTTGAAACGGGAGTGAGGGTTTGCCGGAATTCAACTATTACTCTCATACATTCTCCTGCTTAGTGCGCCTTCCCATTCTCTTGTTGTTTTGCATGTTCTGTGTGGAGCTTTTTGACGATTAGTCCACGCACACTTGTGCGAGTCATAGGCAACAGAGTATTAGTTGTTTTCCGTGATTGTCGTGATGGGCGTTATGGATCAGTGCTTTGGGATATGAATAATAAATACATGTATGTGTGTTATGTGCGGACGTCTTCTTGTTGGTTGGTCAGAGTGTGCACGTTTTATGTCTTTTGTTTCAGCGTTTGGGATTCAGCTTGGTGTTTATGGATGTATGTGTGTATGGAATGTATGTTGTTGCTCATTTTTGTTAGCTCCCGTTTTTATTACTACTGTCATTTTTATGTATTGTTAATGGTTAATACTATAGTAGCTGCAACAGCCGAAGTCCTTCGACGAGAGGGGGATCAGCTATTCGAATCGTTTTTGAACCTAGGTTGGAACCAGTTCCAACCTGCGATACCGAACTTATTGTCAGGCAAACCTCAAGCGATGCGAGTACAAATAAAACAAACACACGACGTCAACACACAACAAACCGACCCAATTTGATACCTGATCCATTTGAACTGGTTCAAAAACGAATTCGCTATTAGTTACAGATATGTATTGTTAGCTGTCGTGCTCATATTATTTTTTTTTAAAATGATGTTATGTTATTTTTTTCCGTTATGATATGATAAGATATTATTGCATTTAAATTCATTTCATTAATTAAAATCACTGTAGCATCTATGAGATCCACTACAAATGGTTATTACGATGCAAGCTAACCGAACATCAAAATTTTAGATATACTATTCTTTATATGATATTCAATTTCAGATCATCCGTGGAATTCCAAGTTTTGTAAAATAATTTTCAACTCATTTTTTTTTCATTGCTATGATATGTGTTTACTCTCAGGTTCATTATGGATATACAAGCAAGTATAATTTCAGCTGGACAACAGTCTGCAGACATGAAATTTCGCATGTATTTTTTTTTTTATTATTTTATATCATAATATACCTTTACCAAATGGTACATACTTTTCTCTGTGACATAACAACTGATTTATTTTGTGTATCCCTATCATTACCATTTTTATTGTTTATTTTCCTTGTTGGTTTATTATTCTTCTTCACAGGTTCGACAGTTGATGTAACTAATTTCAACAATTTAGCAACCATTTCCCAGCATTCTGATATTAACTTTTAACACAGAGTGCTTTTGATTGTATTATGTTTAAAGGTTCTGACATCAACTGTTACATGTTATTGCTCCCTAGAACCAACAGAAAGGAAATTTCGACATGCAAGGCATACAATTTTGAAAAGAAAATTAAGAACAGGCTACCCATTTTACCGTAACAAACTACTTACACTTTTTATACTTATTTCCTTTTTATATTCTATATTTGATATATATTGCAAGCACCTTATTATATTTCATTGCATTAAAATATAGGGCATCATTGAAGTTGCAATTGGACAATGGAGTGGACAGCCAACCGGAGACTAGGAGGGGATTTGTCTATCATTTATGATTGGCACATTCCACTCCAACAGTTGTAATGAATTTGACGCGCCTTTCTCTAACAAACCATCTAGTGGGAAGCTTGACTGAATTGCCTATTTTGTTATTCGTTTTTTTTTTTTTGGATCATACTGCTGCAAGGAAATTCTCTTATTCCCGCAGGTTTCGCAGAGACACATTGCTTACGGGCTTGCTCAACCCTTTTTGGCCCTTCACACAGCAGTTTGTTGAATTTAAAATGGTAACAGAGCATGATATTTCTGTTAAGTGGAACCGCATACAGGGCAAGGCCCACGCAAGGATGGTGGCTTCTTACATACATACATACATACAATGAACATTTATGATGAGGTTTAATTGCAATATGACCTTCATATTCCAGAATTACAGTCATCGGACACTGATTGAGCTGTAAAGAAGCACCAAGCGGCATATTATTATCTTTTTATTGCATATTCTAATTATTTCATCATATTACTATATATATAACCATATTAAAATAACAGGAGGACGAATTCCATCTATGACATATTTTAATTAAATATTCTTGTATATTGAGTTGCTTCATTACATACTACATATATTGCATATCATGGCATATTATTTACATTATATATAATAAATAGTGGGTTGGGAGGGAGCATCAGGGTATCATTCAAGCTGAAGCTGGACGATGGTTTGATTGACTGCCTGAGTCTAGGAGGGAATGAACAGCATCATTTTCCTTATCCTACCGATTCGATTGTGATGCTGGGAATTCTACTCCAACAGTTTCAGTGAGGGTGACGCGCCCTTCTTAACAAGCCATCCTGTAGAAAGCTTAATAAGTATTGCGATTTGGGTTATTCGATTTGTTGGATCGTATCGTTGGAAGGATATTCTTAATTTCCCGTGGATTTCGCGTAAGTGTCTCTGCTTACGGGTCCACCCCTCCGTTTTTGGCCCTTCATACAGCGATATTGTGAATTCAGATCGGTGACTCAATCTGATCTTGCTATTAAGTGGAGCTGCATCCAAGCCAAGCGCTAGAAGGGATGGTGGCTACCATACATACATACATACATACATACATGATTAAATCACTGTCGTTTTTCAATCACTAACTATGAGAAAACTAAATATTTTGATCTCTTAGTTCTAATATTATGGAAAATTCTAGGCAAATCGTTTATTATTATCATTCATAAATTTAAAAAAAACAACTCACCTTCACTTCACTACAAAAAAATTAATTAATTCCAAAGGCTCGAGGAACTTAAATTTGGTTGTAGGGAAGATGTACCTATATTAATTTCATCACTTTGCAATTCATCCTACTTGAAATAAAACGATATACACGTGACAGGATTAGTTAGTAATGTTTACTGTAGTTATTTAACGTAAGCAAACATTATTAGAAAACGAAACCGATCCTTCAACTGCCCAATTGTTTGATTCATCGTAGGATGAATATAGGAACAATGAGATTCATATGGGGGCCGTTTCCCTACATGTCGCTTGTGAACAGCCATTTCACATTAGATAAAATTTCAACCACTCCGTTTTTCTTTTTCTGTGATCTTACGCACCCTTTGGCCGACAAAATGCCTTTCATGGTTTATGTGGCAGTGCGATTGCGAGCATTGGTTTTATTGATACTGTAAAATGAAATAATTCGCTCAACAGCGGCCGTCGAATGTGGTATAGCCAATATCGCTGGAATGAAATGCCGTAGACACGGAAAGGCTCAGTCGCCACTACAACGAAGTAAAGATAAGCACTTGTTCCAAAATTCTTCGCAACGCAGATTTTCTGAAAAATCTGTCATTGAAAATCTCAATTCCGGGAACTCGTCGTCGATTGTTTGAACTGATGCATCATCAATAATATTCTCAAATCGTTTGAAAAGATGATTTTTTTTTGGATTGGCTGTAGCTCTGATATTGTAAGGATCAACTAACGCTAAGGCCCAAACGCAATGTGAACGGAAACGGCAAATTTGACAGTTTTCGCAATTGACGTCGATACGTCCAATTGGAATAAACTTGGATTTAATCAGTTTTCTATTTGACCTGCTTTAGTCAGATTGGGCTCTTCCGCTACCGTTGCTGTTTCGCTTCCGCTATCACTGCGTTCGAGCCTTAAATTGTTGAGGGTATCGTCGGTAAGGTCATTTTTTTTTTTATTTGGTTACAGCATATATAGAAATTCATCATGTCTTGTCGAAATTGACGCAAGTGCGACATGCTTAACTTGTCACTTCTAGTGTATTCGTTGATCGAGGCCCGCATTCGTTGATCTCGGCACCTCTTCGTACAGTTTTTCCAACTCGCAGAAGTTATTAGGGATCAGGGTCATAAACCAGGGTTCGTCAATTCTTTCAAATATCCTGGTTTAAAGAAACAAGCCAATGTCGCAAATATCAATTTGCTAGGTTCTGTTTTCAGCTTGTACACCATTGGCTTTTCAGATTGAAAAATTTGATTTAACCGGTTGATTTTCGGTAAGATGTGGTTAATTGCGGCCTAATGCAGCCCGCATAATCACAGACCATTCATGGACCATTTCCTTTATTGTTGACGACCGTTTCCGTTATTGTTACTTCGTTTACCCTTATTGTTGACAACTATAAACTAACAATCTCCAATTTAGTTTTAACAATATGTCAGATGGTAAAAGGCCAAATAATGCTGAATATGCGGTTAAGTTCAGTTACCATAAAGAAATGGCAATTTTCACAGCCAAATTTTTAACGTACTCTATGCCAAAAAGTTGGTATATAATCCAGACCGAGTGCAGACAATAGAAAACCTTTCAATGAGAATATGGCATACATTAACAATGTAGGTGAAAATGAGATTAAACTATTTGAGAACAATAACATAAATTGCGATAATATATCTTACATTCAAAATATAGTATTGACTGTATAGCTAATCGTTTTTCGTTATGCTGGAGGTGGTTTGATGCATCGCTGAGACGCTCGTAAACATTCTCTATTTTTGTTATCCGGCTTGGCATCCACTAATGTATCGTGAAAACTGAAATATACTTATAAGACTTCCAGCTTCAAGAACACGCTTAACAATTTGTTCTAAAGAAATCCATCGGGTCGCGGACGGATGTAACATGTTTGATAGTTTCAGTAGCATCGACTTCAGCAAGCTCGAGTACGTAATAAAATGAACCTCGAATTGACGGGGCTTTGCCATTCCAATAGAAGGTCCTCACTACTAAGACCAATGTTTTCATGGCAGTCGTATCAGTTGACTCATCGATTATAAAACTAAATGTTTTGTACGGCCACCAATTTTTACCACCAATTTGCCACCAATTCTTGGTGATGTAATTTGCTAAGGGCATTAGTTATGATGGCCGTATTTTTAGTTCGTTTCAGTGCTACGTATTTGACAAGGGTCGAATAAGTGAAAGCAGCCGTAGAAAACAGCCAGGCACATACTTCTCCTTCTACATCCCTCACTGGATGTTTTTAACGCCAAAAAACTGGTCCAACTTCAGACTGTCATTCGTTTGTTTACTTTGACGTATGTCATCGCCATGTTTTTTTTTTAAATTTGGAAATTCACCGAAATTTATATCTGTATATGTCTGTAACATTTTCCGAATGTCTGTATAATGTCTGTATGCATGATCAAATGTCAGTATAAATACAGACATGTCTGTATATCTGGCATCCCTTCTGCGTCTTTTTTTTTTTTATCCCCCCCCCCCCAGCACACAAAAAAATAACAAATAAATATTTTCATTATTAACAACCCTACTAAACAAAAAAACAAAAAAAAAAAAAAAAAAAAAAAAAAAAAAAAAAAACAAACACACAAACACACCCACCCCCACAAAAAAAACAAATTTTTTTACCACCTAAAAACACCAGAGAGATAATTTTTTTGTTTTGTTTTTTCTCAATTAAATATTCCCATAACATTGTGGGAACAATTGTATGGTATTATCCTCAGGTATTTTACCACAGAGAACAGATATCCAAGCTGGAGTGCCCTTCGTGTGTAAATTTCTGTAACTGCCATTTTAAAATAACAGCTCGTTTTCGTTAGTTTTGGTGAATCGTATGTTGATGGAGCCAGTTGCCCGCCTCGAGATTTGATAGGCTGCCAATTTTAGTTTGGTGAAACCTAGACTAGGCGGCGTTGTTTTTCCAACGGTTTGCTTTTGAAAATTTACACAGTAAATTGGAAAAAAAAAATGTTCGAGCCTGGATGTCTGTTCTCTGTGTTCTTTTTCGCTCTCACAACCAACACCCATAAAAATTTTTTTTTCCCTCCCCGCGATAACTCGTGGAGGGGTGGGGAGGAAGTGGTGAGGACCGGAGGCCACCCCCCCCCCCCCCCCTGGTCACCACCCCCTAATAAACCCCCACACACATTATTTTTTTTACACATCCCCACCAAACCCAAAAACAAAAAAAACACCTTCCCACCACCGCCCCTCCCCCATTTACAACACACCCAAGAAAATAAAAAAAAAAAAAAAAAAAGAGAGAAATATAATAAAAAAAAAAAAAAAAATCACAAAATATCCCCCAAAAAAAAAAAAAAAAAATACCTTTTACAATTACTTGAAGAACATTGAACACTGTATAAAAGTCCTAAAAATAGATGTATTTTAGGAAATATATGCGCTGTAATGTACCAAAAACTAGCAACATGAATTATGATGTAGAAGGAGATGTTTCGCTCATCGCCATGGGGCACCAAGAATAGACAGTCATGTTTGCTAGAATGAAAGATATGAAGAGAAAGTGTTGAAAGTTCCGTTAGTGTACGGTAGGTTGGAAATGGAATAGAAGTGTTGAAAATTGAGCGAAAGGGCATGGGTAAAGTAGTTCTCGAACCAAGGACGTTATCATTGCCAAACATCACTTAACAATTAGAGTATGTAACATGAATTATGTTAATATCAAAATTCCTCTCCTCTCCCTTTCGTTGCTAGCTTTTTGCTACTAAGCCAATGAAAAATTTAACAGTGCTCCATCGTAAAGGCCCCGGGGCTACAGTTCGTAGGCTTCTCATTTCACGTTTTTGGAGTGCAATAGTCGGTAAGTATTGGACCGATAACTCTAAATTTTTAAATCTAAGCTTGCACAGATGGTGCAAACAAGAAATGGGAAGCTCACTGATGCTCGATAAACGGATTTTGTATGAGACGAGGACACCGAACTGTTTCACCTTAGGCTTTGTGCACAAATTACGTAACGCAAAAAAAACGGGATTTTGCACCCCCTCCCTCCCCTATGTAACAATAAGTAACACGTGACCAGACTCCCCCCCTTTAATTACGTAACGCTCACGGACCTCCTCCCTCCTATTTCTCAATTCTTATAAAAACATCACAAAAACTGTTATTGTTGTTGCTTTTATGTTTAATTCTCATTTGATTCAAAATTGTAGTATCCAGACAACAGTTCAATCATTTTATTTGTGTAACTTAAAATTGATAAAGATTGCAAACATCAGTCCACTTATTTCATTAAAGTAACTTAGCCTCGGCTTTTTTTTGCACCGATATTTCACCATGGTCAATACCGTGTGAAAAATGGAAATACTCATGTTGGTGCATCAAATTTAACGCCACTTGATGGAAACAGTTCAAATTTATTTCCTATACTTTTTTAGGCTATGGTGAAATTTTTATTACGCTACCTAAATTTTTCACAGAAGTACGTATTTTAGAAATTGGTATGTCCAAAAATGACTTTTTTTACATGTGTTATCAAATCTTCAAATTTATTAACCATACGAACATGAAATTTTGTTCACATGAGGTTAATACATTAGTTATAGGGCTGTCAAAAATTCAGTCAAAAATGTTTCTAGTAGACAAAGTTACAGGAGTTTGAACGTGACGTTTTTTGGAAGCAAAATTTTGCTCGGCTTTTTTTTGCTACTGAGTATACAACTTTTTATTTTATTTGAATTTCCATGACATAATCTTTTGAAAAGTAACTAAAAGTTTTTATTATTTCAATGGTTTTAATATAAATAACAATATATTCATATATATTTTTTGTTACAATTCCACCGCTTTGGTCGAGTCAATGAAAAGGTGCATTGCTTCCAAAAATCTTATTTTTTGTTTTAACAATAAGTGCTTTTTGTTTCCAATAGAAGCCTCCTTTGTAGCGCTTTTAGAAACAACAATATTTATCGTTGGTTCAAAAGTAAAATCGGTATAGTTTGAATGAATAAAAATTATGGGTAAACCGTGAGTCAACAATAATATTTGTTGTAGCTCTACAGAACAATGCATTTCTCAGCGTGTAGATGTACCATTTATGGAAAATTGCGCCAATTGGGGATGCAAATCGTCATAAGATACATTTCGTTTAGTAGATCATATTTAAATAGTACGTCTCCATTTATCGAAGCTTTAGAATTTGGTCTGAAATAAAAAGATAGACATAATTAATTTTCCCTAAAATTGGTTATTTTGTTACGTAACGATTTTAAAAACCCCCCTACCCCATATGTCACAATAAGTAACGGTTTCTCAACCCCCCTCCCTCCCCTTCATGCGTTACGTAATTTGTACATAAAGCCTTAGTGAAGTGTCGCATTCCGGATGAAAATTGCGCAAAACTTTTCTAAAGGAGCTATCTAACAATGAGAGACTTTCTAGTAAACAATTCTCTTTCGTTAATAACTCAGTTATCCCTACATTTTGCGTCGAACATGATCTAATATGGTTGTCCGTACCATGATCTCTCTATCTCTGAATATAAATCGGTTGAAATTATTATAATTACATCGTAATGAATGAAGAAAAAAAACGAAAGTTTTGCTAGAAACAATGGTTTCAAACTTTTTGAAAAATGTTACTGGATGAATTTGCTTAAAATACTCTTTATTTGCTTTTAATTTCCAAATGAAAGGGGCACCTTAATGGAAAATGAAGTAATCGCCCGAATAAAATATCACATACAATGTGTTAACAGTGTCTTACGATTATAGAGGAGTGAGCCACCCTGATGAAATATCACAAATCGTATGTCAACAATTTTGGATTTCTTTTATTTTTTTTACCAAAAGTACTATCTTAATAGAAACAAGTAAACCACTCCAATGAAATATCACAGATGAAATGTTAACAATACAATCAAAACGAAACCTGTAATGTTTCATCAAACTACAAACTGACAAAATTTCTTCCAAGCAAAGTTGTGTAAGTTTTATGTACGAACGTACTTTTTTCTCTCACAACCGAAGCGCATGTACCACAGCAAGCAGATAGCAACGTACTTTTATTACTCGGAAATTAAGAAAATATATACAAAAATCTTTTGTTTCACTTCCATTTTAATTGTTGACAGTGTCCTACGATGGTATAGGAGATGTTAAATTACATATGTCCTTAATATCCCATTCAAGTTCTATTTTTTTTTGGTTTTTTGTTATTAATTTTTCGACAAAAACGACATCCTTTAAGGAAAGCAATTTAACCACCCTGATGAAATATCACATATAAAATGTTAACAATGATCTACGATGACACAGGAGATGTGTAAATACTATTGTCTTCACTATTCCATTCAAATTCTCACTTAATTTTCAAAGGTCCACCCTAATAGAATAAAAGTGAGCAAACCCAAATGAAATATCATGAATCTAATACAGACAATGGCTTACGATTATGAAAGAGGTGATAAAATAATATTGCTTGCAATATTTTTTAATTTTCGACAAAAGGGACCACTCTTATGAAAAAAAAAGTAGGCCACCCTAACATAATATCACATATTATATGCTCACAGTGCCTAATGATTATTTAATAGATGTTTAAATACTGTTATCTTCTATATTCTATTCTAATTCAATTTTTTTTAAATTTTTCATCAAAAAGGACCACCCTAGTGGAAAATAAGCGAACCACCGTAATGAAATTTCACATATAATATGCTAGCAGTTGCCAACGATGATATAAGATATGTTTCAATACTATTGCCATGAATATCTCAGCAGTTGAACTCAAATCAGTCATGTAAAATTGAGTTCACACCCCCATCTAAAAAAATTGGTCCCAGAGTGTCGATTTTTTTCAATTTTTTTTTTCGAGCTAACAGTTCTCGACGTTTCATGCATTTTTAAGACATTTGGCATAAAAAAAAAATACTTCAATACTTCAGATATTATGATAAAGCTTTTGTTTTCCAATTTATTGTCCTTTTTGTAATATACACGCAAACAAATACGTAGTTATACCAATACAAAAGAGGAATCAATTCAACTAAAATTTTGGTATAAATATGGACCAATAAAACCATTTCATTGAAATAAAACTTCATGCTTTATAGAACTGAAGTCGTGTTTTATTGTTATTTCAACAATTACCGCACCATATTCCCCCCAGCAGAACGGCGTTTCGGAACGCAAGAATCGGACTTTGCAGGAGTTGGCATCGTGCATGTGGTTGGATGCTGGACTCGGGAAGAAATATTGGGGAGAGGCAGTCATAATGGCAGCTTATTTGCAAAATAGTCTTCTGTCGGAAGTTGTACTGTTTTTCCAGTTATCTGCAAAGAGAATAGCTCGTTGATAATCTGGTTTACAAATTATAATATATTATGTTTGTTGCGAATGACAACAAACGGACAGGGGGTTTCTTCCGTAATAATAATATCCGAACCCGGTCTTGAGGGTTTCATAGAGATATTATAATTTTCCTGTAAATAGTTTCATATTTTTAGATTGTTTATAAGTGTGCTTGTGTATCGTCTATAGATATAAGTGCGTGTAATACTAAATTCTATTTTAAGTCGTGGATCAATTGGTGGAGGTGTAGGTTCTAGATGTAAGTTTAGCTCATAATATGGTATATGTTTATGTTGCATGTGTACTTACGTTTAGTCCCCTTACTGTAGATTTATAATATAAGTAGTTTTAAGAACAGGTTGTTTATTTGCTGTAAATAATTTCTTTAGCATTAGATAAGAAGAAATTCTATTTGTTTCTCGGTTGCTTACCACGATTCTAGATTCTCTAAGATAAGATTTAGGTTAGACTGCACGTAAATCTTAAATCCCTCTAGAGTTGTAAGATCTTAGAATTAGGATAGTTATAAGTTCACTGTTGGTTTCAGGTTCATATACTCACTTAGCATTAGATAATAACTAGCATTAAGTTTATATATTAATTAAGTTATCACTAATATTCGCTACTAATCCTGTACACTTTCAATCACCTTTTGTTCTTTTTGTCCCATCTCTTATCGGCCGATGACATACTGCTATCAAATTATTGTTGTCAGGAAGGCGTCACAAACGTCAGCATTAGAGTTGTTCTCGCTCTTCTTGCTCGATCAACCGAGGGGCCTTCTGGATAGTGGAGATGCGCATGTTATATATATAAATATATATATATATATATATATATATATATATATATATATATATATATATATATATATATATATATATATATATATATATATATATATATATATATATATATATATATATGTATATATATATATATATATATATATATATATATATATATATATATATATATATATATATATATATATATATATATATATATATATATATATATATATATATATATATATATATATATATATATATATATATATATATATATATATATATATATATATATATATATATATATATATATATATATATATATATATATATATATATATATATATATATATATATATATATATATATATATATATATATATATATATATATATATATATATATATATATATATATATATATATATATATATATATATATATATATATATATATATATATATATATATATATATATATATATATATATATATATATATATATATATATATATATATATATATATATATATATATATATATATATATATATATATATATATATATATATATATATATATATATATATATATATATATATATATATATATATATATATATATATATATATATATATATATATATATATACATATATATACAGCGATTCCACGGGAGAAGAATAGAGTTGAAAAAAAAGTTGTCCGATTTTGCTCAAAATCGCTAGGTATGTTCTTCATCGAAAATAATTAGACCCGTATTTTTTATTTTTTTATTTGCATGACCATGTTCGATATAGGGTTGCCAGAAAAATCGACATTTTTCGAAATTTTTTTTTTTTAAAATCATAACTTCTGAACCGCTGGATCGATTTGCAATGTTTTTTATGAATAGAAAGCTTTTTACTATTTGTTTTTACTAATAATATTGGTTAAAATAATTAATTTGCTCAAATTTGCTAAAATGTTCAAAATATTCGTTTTTAATGATTTTTGAAATGTTGGACCACGACGACTATTTTTTTATATTTTTTTATAAAAATTCAAACATTTTTACATATCGTTTCAAAAAATTGGAAATGTTCATCGTGCAAATTTTTAGTTACATTTTTTTTTAAATTTCAAGTTTTTTTGCCTATACACACATGGAATGAGCATCATTTTCCATCACTTCAAAATAACTGCGGGAATCATTTCATTGAAGTTATCAAACTTATTCCTAATAAATTCATGATAACCATGTTTACAAATCTAGTTTTATTTGTGAAGTAATGTACACATCAAAAGTAGGGGAGGCTGGTCCAACTCTGACCCCATTAAATGTAAGAACTATAAATCAGCCTCAAATTGTTTAAAAGCAGAGACCAACATTGCTAGGGTTTACTCAGCCATGGTTTACGCTATAACTGGAACCACAATGCTCCGTTAGCGTCCAAATTCAGCATGAGTGCTCATAAGGATTGCAGAGGCACTCATGCCGAATTTGAGTTGTAGCGTAAACCACGACTGAGTAAACTTAACTCATATTTTGAATTATTCCACATTAGGGTCGTTTTGAGTGAACCGAACTGAAACCTTACTGAAGAAACGTTTTATACAATGAAGCACGAATGCTCAAATTGACATGTTTGGAGTAATAGTTACAGGAAACTTACTCCTTAACTATATGGTTATGCAGCGGAAAGGAGAATAAAGTTGGATAAAAGCTGTTCCTACATTTGTAATACCTGCTATTGCAGACTTTATCGCTTTATCAAGAAAGAAAACGAGCCAGCAACTCCAAGTGCAGATAATCTAGAATGTGAAAATCAAGAACTCACCGTTTCTGAACCATCGAAACTTGATGATCTCGCCATTGCGGGACCATCTGGCACCAATAATTTCGCCGTGGACGGACCATCTAGAGTGAACAATTTCGCCGCACCAGCAAACATCAATAATGGTGGTTTCGAAATAATCGATCCCAATGCCGCTAGATCATCGGAAATTGACGCTGTTCCTAGTGTTGGTAAGTAGAATAATCTCTTCTTTTTGTTCATTCAGACGTCATGATTTGCTACGTTATACAAGTTGTACTCGATTATTCAGAAAATTGAAAAAATATCAGTTCCGTATAATCTTACCTAATCTGACCTGGTAGCTCAATTTGTGGAGCAGTTGCCTATTATACAAGAAAATAGATACTTCAAATAATCGAATACAATCTGTATTACATTATATAAATTAAAATGTTCCTAACTAATTGTGATATTTTTCCATCTTGTTTTCAGAATCTTTGTTTTCATTGGAATCAACGAGTGCTGAGTCAATTGGTAGCGCTGCTGCCCAGAAACCCGGAGACGGTCAGGAAATTCTTCCACAGATGAAGGCAAAATTTGATGAAACATCTGACAGAAACGATCGATATAGGATTCTAACTTATCTCCCCAAATCCTGGACTGCATACAAAATTATGCAAGAATTCGGTGTTTCGCAACGAACTGCTCAACGTGCAAAGGAATTACAGATTGAAAAAGGTTTTATGAGCACACCAGAGACCAGAGTAAATATGTTATCTTTGAGCGATGATATTCCTGGTGCAGTTGAAAACCGGAATATAGCAGTCGCGCCAATCGATTTTACTCCCGTTCTATGAATTCAAACAGTGGCGCATCTAGTGCGCTGTATAGCGCATCAGACGCGCCATACAGCGCACTAGATGCGCCATTGTTTGGACTTATGGAACGGGAGTAAAATCGATTGGCGCGACTGCTATATTCCGGTTTTCAACTGCACCAGGAATACTCTAACTGTAGTTATGGACTTTTATAATAGTGACAAGATAAGCAGAGTATATCCTGGGAAAAGAGATTTCGTTATTGAAAATATGGCAGAAGAAAAAGTGCATGTACAGTGCAGGTTACTTTTATGTAACCTTCGTGAAATTTATTTAATTTTCAAAGAGCAATATTCTACTTTTAAAGTTGTAAAATTGTATTCTGGCTGGTTCAAATGGAACGCATACTGTCTGCGTATGCATTTATCATCAGAATGTTAAATTATTATTTAAAACCCTTAAGGATAAGAAACTTATTCCTAACCATTTAAAAACGTATCATGACTTGTTTTTTAAAATACTATGTGAAAATCCTACAGAGAAATGTTGGCTGGAAGCCTGTGATCATTGCCTGGGTACGCAGACACTGGAGAATGACCTGATGAATTTTCTTGAAAATATCGATTCCTTAGAATTTAAGCAATGGAAGCAAGCAGATCGTTGTCATCTAAATTCAATGCGAATGGATGCAGAAGAGTTTGTGGAAACATTTTTAGAAAAATTAAGCGAATTATCTCCGCATAATTTTATTGCAGAGCAACAAGGTAACTACTTAAAATAACTTAAAATTAATTTGGAAGCAACTGACTGCATTATAATTGCTGACTTCTCTGAAAATTACTCTTTTGTTATTCAGGACGCTATACAAGGTTTTCATTGGGCAAACGCTCAATGCACAATCCATCCTTTTGCCATATATTATAAGGATGAAGCACAAAATTTAAAGTTTACAAGCTTTATAGCAATCGCAGAATTTACTAAACATAACCATGTTGCCGTTCGGCTGTTTATAACAAATTGTGTGAATTTCATTAAAAAAAAAGCTACCTCACCTGAAAAATATCCATTTTTTTTCTGATGGATCAGGCAGTCAATACAAAAATAAGATGACTGCTTTCAATGTGTGCCACATGTACAAGGACTTCGGTCTTAATGCAGAGTGGAACTTTTTTGCCACTTGCCATGGAAAAGGGCCTTGTGACGCTTTAGGAGGTGTTCTAAAGCGAAACGCTTCAAAAGCAAGTTTACAAGGCCATCATATTACAACTGCATACGAACTTTACTCTTGGGCTGTTTCTAAAGTAGATTCCAAAATATATTACGAGTTTTTCTCGGAAAAAGATTACAATGCAATGGAAAAGAAAATAAAGAACCCTTATACTCGTGTAAAACAAATCCCTGGGACACAATCATTTCATTACTTTAAGCCACAAAGTGAAAATTACATTATCGTTAAACGGTTTTCGTTTTCAGATGAAGAAAAGTGCGTTACATTGTAAGAATTTTGCTATGTAATATTTTTTTTGATGAATCAAAATCATTAAATAATCAAATTAAATGCTGAGTTTTAATTGAAGGTAATCTGAGAAAACCTTTGCTTGTAGTCTAAAGCTTTGAGATTTGAGCTCCAATTCCTTAATATAGCGGAGCCTGGTCCAATCCCGACCCTGTGGCCAATTCCGACCGCCCAAGATTCTCTCAGACAGCGCTTGTTGCCAAATTTGGAAAATGATGCTCATTCCATGTGTGTATGGGCAAAAAACTTGAAATTTTCAAAAAAAATTAACTCAAAAACGGCTCGATGAACATTTGAGATTTTTTGATATGTTATGTAAAAATGTTTGAATTTTGATAAAAAAAAATAAAAATAAATAGTCTTTGTGGTCCAACATTTCGAAAATCATAAAAAACAAATACTTTGACCACTTTAGCAAATTTAAGTACATTAATTATTTTAATCAATATTTTTAATAAAAACTAAAAGTAATGAGCTTTCTATTCATAGAAAGACATTGCAAATCGACCCAGTGGTTCAGAAGTTATAATTTTTTAAAAATAAATTTTTTTGAAAAATGTCGATTTTTCTGGTAACCCTATATCGAACATGGTCATCCTAATAAAAAAATAAAAAAATACGGGTCTTATTATTTTCGATGAAGAACATACCTAGCGATTTTGAGCAAAATCGGACAACTTTTTTTTTCAACTCTATTCTTTTCCCGTGGAATCGCAGTATGGTGGTGAAAATTGTTGATATTCGCGCTTAATTTTACCCTCGAAATGGTAGTTTCTACTGCGGTTTTTTTTTTGCATGTATGTATTATGAAGGCCTGTCTCATATTCCTTACATTTCTCCCTTATTCGCCGCACGATGACATTAATGGTTGTCAACATATACTACAGTTATATGTATAGTAAAATAGATATAAGTTGATGCCCCATACGTATTCTTGCAATTAGATGAATCATTTTTTGATCATTGTAGAATAATCTCAAGATTAAATAGGACAATTACGCCACAACAATTTTAGGAAATGCTGAAGAACCTCCCTTCTCCTTGACACGTATTTTAGTTTTTATTATTTTGTATGGCTTGTCACACTTTTTATGAACCCCGGTTCTCTAGAAACGTAACGTTATTTGTTCCAATCCTACACTAAATCTAAGAAAAAAAAAAAGTTTCTCATCAGAAAACACGAACACCTGATCTGCGCGCCGCGAAAGTATCAGTTTGGCTCTGTCCAGCCTCTTCTTCGTTGTTACCGTAACGCCATGAACCTTGCGTTTCTTGTACGGCTTGTATCCTAGGCGAGCGTGTAGATCAGACGTGCTACAGAATATTGCCAGTGGCTAAAAAAGTTTACCGGGAAAAAAGCCATTGCACGTTACGCTTTGGGCAACTGTAAGGTGCACTTACCTTCCTTCATGCTCGAGCGTAAAGCTTTATGTTGGTAACGTCTGACAGCTGTCTAACATTGCTAAACTCTAACCACATGCAGCCTCCAATAAATAAAGTCGAACCAATATTATACATGCATTGCTCATATGGAAGATCGACAAGTTCTATGTTGGCTATGTGGCTTTTTAATGCTATTAGTCTTATTTGGTCGAATATGTAATTTGATATGGTTATGTGAGCTATTTACATCGCGGGTGCGACTCTATCGCTAGGTCTAGTTCTTACATAGATAAATAATAGATTACTTTTTCATTTTTCACGTTTTTACACAAGCTACTAACGAATGAAGAATTAAATGAAGAAACACATTCGATGATTATGATTATGTAAACCTTTATCTTTATTTGGCTTGATTTGTCTGCATTGTTCTAGAATAACAACCTGTACCATAATATATTTAACACATAAATACATATTTATATATATTTGATTTTACTACTCTAAGAAAACTTTATTAGTAGGAACTTTAAGAAAAATTTTATTTGTGATATCCTTGAAAATGTAACCAAATGTATCTTCATAGGCTCCGCACAACTCCTTGAACATCAGTCGCCAATTTTCATTTAAGATCCTATTCATAGTTTCTCCTAAAATAAAACAAAACATGTTTTTAGTAACTTTCTGCAACTTTCAAATGTTCATCGCTTACCTAATAGTTTTTCCCCGTTGAATAGGTTATCGAAACGCAATGACATAAATTGGGGCTCTTCAAATTTCACGTTGTATTTTTTTATGCGCAAGTATGTTGCATCTTTAATTTTTACCAGTTCACCAAACGCTTCGTGTTTTGTTCGTAGTCCATGAATCGTTACATTTGAAATACCTTGACCAACCACCGGCAACAACAGAACACGTCCGTCCATTTTGTAATCTCCGTAAAACTCCAAAAAGGGTGTGTAAGATTCAGCTGTTATGATGTAATTATCGTTATCGAAGCTGAAATTATTTAATATACCGATAAAATGAGAGCGAATATATAATCAATACGTACTTGAAAATGGTTAAAAATGAGTCCCCTAAGTGGTTTAATCTGACGTTTTTAAATTCTTGTTTTAGGTTAATCGATGACTGGGCTCCTTGTTCTATCAATAGTGAGTTAATAAGAAGAGGGTCAATGGGCAGAATTCCAAATTCAGGCATTCCGCTCTTCATAAATTTTAGCGCTCCATTAATAGCATTGACCATACAGTTCGAATCTTTCCACTTGCACCGTTGGAACGAAGAAGCTGTTGGATAAACAATAGTTATTTTTTTATATGTTAGGTATTTTTAGGTATAAAAGTATCTGGGATAGCCAAATAGACCATAAACTCCAAACTAGACATTTAAAGCTTGAATTTATAGCTTTTGTAGTTAAATATGTCGTATAATTTCTTCTTGGTAAACGTTGAAAATTCCCGACGTGATCATCAAAAAGCTGATAACTATTAATTCGGAATGATTTTTGGCATTTTGTATGTGAGAGCGTGAAAATGAATGAAAATCTCAAGTGTGGGAATTACTAACAAATTTCGCACATTAAGAATAAGATTTGAGAATGGTTTTGCGAACTCTGGTTTTTGATGCCGGAAGTTTTTGAGTTTCACGGTTTAAATATAATCTACGAATAAAAAATAAAAAAAAAATGCCATAAAGAAAAATAGATGCATAATAATATTCACTCTATGATATACCGCAGAGCAAAACTACAAAAACAGTCACAACTCATGTTGATGTTATCTGTTCACAAATCGGACAGATTTGCGGCAATTTTTCGCTCTAATCCAGATCCAGTATAAGAGTCAAATCTGTTTGTGTTTTTTTTCTTTGTTCATTAGTTTGTGTTTGTTTTGTTCCGGCATTTTGAGGAGTCTCATCGTTGCCCAATGGTAACCACAACCGGCTTCAAGTCTTACTAAAATAGTATTAAGTCACTCATTTTATCAAAAAGCAATGCACTGTCGGCTGCGTAAAGCTAACGCGATTGAGCCTCAAAGAAATTAACTAGATAAAAAAATGATGCTGATCCAGAACCGTTCCTGAGTGTACAGGAACAGATTACTAGAGTTGGTACTTATTATCAATAATTTAGGGTTTACTCCATTAACCGTGATATGCGTAAACTAAGTTTTATTTATGTATTGCCCTTTGCGCCGAAAATTTTACTATAATTTCAGCGCCATCCTTCGCGCCGCTTTGGTGGTTTGTTTAATCAGTTTGATCTCATTGCAGTGATTTTCGTGCCAAACTGGATTGCTTGATCCCGATGAAGGTGACTGCTGGAAGCTGGAGCAATTCAAGTTACGTAACATAGACATGCTGATTGGAGCAGGAATTGTTTTTAAATTCATGAAGCCGGACTACATCACAATCGAAGACAGATTGCCTGAGCTACGAGAGCCGCAGATGAGTTGGCTGGTTGCAGGCGCAATGCAACCACCAGACACCTCGACCGAGGATCTTCGGTACTCACAAGTAGCATCGACCCAAACCATGGAGGAATAGATGCACAAATTTTGGAAAATCAAAGAGATTTCGAATGCATCATCGAACTCGACTGATAAACAACGATGTGAAGACCATTTTGCGGCAACGCACCTCCGTGACGGTGACGGTAGGTTCGTAGACAGACTTCCGTTAAAGGACAACGTACACCAGTTGAATAGCTGTAGGTTGCTAGCCTTGAAGCAATTTTACCGACTTCAACGCTGTCCCGAACTGAAGATCCAATTCGTGGATTTTATTCGGGAATACCAGAAGCTCGGTCATTGCCGAGAGGTCAACAAGACGAACGACGACCCGAAGTTGCAAATATACTATTTGCCTCATCATGCCGTGCTCCGACCGAGCAATTTACAACCAAGTGGAGATTTGTTTTCGGCACCAGCGCAAAATCATCCTATGGAAATCTTTTTCATAACGACGTACTACTGATGGGACTGGTGGTACAGAGCGAGTTTGTTCTTCTAAGATTCTGGATTCAAAAGCACGTCTTCACGGCAGACTTAACGAAAATGAACCGTCACATATGGCTGTATACGGACGACACCCACTACCTGAGGATATTTTCACGTTTTTGTGTGTCTGTCAACAGAGGCCATCTTTCTGGAGTTGGTGTCTGGCAGCCAGGATAATCAAAAAGGACTGCTATGTGGACGACGTATTGTAGGGTGCCAATACACTCGATGATGCACTGGAAGCGCAGCGCCAGTTGAAGACGATGTTGGGAGAAGCACGATTCCCAAATCACAAATAGGGTGATCGGAAGAATTCGTTGAAACCATTCCACATGAGGATCGAGAAACCCCGAAGCCCTTGAAAGATAGCAATATCAATCAATCCATTGTCTACTCTGGGATCTGACATCTGACGAGTATCTACTCGCTGGAGAACAGGATTTAGCCACATCAAAGAACCAACCGGCGACACTTCGAAGAATCTACTCCGAAGTGGCGAAGCTATTCGACCTCCTGGGTTTGTTTTCGCCATCCGTCGTGCTGGTTTAATTGCTGGTGACTGGGACTGGACTGGGACGATCCTGTTGACGATACCAGCAGTCAGAAGTGGAACGAGCTTCTATGCAACATCGTTTCGTGACGTCTATTTGCAATTGATCTGAACTGTGATGGAACAGTCCCAAGATTATCAACAAGTCGACTACCGAAGTGGGGCCGTTTCAATAAATCGCCGACAGTGAGCTGCCTGTACCAAAGGTTTCGTCAGTGAAGACGACTGCAATCATCGATCAACCGCTACCAGTCTTTCGGAAATTCGATTCTCTCCGAAAGCTACAACGAATCATTACATGGCTTCTTCGTTTCGTGTTCAACCTGAGGAAGCAAGCAATAGAACGTGTGTTGAAGAAATGTTTGACCATCAATGAACTTCGCCAATCCTTGTTGGTAACTATTTGGGTGGTGCAATACGTCAAACTGGGTGACGAGATCCAGCGTCTTCAATCAAACGTACCATAAGAGCGAATCGGACCGCTCAACCCAATCTATGCCGATAACAACCTGCGTGTGGGTGGGTGCCTTATGCCTTCGCGTCTACCTGACGAATCAAAGCATCAGCTCACGTTGCCTCACGCGAGCCCATTGATAGAGTTGCTGATACGAACGATGCACATCGAGCAGCTTCACGCTGGACCTAGTGGAATGCTACTGACAATGTGACAACGGTTCTGAATGCCGAATGCCAGATCAACAATACAAAAGGTCACCATTATGCTGGACTCGTTGTTGTGAAGCAGGGGTCCTACCTACCGAAGCAGATAAAGGAATAAATTGCCGTTTTTGTGTGTCTTTCAACAGAGGCCATCTTTCTGGAGTTGGTGTCTGGACTGACGACCAACGCTTTCATCGCAGCGCTTCGACGGTTCATTGGCCAATATGGAGTACCACCAGAAATCCTTTCGGAATATGGTACAAATTTTCACGGTGCCAAGAATGATTGCACGAACTGTATGAGCTATTCCACTGAGAACCCGAAGTCGACCGCATCATCAAGTATTACCAGATCAAGGAGATTGATTAGCACTTTATTCTGCCCGGTGCTCCCGAGTTTGGCGGCCTGTGTGAGGTAGCCGTACAATCGACGAAGACGCACCTGAAACGAATAGTAGCAAATTCATTACTTAGTTTTGAGGAAATGACTACTGTGTTATGGGAGATATAAACAGTGTTGAATTCTGGTCCACTGTTTGCCGTTTCCACTTATCCTGAGGTTATAACGCAAGCCCATTTCTTCATCGGTTGTTCAATGAACGTGATACCTGAGCCATCAAAAAACGAAGCAAAAATCAGTCGGCTGTTCTGCTGGCAGCATTGTCAGCTCATGTGCGAACACTTCTGGCGAGCCTGATCCAGAGAGTATTTGATGAGTCTGCAACCTCGGAAAAATAATTGAAGGGACGGTTTACAGACGTCTAATCACGAAACTGTATAGTATGTACTACCAACAGAGGATAACCCTTTAAGTGGCGAACCAGCCCAGGAGGCTGAAAGCCACTCTAATAAAGATATTAAATTAGAGGATAACCAACGCCTACTTGACGACAACACGAGGAATTAATAGAAACGCAACGTTCAAATGAGGCCGGTGTGTGTTGCGTCCAAGCCGCAAGAAGGACCGAGAACCGAATCGAGAACAAAATATGCCCACCCCATTGGCAACGAACATCGCTCACAGCAGCCGACCGGTGGATGAACAAGACCGGTACGACGAAGGAAGAACGGAAGAACGGTTATAAAATAAAGACGCGCTGTGAGCATGACCATGAGCATAATGGACCGTCTGAGGTTGCCACTCCGTTATTGCAAGATCAGCTAACCAACATACATCGTCAATGTGTAAAAACTGATGATCCCAAACTAAGGCAATGCCGGTGCTGGCCCCGTCCGAACAGAAGAACAGAAGAGGCGATGAGCTACCTCCTCCGCTATAAAATAAGCGCTGTGCAGCATTATTACAGGCTTGACCGAACAGCCGATTAGGAAGGAGAAAAACTAAGAAGTCAAAACGACCCGAAAAAAAACAGCCACCCATCAATAAATTTGCAGTAGAAAGAGGAATAGGAATATAGGAGTTAAGAGAATTTTCGACTTCCTTGTTTTTCTACTAAACCTGATCGAACTTGCCCATTAAAGAGGATTTCACACGCTCACCCGATTGAAATTCCACATTCCCACTATACAGTCTACACCCATGGAATCCACACCAAACAACCCTCTTTTCAATGAGCCTTCGCCTGCTCACAACATACAGCAACCGTACGGGTCGTTGTCATTTTTCCCCCCCAAAACACAAAAAAACTTTTTTAATTCGTCCCTGGGCATTGGAAAAACCTTGTGGTAGCTTAATAACTACCAGGTCCCAGGGCTTATCTGGATCTTTACCCAAACGGGAAAGATGCAAACCAGTGTTTCCAGGGGTGATGTGGACCAGAAGTGCATTTGAATCCACTAGTAGTAGCATATTAACTTTTAATTCGACACCTTTCATTATTTTCATACAACCTAGAATTTGCATAATTTCAATTATATTACTGCTATTTAAAGAATCGTTTATTAATTTCAATTCTTTTATTATAACTGAGTTTTATTATGGGCCTGCACTTTTCTGGAAAGCATCACCACACAGATTCTACGTTCGATTTGGCTGTTTTTGGCAGAGGAGCGAATATTTTTGTATACTTGTAGAACTAAAAAAAGAAACAATACAAGAATCAGGAAGGCTAGGCTTGGAGCCTGGTAGGTTCACAGTGGAAGCAAATCCGAGTCTCATGGCGACGCAACCTGGAACAGGATCAAGTAGCCGCCCAAGAAAGACCAACGTGGAAGAAGCACTTGCATACGACATTTATCATCTAAGCGGTATGTTCCCAACAAATCAAAAGTAATAACAACAGTGTGGGTAAGTAAATCATTTAAAATTTCCAAAACTACATACACATCATACATACAAGCATAACTATATATTAAAAGACCGCCCACAAATATCCATGTCCAACAGAGCAGTTTATTTTCCCGATGAATCTAGCGTCAAATACTGTTTGTTCCATTTGGGAGCGTAGCATAAGGGAGATAGCTGCAACATTGTCACACCTGTACTATATGAAATTGCGCAGATACCAAAAATTATACTGACAAGAATATCACTAACAATATAATGACACGGACAAGTACAGACTGGATACCTGGACAGACTGACTGAACTGGACAGACTGAACACCTGGACAACAAAACGCGTACACTGACTGATTTTGAATCCCAAAAATTGTCAAGAAGATTATGTGCGCTGATTTCGAAAACCCGGTGTTTATTTGGTCACCATAGACTAATCCTTCCGGCATAATCACTTGAAAATTTTCAAAAACCCACCCCGATCATTGCAATCCTATGGGGATAAAAAAATGCATGATTATTGTTTGAACTGCCCGTTGATTCAGTAAGGAATTGGGTGACGTTCCACCAGGTTGGTCGAGGCGGAAGTCAGGTAGGAGTAAGTGATGACATTCATCATGTCATTGTTATTTGGATGCTAATTTTAAAATACTGGGCTCTTTGTTTCACCTCATCTAGTTCAAGGGGGCCTGAACAAAATGGCCCGATTTGTTTCATGGTCACTTGAAGATGTGACATGACGGAACATTTTTAATATAAGCATAAAACATGAGTCGATATTGCATAAGTTGGTTGAGTTGCTATATTGAAAATATAATAACGCATGGTTAACAAATCCATTTGAAATTAAATTAATCATCTCGTTGTTCCCTAAACATGCTTAATTCCGATGTTCCTTCATTTTACATTCGTTGAACCATACCGAATAGCCATTTCGTTTTGATAATATCACTTTCTAATGACTATATATCGGTTTCTGTTTTGGTATACCGGAGTCAACAAGTAAGCTGGATCTGCAACATTGAACTTATCTCTTCAGGCACTTGAGAAGTGGCTGAGATCGAAGAGCAAGTTGGATGACAATAACTTGCGGTACCAGTGCAACAACAACCAATAGGAGAAGAAACAGATGAGAACTAATTCATACTTGAACTTATCAATTGCAATAATGTACTAATTACCAAACTATTATTCCGTTTTCGTTTCAGCAATCAAACGCGGCTCTCTCTCTCTCTCTCTCTCTTGCTTAACTTCTGCATCAATCTCTCGTTCCGTTTTCCATCTTTCACGAGAATTTCCTTCACTCCGACTATCCCCTATTTTCAACAGCCTCTTACTATCCGGTATCTTAAGCAGGATTCACTTGACCCCTGTGGTTATTATTCTGTGATACCAAATCTATACTTCTACACTGGTACTGTATGGACAGTGATTTTCAACGCTGGAGACTTGGCCCTATGACCCCCTTCTGTGCTTGAAAAGAAAAATGAAAATGAAAATGAAATCTTTTTCGCTAGCTATGTGACGAACGAAACCCCATATAACGAGAGGCCAAGCAAATTAGGCAAATGTTCAACGATATACAACTTTTTACAGAAAAAAGCTGCCCAAACCTTTTACCTTCCCATAATCCCTGAGCAGCCGGTTTACCACAAACCACGCAGAACTTAATTGACCCCCATGGGTTAAGGATGCTGTGATGCTCACTCCCCTTCCCCTCCCTGATGTATTATGGACGATGTGAAATTTCGCATCGGTGACTTGGCCCTCGACCCCCTTGTACATCACAAAATGAAAATGAAATGAAATGAACTTGAGTATTGGGTTAATTCGTGTAGCTAGTGACTAATTTCTGTCTAAAGTGTATTTGTTTATGTTTACTTTCAAGTGCTGTATCCAAACATTCTATTTGTTTTATTGCAAATTCGTCAAAATGTTCGCGAAAGAAGTGATCACCAGTTTGTTGCTCGCGCAGAAGAAGCCGAAAGAGATTGCCAAGGTGGTAGGGTGCCATTTGGCAACAGTTTACCGCATAAAAAAGTCCCTGCAGGATGGTCCTAACCAGCGGAAGCCGGAAAGCGGACGTCCACGCTTTGCACGCACGCCGAATGTGATCAAATCGGTCCGTGCAAAAATTGCTCGCAACCCGGTGCGTTCCATAAGAAAACTTGCAAAGGAAGCCAATATTTCGGAGAAATCCATACGGAGAATCATCAAAGAAGACCTGCATGCATCTTCCAGAGCCAGAGTGAAACGCCACTTGATTACGGACCGGGTCAAGGAACTACGAGTTACTTGTTCCAACAGATTGCTTTCCTTGTTGAAGAAGGAAAAAATGATAATCCTGTTCTCCGACGATAAGATTTTCAGCATCGATGCTGTGGCCAACAGCCGCACGGACCGGTTCATTTCACCGCAGAAAATGGAGAACGTTCCGGAAAAAGTGAAATTCAAATTTCAAACCAAACATCCGGCTATTGTCATGATGTTTGGCTTGGTAGCGTCCAACGGTTTGAAAATGCCGCCTGTTTTCATTGATGCTGGAGTTAAAATCAATACCGAAGTGTATATCGGTATTTTAAAGGACCAAGTGCTTCTCTGGGTGAAGGCCCTAGTGTGAAAACCCTGAAGTCAACCATAAAACGCATATGGCAGTCAATGTCGATGGACTACGTCCGAAAGGCATGCTCTGGCTTCCGGCGTCGGCTCGAAGATGTTATTAATAAAAATGGAGGACACATTGAATAAATTTGTTTAAAAGGACTTTATAAAGAAAACTGCACTCGAAAATGTTGATATTAGTTGAAAATGGGATTTGAAAGAAATAGAACAAATTTTCGCATTATTTTCTGCCGCACCCTGTATTTCGTGCACTGTATAGTTTGAATACTCTTCCGTACAGGTTTTTGACGTTCTGGTTTGTCCCAATTATTGGATCTTGGGAAACATCCAGCCAAGCCCTGCAAAGCACTTCGTTGTCTTGTTGCGTCCAATTCCATCGACGGGGTTTTAATGCACTCATTTTTTCACAACATATCACAATAAACGTGCTAAATTAGCAAATTACACTTTCAAATTGAAATGAAAGTCTTCATGATGAAGATGTTGCTTTAACGTTTCAACTTGTTTTGCTTGTTTTTCTTCAAATAGCAACGCTCGGCTCGGTTGGGTCGGGTTGTCAAATTTACGAACCGGCTGCTCACCGAGCGAGCAAATTGTCATTTTCCAACCCGGTTATCAACCACCGGTGCGGTGTTGAGTTATCTAACAGGGAAACAATTTACGGATATTACCGTATTGGGTGGTCTTCTTCCCCCCCCCCCCCCCCGCCCCTTTCTTTTTTATTATTTATTTTTTTTTAAAAGTTCCCCCCCCCCACAACCCCCCCCCCCAAACAACAAACAAAAACAACGTTTGAAACACCCCCCAAAAAAAACCCCCAACGCACAGTTTTTCGCATCTATTACCGGATACGGGCGACGATGATTTTAACTTTATGAGCCATATGTTGAAGCCGGCACAGTCTACGCTACCCGTAGAGAATAAGGAAGGAGATGTGTAGGGAAGATACTATTTAAAATTATTTATTTTAATTATTATTTTTCCTTCTAATGGTCGGTATCGTGTTCGAAAGAAATTTCTTTTTCTATCCCAAACCCATGTTAAATTCCGTTTACTGAAACGGAAAAGTAAAAAATCGAAAAGAAATTTCTGCAGCAGTATCCACCTGAAAAGGTCGGTATCGAGTTCGAAAGAAATTTCTTTTTCTATCTCAATCCCATGTTAAATTTCGTTGACCGAAACGGAAAAGTAAAGAATCGAAAAGAAATTTCTGCAGCAGTATCCACCTGAAACGAACGAAAAATAAAATTGGAATTTGTAAGGTTGCCACGCAAACTAATGGGAGCTGTCACTTTTACTTACGGAAAAATATTCCGCTCCATTATTCCGTAAGTGAATGTGACGTTTCGTTGCATGCCGATCAATTGTCAAAATTCCGCTTGGTAATATTGAACAAAATTCCGTAACCTCTCTACTTTTTAAGTCGATACTGGCCTAAAGGAACGAAAAATAAAATTGGAATTTGTAACGTTTCCATGCAAACTAATGGGAGCTGTCACTTTTACTTTCGGAAAAATATTCCGCTCGATTATCCCGTAAGTGAATGTGACGTTTCGTTGCATGCCGATCAATTGTCAAAATTCCGCTTGATAATATTGAACAAAATTCCGTAACCTCTCTACTTTTTAAGTCGATACTGGCCTAAAGTAAAGAATCGAAAAGGAATTTCGGCAGCAGTATCCACCTGAAAGGAACAACAAATAAAATTTGAATTTGTAAGGTTTCCACGCAAACTGATGGGAGCTGTCACTTTTACTTTCGGTAAAATATTCCGCTCGATTATTCCGTAAGTAAAGGTGACATTTCGATCCATGCAGATCAATTGTCAAAACTCCGCTTGGTAATATTGAACAAAATTCCGTAACCTCTCTACTTTTTAAGTCGATACTGGGCTTAACAATTCTAGCAATTATTAGTTTTCAAATTATCAAATTTAATGCGCATTGAATTTGCAAAATTATTTTAAATTTTTTTATACTTAAACACGTTTTTTTTCATAAAAAATCAATAAATACACTAATTCAAATCTAAAAAATGTTGTAAACTTTTATTAAGTGTAGTTTGAAAATTTTAAAATTAATATGAAGTGGTTAATTTTTTTTCAATTATGGAAGGATCATTATTACAAATAATTTGTTTGAATTATTATTTCTAATAATAATAATTTTATTTATCATTAGAAACGAATTAATTTAACAATCACATCATTTAAAATTTAACAATTTTAATACATGAATTTCGGGATTACATATAATATGCTTTTTTAATAATGAAATGTCAAACTATTCATTATTATTAATTAATATTATAATGTTATTTCTCAATACATCAATTTGTTTTTATTTATGTTGGGTTAATGAAAATAAAATTAATTTGGTTAATTGTTTATATTTTTTGAAACTATCAATTTTTAAATTTAAATTAAGGTGCTAAATTATGTTTTTCTTAAAATAAGGAAGGATTTCTTTTCAAAATTATTAGGTCGCAACTAAGTTCCCGCTGTTTACCAATAGATGGCGCCAGTAGTAAGTGCTGGTCGAATGTTGTACATCTCAAGCGTCATAAACCAATCTCAGACATATGGTAAACAAACCGCTTTGCCAAATCAGTGATTTTGGTTTAGTGTTATATATTTTGGTTGTTTGAAGATGTCTGATTTCGTGCCAAATAATCGTCATGTGCGCGAAGTGTTGATTTTATTATTATTATTTCAAATAAAGCATATTTTTTTAAAATTTATTTTGAACATTATTCATATTAAACTAATTTCGTTAATTTCTGATAACTTTTTATTTATTCTATAAACATTATTTTATAGTGGTGAACATGTTTATTTTTTTTTTACAGGTGTGTAGTGTGTGAAGTAATTTAGTATATGATTGGTAATTTTTTAATTTATTTGCAGTGAAAAGTATTAATTCAAAATGAAATTTTGTGTGAGGTAAAAACTATAGTATATGTGAAATTTGTACCGTGGTCGAACAAATAATGCAAATATTTTTTTGTGTATGTGAAATTTTAAATTTAGTAACATAAACTACCAACTACTAACTACTCTAGTATAAAATTTATGGGAAGATTATTTTTTAAATTTATTTTAATGATTATTGAAAAAATATTTAAGCTTACAACTTTTTATAAAAAAAAAATACGCTTTTGTTCAAAATAAATATTTAAACACTAAAGTGGTGGTGTCACTAATGGTGTCGTCGTCTAATTAGACAAATTTGAACTGTAATTGAGAATTCACATTGAACCTTACAAAAAATGTTAAATTTTTAAATTCTGTTCATCTGATTATGTTATAAGATTTAAAAACCTTTTTTTTTTTCTTCTTTTTGTAGATATCACAGTGGTAGCAGGCCCTATCGGTAAAATTCGCTTGTATGAGCCACTATTTAAAATCAACACACAGGCGATTGTAGGCTATGGTGCCCATGTAACTGTTTTTAGATGATGATTCAAATAATTATAATAAAATTGATTCGCGTTCATGTACTAAAAATGTTTTTGTTCATGTTGAGCTTTCATCAGTGTACTTTGAATTTTTATATCTTGTCTTATTCATAATAATTTGTATGTGCTAATGGTCTGTAAATGTATTTGATACTGTATGTATAGTTGTGTCCTGGATTAATGTGTATTTACCTAAAACGGTTCTATAAATGATCGGCTGTTGGATTTTCCGCGAATTAAAAACGAAGTGTGTATCAAATATTTTACTGTAAATAATTATTATATTTCTTACTAAATTCATTTCTTTTTCTGGTTCAAACGAATCAAGTTTACAGAGCCATTTTTTTACAGTGTTCATAAGTTTTTTTAAGACTTAAGTTAGAGGGGGTGATTACAACATACAAGTTTGGAGACACATGAGAAACCAAGAGTTACCAAGAGTCTCAAAGGAATAGATCCGTCGACCTTGAACTTTGTTTCCTTTAAAGTCGGTGTCAAGCAAAATAACAGGGATGTGGCCCTTTCCTGCGATTCGTGACCGGAAAGTATTCAGTTCCGCGAGTTCGATGATTCTCGGTCGAAGAAGGTTACTAAAATCACCCGGAATGGACCGGAACAGTGACAAACTGAACCTACAGATGACGAAGTGATATTACCGAATCTTAATAATAAACCTCGTCGCCGTTTTTTCTCCATACGAAACGAACCTCCGATGCCCCTCACCTTTGCTGCAATCTTCCCAGAACACACTGCCTGTTGCATTATGAGAGACCCCAAACCACTCGACCCAGTCGCGCCAGCTGTTTCCTGCCACCAAAGCCGTTCTTTTTCCTGTCATCAGAGTCGTTATGGCCCTGTGGGCGAGTTCGGTGGACGGGTTTCCCAACCTCTTCGCTCAGGCAAGTATTCATCTATTTGTAACAATTCTCTGCCTGATGAACTTTCGTGTTCCAGCATTTCTCCTGCTTCTATCGTGCCTATTTGCGATAGTTTCGGATGCGAAGGTGCTGCATTCCAGAATTCTTCCAAGCCTGAACCAACCGATATTCAACGACCTGCTGAGCTCTTCTATGGATGTAGCTGTTGTAATAGAATAAGCGACCACCAACTGTCATCTTGCTCTACATAGGAACGCACACTTGCTAGAAGCCCAAAGAAAGTCCCTATCCCTCTCATTACAGTCGAGCCCATCCTGCCAGCGAACAACTGCCGTTCTGGCCCTGCGTTTGAGTTGGGAGGCGGAATCTTCCAAACCCCTACCGCAGGCAAGTACGCTGCTTTTTCGAACGATTCGTTTCTTGATGGTTCTTCGGCTTTCAGTGCTTCGCATCAAACGTCATTTTCGGGCAATATGTCTAATCAACCGAGCTCACCGCCATCGGACCCGGGACGCCGGACGCCTAGCTCAGTCGAGCCGTCGCAGTTCACACATTCCTGTGCTAGCGATACGGTCTTTGATGCTGCCCGTCATAGCTCGAGTGCACCCCAAGTAAGTAATGTTGCACCTGCCTCTTCGAACATCCTCTTGTATTACCAAAACGTTGGTAGGATCAACAGCTGTCTCGCCGATTATCAGTTGGCCCTTAGTGACGGCTGCTATGACGTTTACGCGCTTTCCGAAACTTGGCTCAACGGAAACACTTCGTCGAATCAGTTATTTGACGACTCATATTCCGTTTATCGACAAGACCGCCTTCAGCCAGCAACAAAAGCACTGGAGGTGGTATATTGCTAGAAAATCGCTCAAGTTACAAATCTCGTGCGATATATCCTACTTCTGGCTCGAAAGGTGATCAATTATGGGTCGCAATCACCACTGCTGACGCAACACTCTACCTATGCGTCGTCTACATCCCTCTGGTTTGGGTAAACGACGAAACACTAATAGAAACGCATCTTGATTCGCTCAGCTGGATAGTCTTGAAATTGGGACCGAGAGACAACTTCATCATTGTGGGAGATTTTAACCTAAGCGCGATATCTTGGCAATGTAATTCTTAAGGTTCCTTTATCCCGAATACCTATCGTTCGTCGATTAACCTGGCGTCGCGAAAGTTGCTTGATGCATACAGCACGGCTGGACTCAGACAGTTGAATGGAATTGTCAATGAAAACAATCGCACGCTTGACCTTTGCTTCGTTAGCGAGGAACTATGCGAGGAATGTATGGTTATGCAGGCTCCGTCGCCACTCGTTAAAATCTGTTGGCACCATCCTCCTGTGCTTTTGCCCCATGATATGCCCTCAGCAAGTTATATGGAAGCGAATAATGATTACAAGCAACTCAATGATCGCCTGTTTAACGCCTTTTAGGACCGTTTGCAACGCCGCCTCAAGTCTAATCCACGTAGTTTCTGGCGTTATGTCAATGACCAAAGAAAGGAATCCGGACTGCCTTCTACAATGACTGATGGTACGCTAGAAGCTAATTCCACCACGGACATTGCCAACCTTTTCCGCTCTCAATTCAGCAGTGTTTTCACTAACGAACACCTCGACCCGCAGGATATAGGCGCCGCCATCAGAAATGTTCCTCGACTTTCTGCCCCTGGGCTGCAATTTGTCATCACCGACGATATGGTTATATCAGCAGGGAAAGAATTAAAATCATCCACTGGATCTGGTCCAGACAGCATCCCATTGCTTGTACTGAAACGTTGTGCGGATACACCTGCAACACCATTAGCAACTATATTTAACCTCTCCTTACTGGTGTATTCCCAAACTGCTGGAAACAGTCGTATGTTTTCCCAGTTCTCAAGAAAGGTAGTAAGCGAACCGTATCGAACTATCGAGGTATAGCTGCCTTGAGCGCTATTTCTAAGCTGTTTGAGGTGATCGTTCTCCAGAAGCTTGTTCAGTGCTACACACATTACATCTCAGTGGACCAGCACGGATTTTTACCAAAACGCTCAACGACAACCAACTTGACATGCTTCACATCGTTTGTGATACGCCAGATAGAGAAAGGACAACAGATAGACGCTATCTACACTGACTTATCTGCAGCGTTCGATGAAATGAATCATCAAATCGCAGTAGCTAAATTTGACAAACTAGGTATGAATAACAATTTGGTTATCTGGCTCCATTCATACTTGACCGGTCGAAGTATGTCCGTCAACATCGGTGACTACGTTTCGTCATCCTTTCTGGTTTGTTCCGGTTTGCAGTCACTTGGGGCCGTTTTTGTTCTTGCTCTATATGAACGATGTCAATTTCACCCTACACTGCTTAAAACTTTCATACGCCGATGATCCTAAGCTTTACTGCACGGTTAAGAAGCCTCATGACGCGCTATTCCTGGAACAACAACTGGAAGCTTTCGCTGAATGGTGTCATATCAACCGAATGTCACTGAACGTGTCCAAATGCTCAGTTCTATCATTTGGCTGGACACACTCACTTTTCCACTTCAACTATGCATTGGAGGGTACACGACTACAGCGCGTATCGACAGTAAAGGACTTGGGGATCCTAATTGATACCAAATGCAGGATGCAGCTAGGATTATTATGCCGCTTTGCCAAAAAATTCAAAGATGTTTATTGTTTTAAAGCTTTGTACTTTGTAACATACGTCGTTACAATATTATATATAAATATATATATATATATATATATATATATATATATATATATATATATATATATATATATATATATATATATATATATATATATATATATATATATATATATATATATATATATATATATATATATATTAGGGTGGCTCACCGTTTATATGAAAAAACGTAAACTTGACCACATGAAGCCAGAACAGCTCTTTTATGGATCCATTTGGGGTCCCAAACAACTGTGTAACATTTGGTAACGATTGGTTGTAAACCGGCTTCCCGCATTGCGTTTGAAATTTGTATGGAAATTAGTATGGGAAAACGTACTTTTTTGCATTTTCATCCCTAGAGACCCCATTTTTGCTTGGATCACGTAATTTATCAGTTAAATGTATAGTCCATAATGTGCCTAACAACTTTGTCGTAAGATGTGCGGCGCTAAAATGTCCCTAAAAAAAGTTATAGCTTTTCTAAGATTGTTGGATCGAATTAAATACCGAAAATATTTTTTTCTGCCAACACTGCCAGTGTACCAATGGAAGCCAGTTTTCAATCCGCAATAACTTTAGCGTTTCTTGTCTTATCGATTTGGAATGTTCGGATGAACTACTCATAAACATTTGCACAACTTTATGGGTGTATTTGGAGATAATGTTCCCTCACCATGTGGCCGAACTTGTTCTAAAACACTGTTTCGAGATGAAAGGGGATACATCGCAATCTGATAAACTGGACAAATTCAAACGTTTTCAAGAGGAGTATAACGTTAAGATGGATTCGGGTGAGATACTAAAACATCGAAACGTCACCACTGTTCCTCTACTGGATGAATTAACATAACCATGGCGTCAAAAAGCTATCGAGTTTTGTTTGAAGCAACTTACTCAACGACACCCGAGGGGAGATTATGTAGAGTTGTTGGAGCTTGTTTTGCTTTTCCTAGGAGGAGATACACGAAAAGGAATCAAGTTTAGAAGAGCCGGAAGTATTAGTAGAGCACGCTGGATGGCTCGTGCCATATATGTGCTCAAAATGTGGCTGCTATATGACCATTTCGACAACTTTGATGGAGAAATCATGGATCATTACGAAATATTGTGCGTTTTTATTTCCAAGATTTACGTCCAGTATTGGTTTAGCCTGAACAACCCGGTTTGTGTTTTTTTTCCTTTCCCGTAGTGTACTAAAAAGCTATATTTTAGTCTGTAGTTTAGTAATAATAAGGATTATTTTTACAGATAACGGCACCTCGGATCGACATCGAATTTTGGAAGTCAATTAGCAAGTTTGATTATGCTGATTATGCTAAAACCGGAGCGAAAGCTTTTGAAAAGCACCTTTGGTATATTTCACCTCAAAATATCGCTATGGCGTTCTTCGATGATGCCGTAACACATCAAGAGAAGGATGCAATGAAACAAGCTTATGTTTCTAAAGTTGATGCAGTGACTAAAAAAATCAACAATAGAAAGCGAAAGATAGAAGAAACGACACCGACAAGAGCAGGAAGCATCAGAGCGTCTGATACGCTTTCATCGTTTGTCACTGCTAACACGAAAGAGTTTTTTGATATCATGCAAATTTCGACCGACTTCATGCGAAACCCCGCAAACGAGTGGAATAACGATAAAAATTATCTGAGTGCGAAACAACGAGTTGCTTCCTTGATTGTTGTCAATGATGTGGCTGGAAAAGGAGTTAAGCTAATCTCAGAATTCAACATGAAATCTACTCGAGACCCAAATCAACAGCAATATTTGCTTCAGGTGATCGAAGAACATCGAAAGAAGCACCCGTTGACATCATAAAATTTAAAAAAATCTTATTACATTTGTGTGCAAACGCCTGACTTTGTATATTTAACCAAAACAATAAAAAAGGAGGAGAGAATCACTATCAAACTATAAAATGATTGAGCCAGTGTTTTTGACTAACATATCTGAACACACCAACTCGATAAGATGAGAAACACAGAAGTTTAGGTAAGAGACGCGTTGGGAACTCGCGTCTCCAAATGTCTAAAATAAGAGTATACTCTCCTGGTCTTATTTTTTTCTTATTTTTAGTAGTTCGTGTTTGTTTTGTCCCCGTCCCCCCTCACCACGATGAATCTCATCGTCGCCCAATGGTCACCAAGACGATCGAACACTAAAAGCAAACCCTGCATAACGCAATAGTACTGGCGACAACTCTCTGATGAGACAAGAATAACTCCCTCCCAATCTCCTCACCTGATCCTTCCCTGAAAAATATTACCCTCAACCTCGAGTAAGACGCGAGTAATCGGTACATTCCTACTAGACGTAGTATTAAGTTATTCTTGTTAAACCACAGACAATGATTATCGGCTCCGTAAAGCTAACGCAATTGAGCCTTCCAAATAAACGAACTGGTTAAAAAAACACAGAAATTATTTCAATCTGTAACTTTACTTCCATCGATATTATTGAGGGGGGAGGAATCAGTATGTACCTCTTCTTCAATTACAAAAAATAAATTGAGCAAATGCTTTTGAATAGCTCATCCGAACGTACCAACTCCATTAGATGAGAGACTCCGACGTTGGGGGTGGAGAGAATATAATATGCCCCCTCCCTTTAACAACTGGGCATATGAGATAGAGCAAATGTTTTTAAATAACATATCTAAATAAACCAACTCGACAAGATACGAAACACTAAAGTTATTTCAGTTTGAAACAGTAATTCCATTACTATGAATTGAGGGAGAGGGGGCGGGTTGGCATGGTGGGAGGGCATCTCCAAATACACCCATAAAGTTGGGCAAATGTTTATGAGTAGTTCATCTGAACATTTCAAATCGATAAGACAAGAAACGCCAAAGTTATTGCGGATTGAAATCTGGCTTCCATTGATACACCGGCAGTGTTGGCAGAACAAATCATTTTTAGCAATTAATTCGAACCATCGATCTTTGAACACCTATAACTTTTTTAAGGAACGTTTTAACGTAGTACTTCTTCCGACAAAGTTGTTAGGCATATCCTGGACTATACTTTTAACTGATTAGTTAAAGGTTTCATGCTAATCTGAGGTCTCTAGTAATGAAAATTCAGAAAAGTATGTTTTCCCATACTAATTTCCATACAAATTTCAAACGCAATGCGGGAAGCAGGGCTACAACCAATCGTCCCCAAATTTTACACGGTTGTTTGGGACCCCAAATGGATCCAAAAAAGAGCTGTTCTGAAAAAATGATCATGTTGAGCCACCCTAATATATATATATCATATATTCTATATATATTCTATTATTTATCCTTTTTTTTTATTCTGTATATATTTTACCTTTATTCCATATTTATTCCAAATTGCTCCATACTTGTTCTAAATACCTTGGCAAGTATATTTATACACTTTTTTGGATTTGAAATATAATTATTATTCAGTATTTATAAGACACTTATTGAAAAAATATATATATATTGAATTATTTGAATTTGAACTGAATGTCCTATCCCCCAATTACCCTATCACCAAAACCTTTTCCCTTCAACCTAAACGTCGTCGCCTTAACGCAACCTACCAACTGCGAGGAAATAATAGGAAAATACGATGACAACCAAATATGCGGAGTCATCGGATGCCATAAAATGGGATGCTGGAGAAGGTTTCGGCCTCTTTTTGGTATACAGTTTAACCAATATAGTGTCGCGAGTGTTGCCCAGGTGCCCAACTTCGCCACCTGAACTGTGGAAAGTGTCTCGGAATACCTACGCAAAGTGAACCACCCTTTTGAAGTGCCAAACCCCACGAAGAAATCGACGCCAGCCGTTTCGACAACGAAAACGCCTTTCGTTGATCCGCACGACCGTCAGCATCATCGAGACAGCCGTCATCGTCAAGAATAAATTCGATACGATCGACATCATCATCATCATCGTCATCGAGATTGCTACCAAACCCAGGTGACGTTAGCTAGCGTTTAGTACACTTTCCTACCCTAAACCCCAGTTTTCCTTGAAATTTACCCTGTCCCATTAATTGAATAAACATGTTGAACTAAGAAAAATTGAAAAATTGTCGATTTATAGTGTTTTCCTTAATTACATGCAATCCCTTTTCGCTCTCGTGTTACACTACTGGCTTGTTCTATAAATCTCGTTCTATTGTCCGCCTCGAAGCAAGTGTTTTTGAATGAATCATCGGGTACGATTTTCCCCGACCTTGGCTGAATTGTAAGTAGTCCTTTAAATAGTTTTTTTTGCTAAAGTAAATTTCTGAAATTTTGAATTAGATTTATTGTAGTGTGAAGTGTAGAATTAAAATAATAGTAAAGTAGAGTTCCCCTATAAAGAATTCTAACAATGGCGCCCAACCTATTGTTGCATGTACAAAAGTGAATTATTTAAAATACGGTACGGAATTATTTGTGAACCGATTTGAATTATTAACTTTAGATTTTCTATTTTTCAATTTTGTGAATAGATTCAAAATGGCCACAGTACGCCCAACTTCTACTCAGGCTATAGAAATGATTCTAGAGTGGTACCATGATATTAGGGTGGACCATTTAGAAAATGATGAACTTTTGTGTGAAGTGTCGATGCGTTCTATTGTTATACGAGATGATCCAACATTCTCACGCAGGCGTAGAAGCTTGAGGGAATCTTTAAAAATAGAAAAAGAGGATAAAAGGTTTTTCGCGGCAGATATTATAGGGGATCGGGCTGAAGAAATGAGTATATGTGAACAAAAATTTCAAGAAATTAGTGCGTTAGTGAAACAAAAGGACCGCACCATTAGAGCAAAATGTAAAACCAGATATTTGCATTATGGTCATAGGGTGTATCAACTAATGAACCAAAAAGAAATCACTATGACTGAAAATAAGTTTTTAGAATCTCTTTTTATTGATATTGCGGAGATTTTACAAAAAGAATTTTACTCGGATAATTTTAACACCGCAAATAGCCAACAGGAAGTTGATGATGAACAAGCATTGTTAAACTTGTTTAGTGTTAGTAACGAAACAAATGCTTTAGTTGAAGAGTGTGATCCAAATAGCCCACAACAGTTATCTTCGCTGAAGGTAACTCATACACCGAATCGATTTTCGAATTTTAGTGCAGAAGATAAAGATTACATTTTATCGCTAGTTACTCGAGTCAAAGACTTAGAAAACAAACTGTCTGAAAAAGACCAACTGCTTGCCAAAGCATCACAAACTTCTTTAATGGATTCGAATAGTCCAATGGACCAATCACAATCGATTAATCACAACCAGAACACAAGTTCCAATCAACATGGTGTCACAACTCAAAAATCGGTTGATTTTGTTGATCCTCCAGAAACCTTTCAGCAAAATAGAATCAGATATGTTCCACGTATGCCATCTACCTCTCAATTCAATCCTCAAATACCAACTGTTTCTACTAGCAATAGTCTACCTTACGACCAATATCCCTCTCAATATGGATACAACTATAATCCGTCAAATCCAGCGCCACACCCAACAGCACACCATTCGAATCAACAATCGGATTATTTATATCCGCCTCAATTTTCAATGCCATTTTCCTCTTACTCTAATTACAATACAATCCAACAGCCTCCGGGTCGCTCGCGACATACGTTACCTGTTTCTCAGTGGAAAGTGACTAAATACGATGGAACAGACCAAGGACTCAACGAATTTTTAGAAATTGTACAAACCCTCTCATTGGCCGAAAATGTCTCTGAAGTTGAATTATACGAATCGGCAGTGCATCTCTTTATGGGTCCAGCATTAAAATGGTATATGACCATGCGAACCACTGGTCGTTTGTTGAATTGGCAACACCTGGTACTAGAATTGAAAAGGGCGTTCA